>CM055978.1:18200000-18545000 GCA_029531755.1 Holothuria leucospilota
TTCATTAGATGAAGTGCTTAGGATTTTACATGTTTTCAAAGTTTCTTCAGGTCTTACAGTTAATAATGAGAAGTGTAATCATTTTCCTCTCGGCCCCTATATTAAGAAAAAACCAGATTTTACAAACGATTTTGTTTGTAATGTAACTCTTGGCCCTGTGAAAATGTTAGGTATCACCTTTACTAATGATGGGGATGATCTTTTCCGGTTAAATTTTATTCCTAAGTTATCACGTCTAAAAAGTCGCCTTAGAGTTTGGTCTTCTCGGGACCTCACTCCAGTAGGTCGTAGTGTCATTGTGAAAACACTTGCCCTTTCTCAGCTGGTTTATCTTTTCTTGGTCCTTCCAAACCCACCCCAGAGTTTTATAAAAGAAGTCGAAAGTGTTGTAGCTGACTTTATATGGTCTGGTAACCCAGATAAAATTTAGCGTACTACTTTATTTAATACTTTTGATGATGGTGGGTTAAAGGTTAAAGATGTCAAGAGTTTTATTGATAGCTTAAAATGTACGTGGGTTCGTCGGTATTATGATGATAAGAAGGGGCTTTGGAAAGTTTCTTTGATATGAATTTGGAAAATTACGGTAAAGATCTAATTGTTAATTGTAATTGCAAAGAAGAGGATCTCTTTGGTATATCCAATCTTTTTGTGAGGCAAGTTTTTGGTGCCTGGGTTAAAGCCTCATTTAATACTCCAACAGAGAATTTTGGAAATCAGATTATATGGAATAATCATCATATTCGTATCAACAGAAATATTTTATATTATAATTTTATGTACGTTAAACGTGTTAAATATGTGTCAGATCTGTTCGATGAAAGAGGTAATTCACTTTCATATGATTCTTTTAAACAGAAATTTAATTTAAATTCGTTTCCCTTTACAGCTTACTGGGGTTTGGTAAATAGTATTCCTAGAGGTTGGAGAGACGTTGGTTGTACTTTATGTGATTGTCCGAATAGCAATATCATATGGGTTAAAAAAGCTCTCCAAGCCACATCATTGTCTCAATATGTTTATAGTACATATATAAAGAAAGTAGCCACTGAGCCTACGGCTCTCAAAAAGTGGAGCGAGTTTGTAAACTGTAATTGGAAAAATATTTGGAGTATGCCTTGGTCTTCTGTAAGGGAAACAAAGCTTTCTTATTTTCAATTTAGATTTTTACATAGAATTCTCCCAACGAATAGATTACTTGCACTTATGGGTTAAACCGAGTCTAACATGTGTTCGTTTTGTAAAACTGATGAGGAAACCCTTGATCATTTGTTTTGGGGTTGTTATCATACCTCCCAATTTATCCTGGATGTAGAATTAAAACTTTTAAATAGACAATTTGTGTTCTCCAGGGAGGACATCTTTTTTGGTTTCCGTAATAGTAAGTGTCACCCATATAACTTTCTTATCCTACACCTTAAGTATTACATTTTTAGTAAAAAGAGACAAAAAGATCTTCCGAATATATCTGAGCTCTATTACAAATTTAAATTTGCTCTTCAAGTGGAAAAGCACAATTATTACTTTTCAAGAAGTGTTGTAAAACATAAGAATATTAGTTACAATGAGCTGGAAAAAGCTTTCAACATGTTGGAGTAACGTATCCTTTCTATTACTTAGGAATTTCATTTGTTTGTTTGAGGTCGTTACTGAGCAGGATCAAAACTACTATGATATGTTACTTAGAGTATTCAAATATGAAAACTTTAAATATATATTTATTTCCTCTAAGGATTTCCAGAAGGCGATTGAAACTATTTGGTTTGTACAAATTTATTGAAATTGTGTTTTACATAAGAGGTGAATTTACAATATGGCAATTGAAAGGTGGATTGTCACCTTGCATAACGAGAGTAACAGTGTAAATACACTAATGTAGATATTGTATATAACTATTTTATTGAATTACAGTTAAAAACGGGAGAAGTAAAAAAAACCAGAATAAACGGAGGAAAAAAGTATTTATATATTTATTTATTTGTTTATTTGTTTGTTTGTTCGTTTGTTTGTTTATTTATTATTTATTTATTTTTTTTTTTCGCTGTTTGAATTTTTTTTACTACGTGTTCTTAATTCAAACAGGAAAAAGATCTGCTGATAATATATCATATGATAATGATGAAACTGGCAGAACATTGCAGCAGACTGCATGTAAGGACCGTCAATTGTTCAAAAATTTCTCACAGGTGTCCCCCTCCCCTTAGACCCCTCCCCGTGTCAGTCACAAATGTGCTTCCCCCGTTGCAAATTCCTGGCTATGTCGCTGATACCATTGTAATGAACAATGAACAGATTTGCAGAGAAGTTTCTGAATGTTTGGTTTCAAATAGCAGTTGCATTTAAGCCACTCAATGTATGGCGTATCAGCTATAATCCTCCCATGAAACCATGACAACTCCCTAGCTGATGAAACTATTACGAATGAGACAATGCTCGAACGTTTAATAGGAAGTAACCTAATTATTTTCATGCACAATGGAAAGAAAGACCCAACTATTTATAGGCACAACTGATAGGGGTGAAAGATCTGTTAAAGATCAGCTAAATTGAGTGCAGGTCGCCGAGGAGAGCGGACGTGCTTGGTGCTGGTGCCTCACCGGGCTCGTTCGATCTCTTCGGGACTGATTGGTTTTTGTTTGGTTGGTTTGGTTGGGTGTAAATAGTGTACATATACTGCAAATAGTTTGTAAATAAGGTAGTCCATTAGTTTTCCCTTCGGGGTTGTGGCCCTTCTGGGCAATTTCTGGTAGTTTAGTCTAGCTGGTGTTGTCTTTTCGTTTCGGGTGTCTGTGGCTATTCGGGAGCGGTGTTGGTGGTTTTGTTTTGTTTGTGGGGCTGGTGTTAGTCTTTTGTTTTTTGGTTGTTCAAGTGGCCATATGGTCCTTTCGCCGGTCTGGCCGTGTCCGTTTTTCAGCACGTAAAAAGCACGCTAAATTTCCAGTCTCCTCTCTCCTTGCTGGATTTAGTTTCACGGTGCACAGCGTGCTGCGTGTGAGCTTCTAAATCTATTACAGCTTCCAATTACACGCATTGTTCACTTTAACAGTGGAAGGTGACTGTGCTAAGGAAGTTGCGCTAAAAAATTCATCTAGTGGGGACATGGGCGTCAATCTTTACTCGAGTGTGGGGTGGGGACATGGTCACTTGTGTCAAAAATTTACTGTGTAAAAATCTTAAGTTAATGGGTGTATTTCCAAAATGTGGGGGACGTGTCCCCCTGTCCCCCCAGGGTTGACGCCCATGAGTGGGGAGTGTGGATGTAGTTTGAAGAGCCTTTTAAAGAGCTCATATTCTGGTAGCAAGAGATGATAGGATTAGCTCAGTCCCGTGGGCAATGATTCTGTGAGTCGACTTTTCATGAAGGGAATACTTGAAACAGGTCTGTAGTGTTTTTGTTGGTTGCGATCAAGAGATACCTTCCTCATTATGGGAGTGATCACGGCATGTTTGAGTGTCAACGGGAAAATACCGTTACTGAGGGAACCATTAACAATTCGTTTTATCATTGGAACAAATATCTGAGGGTATGTCTTCCAGAACTACGTCAGTAGTGGGTCTAAAAGACACGACTTTGAACTTGAGGTGCCTTTTTCAGGTGCTGTTGATGTCTTCTTCACTCACTAGATCAAATTCGTGAAAACCACACTCAATGGGGCTTGAAGGCTCTGGGTCAGTATAACCGACCTTCTCAAGTTCTTTTGCAACACTCCAGTAACTTTTGTTTAGTTTTTCTCTATTAAGAATGTTGCGAACTTATTACAGAGATCCTGACTGGACTAGTGGTCTGGACTAATTTTAGCAACTCTGTTAAGGAGGATATTGACCTTCGAAAAATGGTCTTAGTATCAGCATTCTCAAACTTGGATCTAAAATGATCTTTCTTTGCCTCATGAATTAAGTTATTAAAGATCTTTCTATTTTCTTTATATCATCCTTCTATTAAAAAGATTTGGCAGGGGGTGAAAAAAGGTTCTACAGGAAGGCACCAGGCTTGTATTACACTTGTGGTAATATGAAAGGTTCCCAGGGTTGTGTTTTAGACTAGGCAACTTTGGAGCAGTACAAGTCTTCCCTTCCAGGCCTGATTAGGGATCGAAATAGGATGAGAAGGCACTCTACAACCTCACAGGATTGAAGAAGGCCTACCCAGGGTAACAGTATTGAAAGGCATTACAGTTCACTCAATCACTTGGAACATCCTGAGAGGTATGAGACACCACCTGAGTGCTGCATGTGCATGGACCATATGGAATTGATGAATTTTTACTTTTAGGACAGTTTTGTCTTCTGTGATTTTAGGTTTGCCTTTCTGTCATGAATTTGTTACCCCGACGTTTTAGACTTAGTAAAAAAACAAACAGACATAAAGGCCCTCTCTGGGGTCAAACCAACTTCCAGGAACACTTAAACAAAGTACGACAGTCCAAAAGGGTGTTTCATGCTATCCGTGGAAAGACACGAATAAGTTCTAAGAGAACCTTATAAACCTCCGGATGAATTGAACAATGCAGACCAAATGACACCTTACTTAACTATACAACGGCGTTTCGGAAAGGGACCCAAAACGAATCCTGAAGGTGCAAGCACAGACTTAAGCCCAATAAGCCTACACAAGCTCCAAGAACTTCTAGGCAGAGCCCGAACATGATCCTACAGACTTTTATGGACCATGGCCAGGGTATGAATACGGGTTCTAGAGGATTGCTTCAATCATGGAAGGCCAGTTGAGAGTGTACTCAAGGTGCTCAGGGTGCCGTTATATTTCAGTCTAGAAAAGTTCTAGAAGTGGAACTTGATGTCCATAATCTGAGCTTGAAGAAGGCTAAGGCATTATGCAAGAAAGACTCAAGAAACATGAACCCCAAGAAGGGGCCCTAAAGCCCTCTCGGTGCGTCCCAAATTGATTTCACTTTGAAGAAAACACATCTTCGACTAGAAAAGCAAGATAGAGGACAGACCAAAACTTCATGTTCAGTTTTACCCCAAAATATGTCTTCTGTAGTACTACTTCAGGAGCGGATTGAGAATGGAGATCTTGGGGGGAATCAACTGACTCCCTTTTCAAGAGTTATTGATTCTTTGCCAAAGGCCAAAATATCTTTTCAATTACGAAGGCCGGTGTACATGTGCTTATGGTGCATAGGCTTGTAAATAAGATATCTCAAGATAGCAATGGCGGATACTATTCATACTTAGCATGTTGATTTATCAGATAGAGAGAAAGGTTTCTGTACTTTTCAATGCAGGTCAAAAGGTCATTTTGAGGTCACCAAAGGTAAAAAAGTGAAAATATTGTGAACACAATGTCAGGCAAGGGATTATGGGTACTAATAATATTCAGTGTGTGAATTGATCATATTGGGACAAAGAACCACACAATTTGTGGTGGAGTTCAAAGGTCATTTGAGGTCACCAGAGGTCAAAAACTGAGAACCTTGTGAATACAATATCTAGGGATAGGAAACATGGATGCTCTTCTTGTTTTGACTGAGGTCAAAGGTTATGTAACTTAATCACAACGCAAGTGGTGTAAACCTTCTAAACTGTATGTAAACATATTTCAAGAACAGTAAGCGTGAGGAATATCAAAATCATGTGAGGATGCCCATATTGAGTAGAAGAACATTTTCGGACACCAGAGATCAAAGGGTGAAAACCTCACAAATACTATAACTCATATAGCGTTACCTCAATGGTTTTCATAGATGACAAGTGGATGCACCAAATCGAGTGGAATGAGTGTGTCTTTATGGTGTAAGGTAAAGGTCATTTGGGTCACTAGAGATCACACTTTAGTACGAGTAAATATACATATATGTATTTATATATATATATATATTTATACAAGTATATATAAGTATTTATATAAAGGTTTATAAATAGATGTATATATATATATATATATATATATATAATCCTGGATGGTCACTTTGGGCGACAACCAAAGCGTGATGTATGCACAACGCTTTTTTATATAGAATAGAAATAAATAGTTATTACGCAGTAAAGGTGTGTAGTCTAAACGTACCAGATTTTTCACACGGATGATGTACAACCCCAAAATTCAGTAGTAAATTAGTACGTCATGGGATGTAAGTGCAACTTATCTGTAATAACACCATTGAGAGAGGGCTAGGATACTTTAATATTTTGCAAAACTTTTCAAATAGCATGTAGAGAATGGAATGGTTGTTTATCCGAAACGTATAATGTACACCTAATGTCAATGTTGCCTAAAAGTACCATTTTCACCCGTATTTGTTGTCGCCTTAAGGTACACCAGAGAAATATATATTTATATATATATATATATATACATCAGAGATTCATACCTATCTATATACACAATGTAGTTGTATATATCATTTCTTTTTGAAAGGAAAATTGGATGAATGTCTGTCATATTTGGCATGAAGGTACCCCATTTATGTAACAGAAATATCACTTAAAATGATTAGAAAAATTCCTTAAAGCTGTCCAAAGACAGAAAAACAAAATTTAATCCTTTAAGACAGTGAACAGTCATAAACTGTTTTAGATTCCAGGTACTTTGCCTTATGGTGCTGGTATAGGATACTTCACCAGTGGTGATGTAGTTTGGTTATTAAGTCTTTGATTCTAGGTTATTTCCTTTTGATATGGTCGTACGAGCGATGCAATCAAATTTCCCTTTCACATTCGTAGTACCCTATCCCACTCCCCCTCCATATTGTACCCATGGCAAAAGCTGACCTTTTCTGCATTTTTATCCAGTGTGTCTAACTCAGTGTATAAATAAATGGGGTAGAGTTGTGCATACTGCACAGCAAAGAGAAAATGTCATATCATTATTTGAAAATAATTTTTTGCTTTTGTGATGTACAATTGACCTTATTCTTAACTCAATCAACTGAAAATAGTATAATTTGGCCCTGAAAGAAAGACATTCTTTTACGAAAGGCCAATTTAATATTAAAGGGCAGAGCTTAAATGTGGGAATCACTGTTAACGAAGAAGGAAGGCTTTAAAAGTATGCACCATTGTTCATTTTTATTTCCACGACTTTTTGGTTCCTTGCGTTGGCAAAAGGAACCAATTTAGTGAGGTTGGCGTGTGTCTGTGACGCTTGCTTGGGTAAACTGTGACTGAATAAGGGAAAGTTGGACTAAACTGAAACTTGGTATATAGATCCACCATAGTAAGAAGATGTGCCCTATTGTTATTGGTGGAGGTCAAAGGTCATCTGGGGTCACCAGGGGTCAAACACCGAAAACTTTGTTAACACGATTTCTCAAGGTAGGAAACTTGGATAGAATTCATACTCGGTATGTAGGTGTGTGTTATGGTGAAAAGATTGGTCCTATTGTTTTTGGTGGAGGTCAAAAGTCATCTGGGGTCATTGGGGCCATTTGAAGGTTATCAGAGGTCACTTTGAGGTCAAGTTGTGGACTTATAGGAAACTTGGTAGATGAAGTTAACATTCACTGGCAACAACTTTAAAGGTTATGTAACAGTCACCAGAGTCACAGGCAAAGTTTACATTAGCTAATATTTTGTTGCATGCCCATGGCTCAGTGCCATCACATTCAGCAAGGAACCAGAGTGCCCATTGGGCTCTTGTTGTTTTGGTTTTTTGCAGGTGTCAACAGTACAGGTATTGACAATTGTAGCAGTGATCCATGTTTGAATGATGCAACATGCATCTCCTCATCAACTAACTACTCATGCGAATGCACTGAAGGTGAGGCAGTAATTCACATCTCAAAAATATACTTACCCCTTGCTTTAAGGCAAGAACGTTTTCTTTTCATGTAAATAAGATGAAAGAGTAATCCTTACCCACTGTTGAAAATTTTCTAATTTTACCATTTTTCAATAGTTAAACAATTAAAAACGGAATTGCAGAAAAGGAAAGACAAAGAAATGGTTCCTTATTGAATGCTTTCATAGTTTCCCTGTATGTTTGACAAAGGGAAAGAGTCACCATGTTTGTGACTAGCATACTGTCATGCAGACAAACATACAGTTGGATGGATGGATGGACAGATGAATAAATCCCGTCTTCAAAATAAGCCTCTGCTGGGTTGTAAGACAGAATTTCTGTTGCTAGAAAATTTGATAAAGAAAACACAGTAACCATTTCATCCATCCAGTGGTATCGCCGGGCCCTGATATAGCAATTGTTCAATTGGTATGGCCATTGTATTTGAGGGCTATTAATGTAAAATGTATTTTACCACAGTTCTGGTGTATATTTGTTCAAATGAAAGTGTCTCTTTAAGGAAGTCGTGATAAGTGGCTGTGCCCGTTGTATTTATTTCAATGATAATAAAAGAGTTTTGGTTGTCATTTATTTGGTGTAAAAAAGTATTCTCAACATCACAATATTGTCTGTGAATTGTCAAATATAATATTTACATTTTTTTCATCTTGTAATCTAGTTCTCGTGGGTGGAAAAGGTTGGGAAGCTAGGAGGCTCCTTCCCAAGAAATCTGGATATCTAGAGGAATATTTTGGCAATTGGATCCAAAGTTACCTTTATTGTACATGAAAATATGGAAGGAATTGTGGCAAGTTTGAATTACTTCCTGCGAAATATACATTTTGTCCAGTCCTGCTTGTTCTTATGCAAGGAAGTGTCTACCATGAATCCAGAATATGGAACTGAACCAGTTAAAAATTATAACGGTAGTGATAGGGATAGACTGTTATAAGTTTTGATTTGGATCTTGTAATTGCTTTGTATCATTTTAAGGAAGACACCAAGTAACATCATGTAACACTATGTAATAGTTTATCTTCGACAGGTTTTAGAGGAACCCATTGTGAGACAGACATAGATGAATGTGCAGAAAACGAGCAGCATTGTGAGCATGGTGCATCATGTCATAACCAGGTTGGCTCATTCTTCTGTGATTGTCCCCAAGAATATGTTGGGGAACGTTGTGAGCAGACATTTGTACCTTGCAATCCTGATCCATGTCAGAATGGCGGCCGTTGTCAAGTGGCGGATGATTTTCGTCATGAATGTGATTGCAGTGAAGGTGAATTTTCTTTACAGTTTATGTATTTCTGAACAGTTTTGAATGATTCTGTAAATCTTCGTCTTTAGTACATGCACTGACTCCAGTTGGTCAGTATTCATTTTGATCAATAATGGAGAGCTCATGGTAGTCATGACAAGGGATACTGCTGTATCATGTCAAGCATGAATACCCTGAAAGATAATGTAGGAAGAAGGCACTAACAAAAACAAGTCAAATCACAATAAAACAAAAAGTAACACATCCTGTGTTTTTCTAGTGATTTCAATTCACCAATGAAAATTCCTGCCTACCAGACAATTCTACATTTTCTAGTGAGGAGGGGGTGGGAGGAGTGCTGCCAGGGAGGTCTATCTGTCTGTCTAATTTTTGGAGGGGTGATTGGTGCACCCGTGGTGTGTAACGTGTGCTATGGGCATGGGTGCACTCACCAACATGTCCTTAGCGGGACGCGGGGCAGCCGGCGGGGGCTCGCCGCTCGCACGTCTTTTCTAGCTCACGCGCGGCTCAAAACTGGCGTAGCTGCCCGAAAAATTCGGCCACTGCAACGAGAAGTCACTCGCGGCTGCACGTGCTTCCACGGCACCGCATCCCGCCCTCAACAGGCACGTCTGCTCGTCTAGATCCCTGGCAGCTCCGCTGCTAGGCCATTCTGGTCTTTTCCCTACCGGGACATTTTCCGTGTCCCCGTAAGGAAGCGGAGGTGCGTATGGGTGTGCAAAGTTGGTATTGTATGTGTCATTTATTTTATGACGCAAGACACTATATTGGTATCCAGAGGAGACGAAAAGTCAAATTTGTGCAATCTGATTGACCTTTGACATAGTCATGTACCATGGTACACTAAACCATGCACCTATGAATTGTAATGAAATTGAGACCTACGTTGGACAAAGAGTGCAAATCTTTGTTTTAGTTATTAAAGAAGTGGTTGTAAAAGCTTGGCATAACCAACAGCACCGACAGCAAAAAGCCGTCGTGCCCTCAATGTTTGTTGAGGCCAATTTGCAAAACATATCCAGTAAGGGCAAAAACTGCTGTTAAGCCGTTTTTGTTGTGCTGTTGGTCTGTTGGTGCCCCGCCTTTCAGTACTGTACATTACTAGTACCCTTCAAGGCAATGTTACTTTACAAAGAAATCAAAATGTTTTGTTCAAATATTCCTTTGCACTACGGTTTCTTGATTTGGCAGTTAGTCAGTTCTCGGACATATGAATGCACAAACTTGTGTCTAGTTTCTTACCGCAAATATAAATGTCCATGAGATTATTCCAAATCCGTCCTTGGTGGCAACATTGCTCCTATGACTCTTTAACACAGTACGTCAACGAGACTATCTTGCTTTTAATGGAGCAATAACACACACTTAAGGCCCATTGACCTCGTGTGCAAGACAACAGCAATCAGAGTGGCTTTTAGTAGTTTACAAGTTCTGGTGTTCATGTAAGAGCTGGTGGAGGTGAATACTAATATGAGAATACCCTTCATAAAAGTACTAGCTTGCCATGTGGAGAGAATATCTACAAACTGGTTTAGGTCACACAGACCATATCACGTAAAAAGAGGGGAGACAAAAGTGGGTACATGACTTCCTCTTGATAGGCGATAATTATCTGCTAAAAAAGTTTCATTGCATTGGATATCAACCATCTCCCTCCCCCCCCCCCCAAAAAAAAAAGAAAATCAAGCAGTTCTGATGCAAGATGCTGCCGTTTTCTTCCCTCATATCTATTTTTGCCATCATGCCCTACTATTTGATGTGAAGCCCTTCAGTGATTAAACCTAGTAAAAATATTTCTTAGGAATCAGATCTCATTCAGAATGGCAACTCTAGCAGCATGGTGCACTGGATTGTGCAGTTCCCATATTTTCTAGGAGATGGTCTTTTGTTCTCTGGGTTACTTGTGCTGATGCGAACTATTTGTTCAAATCATTGTTTTACGATATTGCATCTTCCATTGTTTGTATTTTTCTGTTCTTTTATTTGCTATTGTGAAAATGACCATTATCTACCGCTCTCATGTTTTGTTGAACCGATGTTACCAATTACCAAATGTTACTGGTATCTGATATTCAATTTTAATATTGGCTGATACCAATCAAATACTAATAAGTGGGAAAAGAGCATACACTACGCTAATCCATTGGCTATTGTGTCATTCTATTTTTGTGAATTAAATATTAAATAACTGAACGCTTTAGGAAATATAAGCTGCGAAATATCAATTGAGTAATGTTGGCGGTTTCGATCAATTATACAGATACCGATGCAAGAGAAAATGAGAAATATTAGCCGATACCAATATTAAATACCAAGCATCTATCTAACATAAATCTTAAGTTACGCATGGTCCATTATATTTTGTAAATTAGTTCATTGAACTTCAGTTGGGAATATTCTGTCTATGTTGCTCCTCCCTTAACTCCCTTATGCAGTCTGGATGGGAGCCTTGCGGGATAGGACACAGCTAGGCACCCTCTGTGGTTGTGGGGATTGAATGCTTTCTATCAGTCAGACACTTTACTTCTGGACTAGGGCATTCATTTGGCCTTACTCTGCTGCCCTTTGTTCTAATGGGATGGTGCAAATTTTAATTGATAATGTAACACTACAATGGGTTTATCACAGTTGCATTCACATTAAAAAGAGCATTAAAGAAGTGTTGAAGACCATATGTGAATTATCCAACTGTCCATTTTCTTTTGCTTGTATTTATGTACTGAAGTAGGCTACACCATGTTTGGAGTACTGTTTCCCTTCACATTACTCAATGGGGCATATTGAAATAAGCACCGTACATCATCAAGATGATGGTACCATATACTTGCAGATTTTAGGGCCAAATTATTAGAACATCAGCATATGGGACTGCTTCCAAGTGGAGAGTGTGGCTGAGCAGTTTTTAATGATAAAGTGTCGTATAAGTTTGCCTGAAAGTGAGCATATATTTTGCCTCAAATAACAATTAATATGCCCAAATTTTAGAGCTGCAGCCCATTCTGTACGCCTATCGATAAAGATCTCATGGTGCCGATTACTAGCTGAGTTGTGGTCACGTTGTAGGGAGTGCATCGTCACGATGGGGACGTTTACATTGAGAATCTGACCATGGGCTGCTGATGAGCTCATGGTTTGACATTATATCATGTGAATGCAGTGCTACTCAGCAGCCCCTTTTAAGGAGGCTTAGTAATCTAACAAACTGTTACATTTTGAGGTATTTATGAAACTAACTTTTTCCTCCCAGTTCTAGGATTTTTCGGAGAGTTTTGCGAAATCAACATTGATGATTGCCAACCCAACAACTGTCAGAATGGTGGGACTTGTGTGGATGGGGTTGCTTCTTTCACCTGCAGGTGTACTAGTGAATATCAGGGTAAGTGCATATGATTTTAGCAGTGATTATGTCCAGCTTTTAACAGGTGATCCTGGGAAATGTTTCGTCATAAGTCTCACAGTGTTCATGGTATAATGCAGTTATTTGTACATATATAGTGACATGTAATTGGTACATGCTTTGATACAAACGTTCACACTCAATCTTAAAACTGACTTCCAGTGACTATAGCCTGCCAATAGTGCTTGAAGAAGGAAAGCCTTTAAACATTAAACTTAAAGGAAATGTTTATCAAAAGAAGAAGTGTTTAACTAAAACATTTCAACTGTTCTGTCTAACATTTTCACATTCAAGACTTCTGTGGAATTGTCATTTGCTTAACTCATACAAACCTTTTGACATGTATTTAAAAGTTCATCAAAAGGTGTAAAACAGAAATTTTTAATTATCTGTAATTATGGTCAAAATGTTTTGTTAGAAAATGATTTGACCGAAGTGACTTGTGGTAAGATTGCAGTGCATATATTCAAATGATTGACTGTGGCCCTGTCTTACAACGAGTTACGCTCACTCTTTAGTTTGATCTTCATAGACATGTTGTATGGTAAATCCTACTTGAAGGTAAGTGTGCAACAGGGCTCAGACTGACTGTTAGCAGTTATAAGTGTATGAGGTCGTTTCGGTTTGGGGGCACAAGGTTTTTTGCCCAAATCTCTGATTCTCTTAAAAAAAATTTTGCCCAGATTTATACAGATTCCGTTGGGTTGTCCAAAAATTTTGGGGAAGGGGACACAATTCCCCCTACCCCTCCCTTATCATACACCTTTTTCAGCAATGAACAATTCTTAACAAATTGTAGGTGAATAATGCTTGTTTGAGCAAACTCTAGTTAAAAAGCATGGTTTGGACAATTGTGGTTCATTTTACAAGTAATGCAAAAAACACCCACTTATAGACAAAAGCATGTAAAGGAAATCACTTTTCCTTAATGGTTTTGATAATATTTACATTTCAATTGGGAATTAGAGAGAGATTTAATTTAATGAATTTTCTTTTTTGATCTTTACCAGGGGATCTCTGTCAGTATGACAGAGATGAATGTAGAGACCCCAGCTACTGTCAGAATGGTGCTACTTGTAAAAATTTGGAAGGAGGGTTCAATTGCTTGTGCTCCTTGGGTTTTGCAGGGAGATATTGTGAAAACAATATAGATGACTGTGGGATATCAGCTTGCCTGAATGGGGGTACTTGTCAAGATTTGATTGCAGGATTTTACTGTCTTTGTCCACCAGATAGAGAAGGTACAGTTTTACTTTAGTTAATGATGAGAGTGGGAAGGCGTTAAGTGTTGTATCTGGGGATAACTGTCGATAGTACAAAGAAGTGTCATAATTTAAATACTTATGGCAAAATATTGCGAGTTCAAATCAGACATGAGTAGATAAAGTGGGCTTTGTTATATATAGTATTGGCACTATGTGTAAATTTTCTGATAGTATTGAACAATGATAACAAAGTTTAACTTATACCAACATTGCTGTCTCAAGTAAGGGCAGGATCATGCATCAAATCCAGAGTTGACTGTCACCAGGAAAACCTGACAATCCTGGAACGGTTAGAGAATCATGGAAGGGAGTTTTAAAGTATGAAATAGAAGTTAGAAAAATTGATTCTCTTTATGTGTGCTCTTGCAATACTATTAAACTTTTCCACCATAAAATATCACTGGCAATGTTTTGGATACCCACGAGGTGGCGCCCTTCCTACCTCAAGTTGCCCTTGTTTCATTACAAGTAAATATCTACTAGTTTGGATCTTGTCCTTCAAAACTTGTGGAACCTTGTCCTCATCCATTAGTTTATTCGATAGCCTTCCTTCCGTTAGGATGGTTTACAGATTGAGTGTCGGTGTTTAGTAGCTTTTTCGCTCTTTTTTCATTCTGTAGTGTGGTAAGTTTTGCTAACATAAAGCCATGTTATGTTGAATTACCTTCCCCTGTCTTAATACAATCATGCACAGACAACATAACACGTAGTGCAAGTCATTTTTCCCTGCAAAGTTGCAAAGTTTCCTACTTTTAATCGACATGGAAGCCAAATAGAGGCAACACTTCACAACATTGTTGTGGTCTGAGACATTTCAGAACTAATAAATAAGAAGACCCTTCGAACCCTAAAAATGCCCTGTAACTATTTTGGGGGAGGAAGAGAGGACGAGGAAGGAAGGGTTAGGGGGAGGAGGGGGAAGGGTTTCTTTCCAAAGAGATTGAATGATTTGAACCCTTCTTGAAAATGACATGGAAAAGGATAGAAAGAACCCTATTGTGTTTCCCTCGATAGACAGACACACTGTACTGAGTACCTGTTCGACATTAAAAGTTGTTCGGTATACATGCAATAAATCTGGTAAGTTAGAAATTCCCACGTCATTTTTGATTGACACTCAATAGGTTTGTGACATCTTGTTGTGGCTAGTATGTGCTTAACCATTTTTGTCAATGTTTTGGACAAACACTCTGCCCCGAGAGCAGTTCCAGTTGAGTGACGTGATTATTTGTAACCACACTGTAGTAATTCTACTTGTTTACATTCCCATGAAGTCAGCCCACTGTAAAGCTTATCCAGGCAATTTTGTATTAAACCATGCATATTCACTGTAATGATATCGTTCTTTGTGAGGGTCATACTTTCAAAATTAACTTGACCTTCCTCGGCCATCTTTGCTCAGTCTTAGTTCTATTGTGATGAGGCTAAAAGTATAAGAATGGTGACCTTCAGCTTCATGAAGGTATGTTTGTATTGCTTTATAAAAGGGATTGGCAGTCTGCTATTGGTTTCCAGAGGGGATCTGTTCTTTGTATAAGTGTGACATATGAGCATGCTATAATTGTACTCAAAAAGGTACCTCAATATGGCCTGCTGCCAACAACTAAAAATGGAATGGGCTCCTACAACGGAGACCCAGTAATCTGTATTGGTTCTTCTTACCCCCATCCTACCAGTATTACCCTAAATTTGCTGCAGTTAAGACCTGGAATAGTCAGTAGCACAGTGGAAAGAAGCTCTTACAACATTTCATCTTGTTGTTTCCCCTTTTTTGCATTTCTGTCAGAAGCACACATTTTCTACACAGGAAACTTAATTGATGTTCAGTGCATGAGCATAAGTCATTGCTAGTGTTGTTCTCACTATCACAGCCACCTTCAGATATACAAACTATACACAAATGTAAGGAGAATACTCCCTCTTTTAGGTCCTTTCCCATGTCACAGGCCAGTACCTTGTCCTGTGCCCCTGGAAGGTAGCTGATCTCTGTTTTATACTGTTATACTGGGTCAGATGAGGACTTTCATCGCTAACACAAGTTAAAACCTGTCGCTTAAATAGTTTGGTACCTTTTTGTGTTGGTACGTGTATTCCATGAGTGCATGGTAAGGTGAGGGAAGGGGGACTGGGTGATGTGGAAGTACTTTTATGGCAATAACAACAATCTGGAAAAGGGAATATTTTATGACTAAGGAACACTCTAAAGGTACACTTATCTCTGTCCTTTTTTGAGCAAATACTTTTTTTTGCAGGTGGTGTATAAATGTCTTTTGTCAATAAAGAGGTTTTTAATTTTGGTCATTTCTTGGAACTTTTTGTTTTTTCTATATGCAGGAGTTTTCTGCGAACATTTGAGTGCTTGTGGCAGTAACCCATGCCATCACACCTCCACTTGTCAAACAAACCAAGAAACAGGGGAAGCAATGTGCATCTGCCATATTGGTTTTCAAGGCTTCGATTGCTCTATAGATGTAGACGAATGTATTTTTGGTGAGGAAAATGATTTTATCTGTTGAAGCATTTGAATAAAATGCTTTGGCTCTTGTATGAATGGGTACTCAATTGATTTTATGTGAGCTTTCCAAACATAATTTTCTGGGGGTGGGTGGGGAAGTGGGGGAGGTGGGTGGGGAAGTGGTGTAGATGGTGGGTGGAGGAGGGGAGAGGAGTGGTTGAGGAGAAGGGGATAGAGCTAAGAAAGAAGGAAAAAATTAAAAAAAGGAAGCTAATAGCTTCTATTTTTAGAATATTTGTTAATGGATAACTATGGCAACAAGTAGATCAAAGGTTGTACATTTGAAAGTTCCATTCAGATGGTAATGTCATGGATTGTTTTGGTATAAAGGGGTCCATTTTCTTATGGCTTGGCATGGCGCAGGCATGGAATTGACCGTTGAACCATCTGACTAGTGACCCTTTTGCTCAATGGTGGAAAAAGTATTTATTTTCAAGGAAGCAACTCAAATTTCCCACAAATTTTATACGTTTGCATATACAAAAGAGAGCCAAATTTCCCTCCAATTTTCCAAACTGTGCCGTCAAGGAGCTCTCCAGATTCCTGATTTTCTTTCCACCCATGCTTAAGCTTCAAATGGCAACATCACTCTCCGTTTAACTCTTAGAGCACTGTTGCACTATATACTGCTAAATCCATTGACTGAGTGGCTGAAAAACAGATACCTATCATAAGGTTGTCCCGTATTCCAAAAAAGTGAAACCGGGTTTTTGCCCAAGCAAAAACCTTCTCTTACTCAAAACCAGTTTTACGTCATATGCTACAGTATGGGCAATCAGGCAGATACACACACATTTACTTTGCAAGCAAGGCATATGATGTAAAACGGCTAAAAACTAGAAAACTAGAAAATAGTTTTCCCAGCACTGCAAATTAAATTTCTATCGGCACGGGAAACAGATTGATTTACTCTACCATCCATTACCTTTTCGAGTGCTACCGGAAGCCTTCGGTATATGTGAATTTGAAGCTGTAAGACCATGCACTTCCACGGAGCTATTTGACACAAGGTCTCTGGTGAGATCAGGGAGTTGGTGTTCGCTGGAGATGCATCGTAAACAGGTAAAAATTTGATCCACTTCAGCGCATGTGGCACGTTAATCAGGGACCATTGTATTTAACGTTATCCACCTCTTTGTGTGGTACCTACGCAAATTCACCCTTGCCAAATGCATCCTTAGAAAGGGACTTGACAGGCAACAAAGCTTTTATGTCAACAGTTGCCCAGAGTCAGGAACAAATAAATGTACCTGAATACAAAGCGACTGTTCATTGCCACCAAACAATCAGGTACGCGAAGCAGAACACTCCTGTTCTACGCAAATGAGCCAAATAGGTGTAAGTCTAAATTTTAAAAACTCATTTTCGAACATAAACATATATATATAGGACAGTTTCTTATGTTTCCTTTTTCTATCGATCCCCTTTTTTTCTTTTCTCGCCCCTCTTTTTCCTCTTTTCATTTTTTCTCCCCCTTTTTTTCAATGGGAGGGGGCCATGGTCGAGCAAGGTCCCCTGGAAAGGTCACTGACAATAGATAAAGTTGAAAATTTCTTATAGCATTACATGAAATAAGGTGGTCAACTTTTTTATAACAAAGAATTTTTCAACTCAAATAACATAACTTTTACACCATTTTAGAGCCATGTGAAGAAGGTACTTGTTTCAACACTGAAGGTTCATTCCACTGCACTTGTAACGCTGGCTTCTCTGGGATGTATTGTAATGTAGATCAGGATGAATGCTTGTCGCATCCTTGCTTGAATGGAGGCACCTGTCTGAACATGCTTGGATTTTTTCAATGCATTTGTATAGATGGTAAGTGAACAAGACTATCAGCTAGTTGGTGAATTCTGGGATGGAGGGAGGTGTCAATGGATATTTTATTAAGAAGATGGATAGAATCTCTGTGCCACATGTCTTCTAAGTATGTGCATCAGTCATAGAAGGAAACATGAGCTCAATTTCAATTCAACTCAATTCAGTTTATTTCTCATATGTACATACTCATCAACAAAATTACATTCAAATGAGTTAGTTTACAGTCATACTATGGGCACTAGAAAAAAACATTACTGTTCATCAAAGCTAGTGACCATGAAAACAAAAGAAAAAAGAAGAAAAAGAAGAGACGGTCAGATAAATAGAAAGAATACTTCTTTGGATACTAAGAAATTCAGTTGAGTAGTTAGGGCTTAAAACTGATAATAGCTTAGGAGTAAATGTTTAAGATTCTTTTAAAAAGAACGAAGTGAAGTACTAGCTCTTACATCAAGGGGAAGGTTATGCCAAGTATTATAACAATGATTTTGAAGATTAGTAATTTACCATGTACAGATTTATGACGTGATTCAGAAAAAAGATTATTATTACTAGTATACATCGTTATTGCAGTTGAATATGGGGGTATATGACATTTGCTAATGCATTTGCATGGTAGTAAGTTATGACAGTATTTATATACAAGTGCTCCCATACAATACATACGACTGTCTTTAAGTTTTAATAGGATACAATCCAAGTACAACTGATCAGTTGGATAACGCCTTGGTTTTTTAGTAAGCAGCTTGAGTAATCTATTTGTATTGTCTGGAGAGGTTTAAGTACAGTGGCACAGGCTGTGCCTAAACTTTCAACAGCATAAGAGAGCCTACAATGATCAAAGGAATAATAAATCTGTACTGCCGCATCAACTGGAAGGATGCAACTTGTGTGGCAGAAAATACCGACGTACTTAAGGAGGGAGTTACTTAATTCATTCACATGCTGCTTTCAGGTTAAATTCTCGTCAATCTCAAGTATTTGTAAAAGTGACTTGGTAATTTGGGCAGAAAGCAAAAGCTCTCAAAGCATTCATGATCATTTTCTTTACCTGCATGAAAAACTGTATAAGTGGTTTTGCCAATATGTAGTGTAAGTTTATTTGATTCAATCGAGATATTTAATAGGCTTAGAACTCTAGTAGCTATTTCAAGTAAGTAACTTTGTACAATTTTTGTTAGCTAGGAAGAAATTGGTATCGTCAGCAAAGAGGCGAATTGAAAATTGGGGCAGCATTTTGAATATCATTAACATATATGACAAAAACAGGCGGTTGTAGTACAGAACCTTGTGGTACTCCAGTGGTGACATTAGTATTATGCGAATACGTATTATTAACAAAAATACATCGTTTTCTATTGGATATCTAACTTGACAGAACGTTATAGGCCGATCCTCGGATACCATAGTGTGACAGCTTCTTTAAGAGAATAGCATGATCGACTGTGTCGAATGCTTTCTTTAAGTCTAAGCAAAGTCCTGGTACATTGTTACCATTATCCAACTGGGAACGAGTATTATTTACAACTTCTAATAATGCATAAGATGTTGAATGACCTTCTCTAAAACCAAATTGATATTTATAAATGACATCGTGTCTGTTTAAGAAACATCTCATCCTTTTTTCTATGACACCTTCAAGAGTTTTATTTATGCACGGAAGTAAACTAATGGGTCTATAGTTTGCTGGTAGTAAGCTATCACCCTTTTTAAAAAGTGGAATTACCTTGCTGTTTTAAGTGCTTCTGGATATACACCAGATGTAAATACGTTGTTGAAGATATGTGTAAGTAAGGGGACTAACACGTGAGAGATAGACTTTACAAGCTTAGCAAGAATACTATCCACACCCGGAGCTTTCCCATCCTTAAGCTCATGAATAAGTGTTAGAATTTCCCACTCAGAAACAGGTGTAAGAAAAATTGAATCAGTATTGGGATTACCCAGGAAGCCAGAAGAACATATGTGTGAATCTGGCTCATGACTAAGATTGCGACCTATTGATGAAACGAAGTCATTCAAAGCATTGGGTATATCAAAATCATTCAAATAAGTTGTACCTTCATGACGGATTAAACTCACAGAAAAACGCCGCTTCTGTTTACCCTTAACTAAAGAATTGATAAGTGACCAAGCTTGCTTTGAACTTTTTTTTGACCATCTCATTTATTTATAATCAATTCATGCAAAACATAAGTTACAATATTTCGATTACATACATACAGTGTTTACGTTAAATGCTATAATATACAGTTTACATTTAAATATATGACACACAGTACATACATAACATGCTTTGTACACATAACACCCATTATATACAATAAGAAAATTGTATACACAGTATACGTAGTATGACATATACAAACCCCAAAACAGAGCAATGCTCTCGTAGAAAAATAGTTTAGACAGTTTTCAATAGGCTTATATGTATGACACATAATATATACTATACATCTCACACATTATGTACAAAAATGAGACTGTATACACAGTATTCATAATTTTCATAGTTACCATAGTAACATAAGATACCAATATACTGATAGATACTTTATTCTCCAAATCGTCGATACAGTGCGAGCCACTTCGCTTTAAAGCTTTATAGTTGTTCCTGCGGGACTTTGAAGTATTGCTTTTAAGGTCTATATGCTTTTCGACTTTAATAATAAATTTCATCTAATGGAAAAATGTGTTACAATCGGGTACAGAATTATTTGGTTTGCAATTGTAAATACAGTATTTGCAATGAAGAATGAAGAAGTTTATGGGACCATATCTAGCATAAATACGACCAAAGAAAAGGTCCTTTCTGGAGAAAATAAATTGACGCCCAAATAACTTAAATTCACAATCCAAAAGAAAACTAGAGGTTTCAGTTTCAGTTTCAGTTTATTCTCAGTTCATCCTCAATATGAGGTATAAGAGACTTAGGTAACTACAAAAGATACATAACACAGTTTGTAACAAAAAGCATAAGGCTTCAAGATAAGTAATAAAAAAATAAATAAAAAATAAATAAAAAAATAAAAAATAATAATAATACACAAAAAGGAGAAAAAAAAGAAAGGAAACAAAAATACGTGAAATTACAAACTTAGAAACCTACAAATGACGTCAGATCAGAATAAGACACTAAAGAGTGCAATTCGATAATAGGGAACATACTACAATATAACTCAGAGAGTAGTTCAGGCTTCAGTTCTGATTGGTAAAGTTCATTGATGGGATGTTTTAGAAACTGTGAATTATTTTCCCGCAAAATATACTTAAATTTACTAAGGACTTAATGTTACCTTTTTGGAAAAGCTGCCTCATTTTTAAGGCACTGGCATTTCTTCTATAGTAGGGCTTAATATAGTTACATCTCTCTACTGATAATTTTGGGCATTCAGAAATGTAATGAAATTCATCACCTAACTTATCCTGAGAACAAAGGGTACAAATTCTATCATTGAACAAAATATTCTGGTATCTTCCAGTTACTGAGGGAATTTTACTATTACTACAACGAAATCTGCATAAGTTTATACGATTAGTAGCTGAGAGGGTAGTGAGGTATTTTTCAAGTTTCAAATGAGTTTTAAATATTCTATAATTGTTACATTGACTATTATCATGAACTTCGGTGGACCATTCTTGCTTAGAAATGTCACTTAATCTTAGTTTAACGGTGTTTTTCAACCAAGGGTAATTTACGGTAGGGGATCTCATAGAACCTGCAATTGACAAATTATTATCATCATGGTTGTTCCATACAAATGGCATTCCAACTCTGTTAAATATGTCATGTACCTTTTTAATCCAGGGAGAGCTATAAATACCTTTATCATGAAGAATTCGCAAGAATGTATACATAAGATGTGCTAACTTGTGATCACTGCTATTTACTGTCCTACCCCAAAATTCAACCATTCTTAGATGAATTATATCTGCAACCTTGTAACGTCCTAGCTCACCATAAGTCATACAATTTGGGGTACTTTTCTTAACCATTAAGATCTGTTTACAAAAATTGAGGTGAAATGCTTCCAATTGTTTGACGTCTTCGTAACCCCAAGTTTCACAACGATACAGTAACACAGGTAAAACAATTTGATCAAACAACTGTAGCAATAAATCTAATGGCAAATTAAGATTATACGACTTAGTAAGTAAACTGTAAAGTGTTTTTCTAGCGGAATTTACTTGCTTACATTTAGCCTTGGTAAACTTATTATTATAATTAAAGGTGACACCCAAATAGTTGTACTCATCAACGACATTAATAATTTTCCCTGCCAAATGAAATGTTGGAACTTTCCTAACTTTCCCTTTCGAAAAAATAACAGTCTTAGACTTACTCGTGTTAACAGACATATGCCAGGCATTACAGTAATCTTCTACCCCTTTTAACGCTAGTTTCATATCGGACTCAGTTTCAGCAAGGACAATAGTATCATCGGCATAAAGTAGCGTGAATAACTTAATAAAGACATGGACATCTTCGTCGCTTAAGTGTTCACACATTGATTGTGATAAATGATCTAATCCATTATAGTAATAACTAATGAACTCACCGAAATCGTTAAGAAAAATAGAGAATAACACTGGTGATAAGTTCTCACCTTGCCTTACCCCTACATTACAATTAAAAAGATTAGACTTTTCCCCCTCGTTGATAACACATGACTTCGCATTTCTGTAAAGAGTATAAATTACATCGAGGACTTTACCATTTATGTTATAAGAGATTAATTTTGCCCATAGAGAGGTCCTATCCACCAGATCAAAAGCTTTTTTGTAGTCAATAAATGCGCAATATACACGCTTCTTACAATGGAGATAATAGTCAACAACAGAGTGCAATAAGAAAATATGATCAATTGCAGAATGATTTTTTCTAAATCCAGCTTGTTCATCACCAAGTAGACCAGTACTTTCAAGGTAGGTTTTAATTCTTTTATTCAAAATAGAAGTAAACAGTTTACCGACACAACTAAGGAGGGTTATTCCACGGTAATTATCTACCTCATTTGACGACCCCATCCCTTTAAAGATAGGTTTTATGAGACCCACTGTCCAGTCTGTAGGGAGAATACTAGAAGAGAGTACCAAGTTGAATAATTTCGTTATAACTCGAATAATTGGACCAGTACTACACTTTAAACACTCATTTGTAATCAAATCAATACCCGGAGATTTGTTCCTTTTTAAAAGCTTAATTTGCTCAGTGACTTCATTTTCAGTGATATCAGCATTAAGGTCTTCATTAATTGCTGATTCAGAAAAAACTGGCTTTCGGGGCTCTTGGTTATTTTCCTCACAGCTACTCTGACACAACTTCTGAAAGTACGCCTCAAAAACATTAGTAGAAATAGTACAAGGTAATGATTTCTTAGGGTTAGCCACATTAATAACATTCCAATAACCTTTGGGATTAGCTTTTTTCAAGTTCCTAATTTTTTTATGCAAGTTGTCATAATAATGACGTTTAGCTCTCTTCAGGGTTATTTTATACTTCCTAGCACAAATACGGAGCCTATGCCTAGATCTTTCATTCTTACTAACTTTGTGCAATCGCTTTTGTTTTACATATTGGGCTTTCATCATTTTACAATCTGAATTAAACCATGGATGACAATTTCGGATTTTCTTTTTGTTAGATCTGTTTGCCTTGTATGACAGAAATCCAACACTCGAAGCAGCATCGAGATAAACATCCTTTAACATGTCAGTAATTTTATCCATACTCTCTTGCGTCATAGACTTAATATCGGCTGAATCAATAACATTAAGCATTCTCTCTGTATCAATACAATTTAAAGCTGCAATAAAATCATTTTCTTTATCATTTTTCCAAAATATTTTTCTGTGATTGCTTTGGTCACTTGAAGGAACTTTATAACTTTTCTTTCTTTCAAAAGGTATACTGCCAGCGATTTCGATTTCTAGACAAATTGGATTGTGCTTGTCGGAAAGAAATTTATCAAACGCATCGACACTGAAATCTAACACTTGAGGGAATAATTCAGCAGACACAATAGCATAATCAATTGTACTCTTTCCGTCAAAAGTGCACCCTCCAATATTTTTGTCTTTTCCAACTCTTCCATTTACTATGTGCAGGTCTAAACTTCTACAAAGCTCTATCAAGCAATGGCCATTATTATTCGTGATTTTGTCCTCATTGACTCTAACAGTAAAAACACCAAGAGCTTCAAGTTCATCTCTAGAGTTGAAAGCAGTAGCGGTATTTTCAAGACCGGCCTCTTCAAGTGAAAAATCGTCGACTTCTACGAAATCAGACAATTCCCCTGTCCTTGCATTAAAGTCACCAATCAGGCAAAACGGAACATCATATTTCGATTTCAATGCTATATAATCATGTGCTATATCTTCAAACATACTCATTTCATAGTACTTTGACCCCTCGTGAGGCATGTACACAACGCCAAGCATCATTTGGAAGCCATTGTGTCCAGTGCTAATCCTTATCCACAGGGTAGCATCCGAACAAGAATCTGTGATCACCTGGTAATTACCGTACAAAGACGTAGCTATTAACACAGCTATTCCGTGAATGCCTCCATACCGGTATTTGGTAGATTTTTTCACAGCATGTACGATCGAGAACCCAGGGAAATAGGCAGGATCTATATCGTCAGTTTTTGTCTCAGTCAGGCAGATAAAATCATAGTTCTTTATGTAATGCTGCAATATGTTATATTCAACCTTTTTCCTTAGGCCACAAACATTTAAACTCAGGAACCGTAGTACTTTAATAGGAAATCTTGAGTGATACGTATGATCGTGGGAAATATCCTTAGAGAAGTAATTCCCAGAGTCATGATCTAGATCATCTTCAAGTATTGAAGCCTCGTATTCCTATAGAGTATTGTAACGCAAAATCTCATCAACCTTTGCTTGATTCCAGCCAAGTTTCTCAATATCCTTGGAAGAGTCTAGCACCAATTTTGTATCCTTCCCCTCTATATTAATAGTGCAAAAAATTTTACCGTCTGTAGTCCATACCTTAGAAACTCGATCATCGTTTCTTAGTTCAAATACAATTTTCTTTCTCATACTGGTCAAGTCATTATTAATGTAAACATTGTGAAACTCAGGTTTGGATTTGAGTAACTTCTTGTTTTTCATGATGTTCACTTTTGTTTTTCGTTTAACAAATTTCACAATAACTGGTCTGGGATTTTTTCCGTTTCCTGGAAGACGGTGGCAAGTACTGATGTCGTTGGTGTTTACTTCTACGCCAATTTTATCAGCCAGGTCGATGACCTTACTTTCTAGCTCCTCGTTATCTCTGTCACTTTCAGGTAGTCCAAAGATTCGTAAGTTCTCTTTCCTTGTATATTGTTCTAACTTTTCAATTTCAGCACCTTGATTAAGCATCACTTTTTTCACATCATGCAGGCCAGTTTCAACAGAACTTACAACTGACATTTCTTTTTTCACATTTTCCAATAAAGTCTGGGCAGTTGACGCAATGGCTGTCGAAACTTCCTTCATAATCACTGGTTGGATTTCCTGCATCACCACAGAGATAATAAAAGAAAGCTGCTCCTGTGTATTCAATTTACCTGGCCCACTCGGTTGAGAGGACCCATTGTTCTCCATACTAGCCTTACAGCTTAGGTCTAGGCCTAGACCAACCTTATGTTGAGAGAAGGCAATCTTAACTGCGTCATCGATTGTATCTCGCAAATTAAGTTCCTTTTCTTCATTTTCTTCTTCTAAAGTGTGAAGCAGTTGACGAGAAGTGTTTGCGGAGTCAGTTGACTTATACTTCTTTTCGACAGGACGCTCGGGTGTCGAGGAAATCTCGTTTCTTTTAGAGCCTACTTTGTCGGCACCTAGCGAATCTGACGCCATCTTGCATTGTCTTGCATGTAATTAGAGCAAAGGACATCATCACAAATTATTATGCAATGTACCTCATGTGATGAACCATGACAGATCAAGTGTATTGCCAGTCTACATGAACAAAGTTGTATTCAATGACATTAGGTTTCTCTTTGCTTTACCTTAAAATCAGCCATTTTTAATCCCATCTTATAAATATGGGAAAGTCACAGTCCTATGATGTTGGTATCAAAGAAAAGTTTGAATGAGCTTCTTCCACTTATACTGAAATCTCAGTATGGTCTATGGCAGACCAAATAGACCTTATGCCAAATATATATGGTAAATCATAGGTGACATGGCATGACCACCAGAACAGATGCCCTAAAGACTCTGTATCAATATGACAAAAGGTGACAGAGAGGTATTTGCCTTACACATTAAACACAACAGCCTACTTGTTTCTAAGATACAGTGAATGAATTTGAATTGAAATTATTTTATCTTCGCTTCCAATACAGTACAAAAAGGCATCTTGAAAATAGTAGCCCAAACGTCTGGCTGAAGGTTATATCTAAATTTAGTTTCCCACTTTACACGAGCTTTGGGCGGACTAATAATATGATTAATCAATAAAGGGTACACTACATGGGAATTCTCTGTATAACTTCCGATAGAACCAACAATGTGGTCACTGTTGTGATGATCTGAGTGATGAATAGAGTGGACCCAGTGATTTGGAATTGCTGAAAGCAACCCAAAAAATCTAGTAAATGGATAGTTTAAATTTTATATTTATTCCTAAAGGTATCATAAGACATTTTACTACCATCAGCCAAAAACAAGTCCTAACAAAAGTAACACCGGCCAAATGAAATTTTTTGTCATAAACAATAGAATTATCAATTTTACTATGAGAGTTGTTCCAAAGTTTCTGAGATCCATAATTGTCATTCGGCGTGGTAAAAGAAGCATCACTCCAACGTTTACATATACCAATAATGAAGTTGCTCTCAATAAATTCAACAACCTTAGGAAGTGGCTTTCAATGCATATTCAAATCTCTGTAAATGAATAACCTTTAAGCCCCCTCTATTGATATTGTTATATATTATGCTTCTTTTAGATTTGTCGGGGTTACCACTCCAAATAAAATTAAAAGTTATACTCTGTAAATTCTTAAAGAATTCTGTTGGGGGTTGGGGGTTGCAAGCACTTGGTATGCCGTAAGCTTTAACAATAGTGTTCCTACCAAGTGGGGTAAGACCCCTGGTATTCCAAGTTTTAAGTTTAGTTTTTAACCTAGAAAGCTTCTTCAGGTAGTTTTAGCGAAATGAGTCATTACCGTCATGGGTGAATAGGATTCCTAGAAATTTAATTGGACCATTACTAAGAGTGATGCTGAAATCCATAGTATAAGCTGGATGATTGTTAACAAAGGAACCAAGTGGAAACAGAAGTGATTTACCATAATTGATTTTAGGACCCGAAGCGGAGGCAAAATTATCAAGAACATTAATTACATTAACAAGAGAATCACGCGTACCATCCAGGAAGAAAGAAGTGTCGTCAGCATAATAAAAATTGTTATGTTCATTCCAAAGATGTGGAGACTATCAAATGCATTGTTTGTCTTAAATAATCTTCCCAGCCAAGGTTTTTGCAACAAGAATGAAAACGTGAGGACTTAGTGGACACCCCTGTCGTACTCTTCTTTCAATAGGAAAGAAACCCGTTGAGTGGCCATTATTCAAAACACACGCAGTGCTGCCTTTGTAAAGAGTCTTAACCCACGAACAACAGATATCCCCAAAATGAAAGTAATTCAACGTACAGTCTATACAACCCAAATCAACACCATCAAACGCCTTCTCAAAGTCCAAGAATATTATGCTTATTTGTGTAGTGAATAACATCTATTACAAAACGAAAGTTTTCTCCTATAAAGCGATTCTTACTAAAACCCGTTTGGTTTTCACCAATTATATCAGCAATAACATTCTTTAATCGGTTAGCAAGAGACTTAGTACAAATTTTATATTCGGTATTCAGAAGGCTTATCGGTCTATAGTTACTTAAATTATCGTGAATTTTATCCGGCTTTCGAAAAAGAGTAATTCTGCCTGTGTTTTGCTCTAGAAATAGGAAGTGGCGATTGTAAGCATAATTCAGAGAATTTACAACATACTGTCCAATAACAGGCCAAAAATGCTTACAGAAATCAGTCGACAACCCGTCAGTACCAGAAGATTTCCCATTCGGCATGAAAGTTAATGCTTGGTAACATTCTTCGAGGGTGAGAAGACCATTACAAATGCCAGTATTAAAGTCAAAATCATTAAAGTCTGCAAGATCTGAAATGAAATCGTAATCATGATGATTCGAAGAGCGACCATAAAATGAACTATATAAGTTACGAATTTCATGTAAAAAAATCCTTATTCTTATGAATAATAACATCATTATTTAATTGTAGGCGCAAAATACTATTATTACTTCTGTTTCTCCTCTCCAAATTAAAAAATATTTAGAACTCTTTTCACCAAATTCGGCCCATCTGGGCCTTGACCTTACAATAATGCCCTGGTAGTTTAATGTTATAGATAGCCATTAGTTTTTTACGAGCCTCAGAGAGTTTGCAACGAATCTCATCAGAGTTATCCTCAATAGTAGAAATATTACCTTAAACTTCATTTTCGTACCTACGTGAATTTTTTGCCTTACTTATGGAATACTTAATTGTAACCTTGGGGATAGTATATTATTTTAATTCTTTCCCACTGAGAAGACGGGTCAAGTCCATGCAAGGAACGAAAGTCAGACGAGAGGAGATTTTGAATAATATTAATGTAATCGGTATCCTTTAGGAGAGAATTATGAAATTTCCAGTATCCCCTTCCTCTGCGCTCTTCATGAGTGCGAATAGTAAGTACAACCATGGAGTGATCTGACTGAAGTGGAGGGTGGAATTTAACATCGATAACATTTGCAACCAGGCTACGGGATGTAAGGAAAAAATCTAAGCGACAATGGATGTAGTTAATGTTGGAATGTCGTGTAAAATCTTTAAGTAGGCGATTTCTCTCCCTCCAAACATCCACTAAATTGTGAACGTAAATAGCACAAATATTCTCATTCCGGGTCTTAAAATTGGTACGAAGATATTCCCAAGCTTATCCAAAGCCAAATTGAAAACAAAGTTAAAAACCCCTCCTCAAATAATAGTATTACAATCAAAGGTCTCAATGAAACTAGAGACGTCTCTGTAAAAAGCAGGATCATCAAGATTAGGACCATAGGTACAAACAAAAGTAAAGCTACGACAATCAATATACACATCAGCGACTAAATATCTGCTAAAACGATCGGTATGCACTTTTTCCTGACCTTTCTTTTACAGAAAGGTCAGGTTTAAAGAAAATAGCAACCCCTCTACTCAAAGTGGTGCCGTGGGAAAAATTATTTTACCTCCCCACTCGTTTGTCCAATACCTTACATCATTAATAAAACTATGGGTTTCTTGGGCGAATATAATATCAAAACTATGTCTGTGGAAATAAGTGAATTTTGATCTGCGTTTTTTAACTTGCCTAAGTCCCGCACATTATAGGTACAGATTTTAATGTCACTCATTGGTCACCAAAGGGTAAGGGGGCAAGATTATCATTTCATATATCTGCATAACATCTAAAATAAATAAATGATAAAATTAACATACCAAGCAATGATATGGTCCAATAATAAACACAAAACACAGAAACAACAACTACAACAAACAATACAAAAAAGAAAACACACACAGTCAATCGAAACGAAGTCCATCCCGGAATCCAAACAAAGAACATGGCGGTCCGGCGATAGGTTCCTGACGTGGTCCTAAAAGGACATAATTAAACGGTCCATTACAAGAAGGCATGTTTTCTGGGTCATGGCGACCATCTTTGAAACAGCAAAAGGCCTAAGAGTGAGTGATTCCCGTCAAATTGAAGAAGCCTTGGCAGGTCTAAGGGAACGAATCCGTCGAGTAGATAAGTAAGATCCTTGATGTCGATCATGATGTATTTTACAGGGGGATGAGCGAAGGGGTATGGTTTTCCACTGTGGTCACGCCATTTCCAGGCAGTAAAACGTATTCGTGTACCCTCTTGAAAAATCTGGGAAACTTGCCTCCTCCATTTTTTTCCTGCAAATCAACCCTTGCAAGGTCATCAGTCAAGAAATATTCTCTACTATTCAGTTTCTCCCGTTGGTATTTCAATGCAGTTATTTTTCCTGAGAAAATGAAAACTTATCAAGCAGATGGCGGGGTTTGGTGGGATGTATTCTGTCATCTCTGTGGGCTCTTTCGATTTTGGGGTTGGTCACACTAACTTCCTCTAGAACAGGTTTTGCGATATCAATAATTTTCCCCTTCTGCGGCAGGGTACTCAACATTTCTTAAGTTGCTCCTTCTAGAGAACCGTTCTTGCACGTTAATTAGGTCAGTTTGTTCGTGGTTCACACGTTCAAGTCCCTCAACTTTCTTTTCCAATAGCTCAATACGTTTGGAGTGAGTCTTGTCCTGTTTTTCAAGTTGATCCACTCGCTTGCTCAAAACTCCACAGCTTTCCCGAAATCCCTTTCATTACGGCTCATCTCATCATTAATGTGGTGCACGTCTCTACCTATTCTCCTCAACGATTTTTCCATTGACAATTGCAGTGATTCCAAAGGTGCCTGTGTATGCCCCAACTCACCCTCTGACTCAGAGGTGCTGTCCTCGATTGCGAAACCACGCGTAGTAGACCTCCTTACTCGTTGCCTCGGTTGGTCTAGAGTGGACTGAATTTTTTGCTTGGTTTTGCTGCCTTGAGGACCACTCATCTTAAACGAAGGACACCAAAACAGTTCTCTGATGATATTGGAATCTCTTAATAAATTTGCAGAGACAAACTAATGTTTACGACGTACCAAAAAGGTCAATTTTGACGGAGCCTCGTTTCAGGCGTGTTACTAGCAGGCGGCCATTTTCTCTGATGAACTTCTTTGAACTAGTGTGTCTTGGACAACAACATATTTTTGTATTGTGATGCTTGGGCACCACAAATAATCCGATGAAGTACACGCCGATAAGAACATAGCTTCGATTTGTTGTTGGTGGTGGGATTGTTGATATACTTCCGATACAAAATAATTTTATGCGATACAGACTTTTTGATACCCTAAGTCATCCATGGTTTATCATTAAACGTTTTTCTAAACAATATTCTAAGAGGAAAATATAGATTATGATATCACTGTCAAACCACACTCAGCCGGTCATAGGATCTGTTGGCATTAGTAGTATCGAAAAGAGAAGTATTATCCATAGATTCAATTGCCTGGATAAAACTAGTTAAAGTTTCGTTGATTGTAAAATCTAATCATTGGTCTTTCTATTATTATTTGACTTTACGTTAACCCTCTTGTGATTTGGATGCCTTTGAATCATGGGTTTAATCGTTACCGTACACATTCTTATGCAATGAAATGGTCCATGTCTTGTTACATGAACCCATGTTATGAACTGAAAGAGAAGGTACCAGGCAAGCAACAAGAACATTAACTGAGTAAGGAACACATGGAAGGAACATGTATTGTTAACTTCTTCCAGGTATAATTACAGCCAGCGTCATAACACAATGGAGGATTCACTCTTGCAAGTTTGATTTCAGGGCAGGCATATTGAAGCATTTTATTGCATTGCTATATTGCAGGTTGTAGTATGAAAATTGAATGAAATGTCCTCACCCTGTCCTCGCCCTGTTTCCCTCCTACCCATCTTGTTCCGGCTTTGACCGGGAAATCTGCAAGATAAAGGAATGTTACAGTAATCCTTTAATACATGGAGAGTGTATTGATGGCACCAACAGTTACACATGCATATTTGAGATGGGTTATTCAGGAAGAAACTGTGAGGACAATATAGACGAATGCTTACATAATTCTTATCAAAATGATGGTACATGCCAAGATGGTGTCAACCAGTATGACTGCTGGTGTGCCGCAGACTGTCATGTGCAATTTGCCCCCCCCCCTCACCCCACTCCCAAAAATGAGACAACAATGTTAAAAACTATGATTTTTCCTCAATTTGAAATATTTTCCCCTGTACCAATTCATGTTTGGTTCATTCTAATTATGTGGCATAAATTTTATGACTGAATCAGCACGCTTATGGATGCAGACTCCTATTTTTTATCTGTAGCATGCAATATTAATGTTCTGAAAGACAATGAAAGAAGATAGTTGTATTGAGTGAAATATGAGGAGGTATGAAACCTGGAAGAGAAAATGCAATTACAGCAAATAGAATTTTTATACCCTAGTATCTTAATAATGGGATAGCTCTTTTACATCATGTGGCAATATTCTGTTGGCTGAATTGTGTAATTTATGCAGAATAAGTCTTTGATTTGCCTCTGATATGCAATATAAATGATATGACACATTATCAGAGATGCTTTCTAGGAAACTGTTCATTCAAGGAGATTTGTAAGATTTAGCTGATGTATTCAAATAAGTTTGGGATGGGTGCATGTTTCATTAAAGCTGATTTCCCAAATGAGAATAATGACTGCCGTTTGTATGAAGTTGTTGCATGGGGTAGCAAAGGTATAGTATACTAAAATGCTAACAGATCCATGATCTGAACTAACTGTTCAAGAATTTGGGGTGAAACTGCATTAGTGCCAGATATAGGAGAGGTACCCAGGGGTGACTTTGTCTGAGGTCATTTTCTGTACAATACATGAGGTGGTTAATGGTTATTACTGTAACTGTTAATACAGGAAGTAGTCATCAGGACTTATCTTCATTTGCGACTGCTTTTGAATTGCAAAGTAGGAAAATGCAGGTATTGCTCAGACTGATTCATAAGCTGGAATGCCATTTTTTTTATTTTTGATAATATTTACAGGTTATTCTGGGTATAACTGTGAAATTGCACTGAAACCTTGTGAAGAGATCCCATGCTACAATGGTGGAAGTTGCCACAGAATGGGGGAGGATTTTGCCTGCAGCTGTGTCCTAGGCTACACTGGAACCTTCTGTGAGACCAACATAGATGAGTGTGCATCTGATCCGTGCCAAAATGGAGGAACATGCAAGGACGGGATTAATTATTATCGCTGTGACTTTCAGGATGGAACAGAGGGTGAGGTAGCTTTGTGTTAGGGGAGTCTGAACCAGTTGGTATGAATATGGTTGAATGCCTGGTGATGGTTAAATTCTTCTATATATATATATGTCCTTGTGCTTCAAATTGAGCCAGCTAGGTATGGTGGGTGTGGGGAGGTAGCATGCAGGCCAGGAGTTTGCAACCATCAGTTTTTGGTATGCAGCGCTGTTAACCATAGTAATGGGGGTGCGTGTTTCACTTTTTATGACCAAACCTTGAAAGTGACAAGAAAAGTAAGCCGTAGGATTCGGCAACTCCATTCTTTTGAAATCCTGTGCCTGTGGTCTTGGAAGTTGCTACTCTGAACAGGGTTGTGACTCTGACATTATTATCTGCTGAGGGTATATGTATAATGACAAATGTTCAGGGTCGACTACTTGAGGTCTATTGACAAGATGTGACCTGTCCTCTTCTCTATTTCCTAAGTGGGACATGAGTCCTAAACACACCGTGTATACTGTACTTGGGACAAGATGAAACGGTTATTATGATGTGGCATGTACCAAGAAGCCAAGAAGCATTTTGGTTCCTTGCGTTAGCAAAAGGACCAATGTACTCAGGTTGACGTGTGTGTGCATGTGTGTGTGTGTCTGCAGCGCTTGCTTGGGTACACTACACTGTAACTCAATAAGGTAAAGTCGGAATAAACTGAAACTTAGTGTATAGATCCGGAATAGTAAGTAGATGGGCTCTTCTGTTTTTGGTGGAGGCCAAAGGTCATCTGCGGTCACCAGGGGTCAAACGCCGAAAACCTTGTTAACACGATATCTCAAGGTCATTAGCTTGGATAGATTTCATACTAGATATGTGGATGCGTTATGGTAGGAAAATGAACACTGCCGCTTTTGGCGGAGGTCGAAGTTCATCTTGGGCCACCGGCAGTTAAACACTGAAAACCTTGTAACACAATATCTCAAGGTAGCAAGCTTGGAAGGATTTCATACTTGGCATGTGGATGCGTTATGGTGAGAAGGTGAATGCTCTTGCTTTTGGGCGAGGTTAAAGGTCATCTGGGGTCACCCTCGGTCAACCACTAAAAACTTGTTGTTAACACAATGTCTAAAGGTAGCAAGCTTGGATAGATTTCATACTTGGTATGTGGATGCGTTATGGTGAGAAGGTGAATGCACTTGCTTTTGGTGCAGGTCAGAGGTCAATTAGTGGGATCACCGGGTTTCAAACACTGAAAACCTTGTTGACACAATATCTCAAGGTAGGAAGCTTGTATAGATTTCATACTTGGTATGTGGATGTTTTATGGTAAGAAGATTGATCCTATTGTTTTTGATGGAGGTTAAAGGTCATCTGGGGTCACTGGGGCCATGTGGAGGTTATCAGAGGTCATTTTGAGGTCAAGATGTGGAAGTTTAGTAAACTTGGTACATGAAGTCAACATTCACTGCCAACAACTTAAAGGTCATGTAGCAGTCACCAACGTCACAAGCAAACTTCACATTAGCTAATATTTTGTTGTATGCTCATTGCTCAGTGTCACTACATTCAGTGAGGAACCATAGTACCCACTGGGCTCTTGTTGAGAAGTGCTGTTCAGCCTTATAATCAAGTAAGGTAGTTGAATTTGACAGAGTATCAATTGAATTATTCGGTTTTCAAACCAATAAAAATTGACTAGTTTTTATGAAGTCATAACTTTCAAGGAGATAGTGTGTACCGAATTTCACTACAGCAACATATTAGATAATAGATGCTTACATTCCGGGGGCTCACGTAGTATTTCCTGAATTTAGTAAGTAATGCAAAGGTATAAACATGCTCTTAAAGAATATACGATAACTTTTGTGCCTCACTGTTCCTCAAATGCACCTTAGTGATGGGCGCTATAAAGGATTTAAATCTAGCTATTTTGTGACATTTGTATGTTCTGACACTGTAAACATAAAAATATACAGTATAGCTTTGAGTAACAGATCTACATTTTTTCTTAGTTTTCACAGAGATTAGATTTACAGTACCACTTCAGTTTTTCCCCTGTCCTTTATCACGACCTTAACCCAACACCTGAACCTAACCCCTAAGTAAGGCGTCGGAAACAAAGAGATGTCGGAACATAGAGCAAGTCAACTTATTAGTTCAATGCTATGTTAAAGTTACCAATGCTTTTTTTTATACGACCACTGTAGTTGACAGTTTTAGAGCTCTAAGGAATCTTTACAGCATGCTCAAGGACACTGTACAGTTCATGAGGAATAGGTGAGCTTCAAGTTCCAATAAAACACATTTTGCCAAGAAGAATTCCGTGCAGTGAAGATACAGTTGCCAACTTAGTTTATTAGCGCATCACTGCATCACAATTTAAATGAGAAAAAAGTAGTTAATAATCAGCAAATTGTAATAACAATAATTTCCATTTCCTGGTGATGAACTGATTCGAGATCAAGCAGCTGAGTTACTCCGTGCTTTGTGTAATTCCCCAGCACACAAGTAGACAATGCGCGTACAGTACATTGGTCTCTTCCACAGAAACTGCTACCGTCCATTTGAAATGTAACATTCTGAAGAAGCTGCTTAACTCTTTTACAACTAATTGTACCATTCTTTGTTAAATAATTACTTTTAAGGTAAGGCTTGTACATGGATTTAAGTTGATGTCATAAATAGCACGTTCTCAAAATTTTGGGGGTGGGGTGAGGTAGGGGGGAAGGTGATTTTCCAGTAGACCGAAGGTGCGCCAAATACATGACATGAACTGCAGTAGCATAAGTTCGATCTACGGTTCTTGCAATATTACGTAGTATTGAACGGTTACTTATATCTTAGTTCATTGCCCCCCACACACGACATTTCCGTACAATTTATTTACACATGCACTGTATACACTTGTAGCACACAAAGTAACTGTCTTTGTAAAGAACATAAACCACAATTAGTTACAGTTCAGTGGTTGAGAACATTTTGCACCTTTGTAATTTTTGTTTCAAAAATGATTGACCAGGATATACCATACCTACTGTGCAGTGTTTAATTAGTTAATATCAAAATTTGCCGAAAAATTTACACTCCCGTGCTTCCAATAAGCATCAATCAGAAATAAAATCAAAAATAGCCAAAGGGCTTTACTTATAAATGTAGATAAGTACAGTTGTAAGTAGTAATACTTGACAGTACTCATTTCTTTACTTGTAAAAGCTTAGGTGGATCCTATCCGGCCTTAAATTGGTCCACGTGACTGTTCAAATAAGCTAAATAAAGTAAGCCCCCGGCATAAAGTACAGTAGGCTATGGAATTGTTTTCAGTTTCTACTGGCAAACACATGCGAGAGACGTGTTGGCTAAGTCTATACTACAGTACCTTGGCTAGGACTTTCTTTAAAGAAGGGTCATTCCACGTCAAATCACCCAATTTGATAGAAACTTGTTGCTCTTCCGACTCAAAAAAATTCCCAAAATATTTGTGTGTAATTTATTGAATTTTGAAGGATTTAAAATTCTTTGAAATTCTGCAAATCGGCAGCAAAATGACATTTTAACGTTTTCGTCAATTTTTAGGTCCCATTTTTCAGCAATTGCATATCCCACCAGCTTGTAATGACTTTAACTCAATTAGGCTATCCCATTACATAATGGGCTTGTAATAAGAAGCCTTTTCAATGGTGTTTAGTAGAGTTATGGCTTCCCAAAATGGCAACAATTTCCATTTTTGACTGTTTTCGGTCCACAATTGACCAGGTTTAGGCATTTGCATCTCTGTGATATTATATTATATCTACATCTCTGTAATTTTTTGGAAATAATTATGTGGTACACAGAGAATACAAAATGTTGTTTTTACTGATTTGTTGTGTTGGAGATTTAAGAAATGCTGCCTTAAAAATGCCATTTTGCACTGAATTACTTCTTACGAAGCATTTTCAGAGACACGATTACCACTGATAGAGTCGTAAAAATCTGTGGGTGTTTCCTTGTGTGCTTGAGATAAAAAGCATTTACAAAATACAGTTTCAGAATTCTAGGTATTTCTGTTCTTTACTTATCATCTTGTTTTAAAAACATTTTACAGCAGAGTCAAAATTTTTGCAGAATGTTTCAAACATATCTCACAAATGACGTTTTAATGACTTCTTCTCTAGGACTTTTGTAAAATGTTTGAAAATTTTCCAAAAGTGTTTTTGATAAAACGTGCACTTTTAAGTTAAAGTTTCTAGAAACATATTAAAACACAATGTGGTAATAAAGCGTTTCAAAAAAATTAGACATAAATTTTTAAGAAATTTTTTAAAGAATAAGAATACGATTTATTTTAAAATTTTGAAATGTCTTTTTCAAAACATGTCTGCAGTAATTACAAAATGTTTGCAAACGTGTGTCATGTTTAAAAAAGACTTTTTAAGAAAGACTTTTTAAAACTTGAACACAACGTTATAATAACGACTTTAAATATATCTGCAGGAATGTTATGAAATGATTTGAATGAGGAGGTTTGCATTGTTTTGCCATAGATAAAAGGAATGCAGAAAAACTACATCGCGGTATAGTTACCTGAAAATTTGTGTTGATGTTTACTCCACGACATTACAGAAAGTTGCTCGCAATCCAATCTGGGTCGCAACCTCAACATTGCGACACCATGCTTTACTGAATCCCGTTTTGTTTCAGATCCATGTTTCAACGTTCAGTGTACACCTCCAGAATGTCCTGATGGGTTTGTTGTTGGTTCAACTCCTCCTCCCGGCGAATGCTGTGTCGGTTGTGTTGACGAATGTGCTGGTACTGTATGCCCTACACTTCAGTGTCAGCCAGGCTTCGTCGAGACTGATATCGAGGGAGAATGTTGCCCTGAATGCATGAATGAAGGTAATGATCGACATCTCGAAAAGCTACGTTGAAGCTGGGAGCGCAGGAGACAACTCTCTGCTTGAAGGCTATTTATTTACATCTTCCTTCGCAAAATTGCAGTGCATAGAGGAGTGGTTGTAAATAAGAATACCATTAAAATACTCTCGAGCTGTTCTCCTTGAAGAGGAAATGCTTTGTTTCTTTGATTTTAAAAACTCCTTTAAGTTGGAACAGTTTGATTTTCAGATTCCCTGAATAGATAATGACTTAAAAATAAATCCTGGTTATGCATTGTATGTACCACGCTCGAGATATTAACTATTCAGAAACATACTTTTGAGTTCGATTGGTATAAATATGACTTTTTACCCTTTTCTTTACCAGATTTGTTACTTGCTCAGCCTTAACATGAGCAGTATCGGCCCCACAAAGGAGAAGGGCCCACCAAGGAGAAGGGGGTATGAACATGTGATTCCAGTCAATGCCTTTGTCCACGTTCTATTTATCAAAGTCCGCTGCTGTACAAATTCACAGTTTTAGGCCCACGAACTTGAATAAATCACTGCTACAGGCTTGGGTTTCTCAACCTTAAGTGACAAGATCCACATTTGATTGTATAAGTTTTCCGAGGACAACATTTTCCACTTACTAAAAAATGAAGATACACCAGGCTATATTTTCAACTTACCCCTACCAGGCAAATTTCAACACCGGGCAACGTGCACTACTAAACTACCATTTAGTGTCCGATGAGATGAACATTACAAATGATGACAACGAGAAAGACTCCAATATATATTTTTTTATTTATTCCAACCGACATCTCGGCTACCAGATAGCCGGGGATCCGGAGCTCACCATTTGACAAACACTGCTTCAGACGATGAGAAAAAGTAAATTATTCTGGTTTTTTTTGTTCCTCTGGCAGTGTTTGCAGATTGCAGTGCAGCCTTGACCAATGGGAAGATAACGAGCGGTAAATACATGCTACAGCCTGCCGGTGCTCCTGCGCCATTTGGGGCGGTCTGTGACATGGTCACTGACGGTGGTGGATGGAGGTGAGTGAAATTAAAAAAGTCGAATGTAAGCAATCAGTATAAAGTCATTAAGCAATGAAAGTCGAAAAAATGAAGAATTAGGTTTTATGTGAAATCTAACAGCCAATATTAGTCCCTTTGCCCCGAGTTAAAAGAATTAACCTGATGGTTTTTGTACAAAGTCACTTGTGTTTATTTTACCATCTAATTTTAAGTTAAATTTTAAGTTTTAATGAAAAAACTTATGCGATGTACCGTTTGTTTCGTTTACATTGAAAGGCAAAACTTTTTCCGTCTAGAGTAATTGTCAGTCGATGAACCGTCCCATGTGAAAAAATTGGGAGTTCGCAGATTTTTTCGAGGAAGTAACGTTTGGTAAGCTGTCGAGAAGAAACTTTGAATCAAGTTAATCTTCCCTTCATGGTAATATTATATCAGCCTAATTTGTCATTTCGATGTATTTACACCGTTCAAGCTGTTCGCGACGGACGAGTTTGTTTTTAATTTAAGAAGTTTGACATAGATTAGCCTATATTTTATCCATGGGAGGATAAATTTTGAACAGTTTTGGTTTAAATGGTTATCTGGCGGCCCTGCTGTCAACATTATTTTGTAACACTTGTCGTCGCACCCTTCACCTCATCCCCCCTCCCGTCCCCCTCCCGTCCCCCTACAAATATCCGTGATAATGGTGTAAGTAGCTGCATTGACCAATTCCAACACACAAACCATCGTACAATTGTATTTTTGACTTACAAAGGTCATTCTCATCCGCGACAGCACGGGAGGCAACTTTTACCGGGATATGGCAGACTACGAAGCAGGCTTTGGCGATTTGGATGGTTCCCATTGGCTTGGCTTGGAAAACCTCTACCTTTTGAACAAGCAGGGGAACGTTGAAATGTTGTTCCAGGTTACAGACCAGTCTGATGTGTCTGACGTTGCTACATACAGATATTTCCGAATCAACAATGCTGATACCGACTACACATTGGAAACAGTGTGTGGGTACAGAGGTGGCGCAGGTATGGACCGTGTGTTCTCTAGTAGGATTAATGCGGTCGTTTAGTGAGGCTTGTTTCCATATACTAACGTGCATGCAGGGGGTAAAATTAGTTGAGTGGGAAAGGAACATGCCATGAACGCCAGTTGAAGAAAGCATCACTATGCAAGTTGGAGGCGATAATATTGCCACCGTGTCTTTTCGCAATGAGTGTCAGGTACAAGCCCGTAGCCAGAGGATGAGAGAGGGGTAGGAGGGAGAGGAACACCTCTAAAAATATTCGTCCCTTGGAAATTTCAAATTTTCTGTTGGCTTAACGCAGTTTAGTATGCCTCATCCCCTTAAGAATACTTCGTCCCCCGCCAGCTATCTCCCCCTCAGTGCCTTGCATGTGGCAACCTTAGGTGCATGAACAAGGGGCTCATATTTACCCCAAGCGCTATTTCTCAGACGACACCCTCGGGTGTATGCATTGATCAGGGCAACATGTTGGGGGCTTGGAGCCGATGAATATTAGTTCTTGATCTTTGGGGTGGAGCAGGTGTACTGCAGCTAGTGGGGAAGCCAAATCTTCTCAAAGATTCCACATGTGGTTTAAGTTAAAGTATTGAACGTGCTTAAAGCTCTTAACCAAATCGAGCAAGATAATATTTGATCGTATAGATTACTCTAAATTTGACCATTGTTTTCACAAGTTAGGGCATCGCCGACCGTCCTAGCTTGTGAGTTCAGGTGTAACTGGATAATGAAAAGCAGGACTGAGGCCGAATTTTGTATTTTATGGAAAAGGGAGCTTGTCTTGCGGTCTATTTCTCTGTAGGAAGATCAAGTGTAACTGGAAAGGAAACTCATCAAGCAGATGTGACTTAACAGACACATGTTGATCAATAATAAAGTTTCTAAGAAATTATGTAAGAATTCTAAAGAATTTATGTCAGATTTCTTCAGAATTTCTGGAATGTTTCTTTACAGTTCCAAAAAATCTCTGTAAAACCTTTAAAGAATGTCTGAAAGATTTATTCAATTTTGATATTTTCCTCTTTCTTAACTCGTGAATTTTACACATTCACACGTCTGTTCTATCACAGTTTTCAATTACGGTAGCCTTAATACGTCAACTTCATTTCTTTTTGTATACTTCAACAGGAAATGCCCTCTTTTACAACGAGGGTGCCCCTTTCTCAGCTCGGGATATGGACAACGATGGCTCGGTTCGTAACTGTGCCGCAGAACTGGTAGGAGGCTGGTGGTACAAGGGAAGAAAGTGCTCCAGGTCCAACCCCCTCGGAGAATATCGCACACGTGCAGAATTTGAACGGAAAAAGGGCATCTTCTGGGCTCCATTCAGGGGAAGAAAGCGCTCATTGGCGTACATTTCCATGAAGATTAGGGATCCAACGGCATAAAAAGAGAATGTTTTCGTTTCTGGCATGACTATAATTAGACTTTGTATCGTTGCTACAATTTTTGTCACTGCTTAGCATATTCTTTGATAGAAGTAGATTAAATTCTGTGATCATACATTTAATATGTGACTTAATGTCATCTTTTAAAGTGTGCTGTGTTTATGCTTTTTTGTTCTGATAAATCGAAGCTTGCCAGCGTAGAACTTGAGAGCTGTCGGTTATCGTGGTGAGTAGCTTTTCAGTGGAACCTTAAAACTCGCTTTGCGCGTACCTTCTCTTAAAAATATGCAGGACTTGTAACCAGACAAAATTGATGGTTTAAGGGAAATATTGCGTTAATGTTGATTCAGACATAGCACAGAAAGAAGCGGCTTTTATCATTATCCAAAGATTTTGTTTTACTCCCTCTCTGGCACTAGCTGTTCTTTCCAAAATTATTACACATTACATGAGGTATGGATGTTGCATAAGGGGAGAGACTAGGTGAACAAACTAGCTTTGAGCTCTTACCGGTGAGAACCTCGTTTCTCTGATAATAAAGTTACCCAAATCCCTTGATTTGAATTGTGAAAATTTTGTGTACCACAAATGAAATGTTTTGCTTTAATAGTTGTGTTGGAACATTGCACCCCCTAATTTGTCGATCCCTGCCTGCCCTATGCCCCTGTTAAATCCCAGCTTCTTATCAGAAGGGGCTAGTTACTCAACGTTCTTACAGGAAGAGGTAAACAATATGAGCAGCGATTGAGGCAGCACCCCTCAGGGCGTAGCGAAGGTGTTATCTTGGGGGGGGGGTAGAGATTATGTTTTGCCGACAGATCTGGTAATGCGTAGCGCGAAAACGAGCTTGAGCGGATGGGGTTCAGGGGCCCTCCTTAGGGCCCTTGGTGGGGTCCAGGGACAAAGCACCGGTAGCTCTGAGGTTTAAGCATGTCTCTGGGTGAAAAATTAAGTTTCAGGATGGATTTATTTTGGTTCATAATGCATCATCAAATGCAAAGATTCTCAATAATTTCTGTCCTGATGAGGAACCTCAAAATTTACACCCGGGTAGAATTTGCTTGTCAGATTTTTTTGTGCGGCATTTGACGCCGTTTATGCGACATCGTCGCACAAACAGGGACTGCCTTAAACATTGGGCCCGTCTTAGGGCCCATGGTGGGGGTCCAGGAGGCTTCGCCCACGGAAGCTCTGAGGTTTAAGCTAAGCTCTGGGTAAAAAGTAAGTCTCATGCAGGATAGGTATATTTTGGTTCATAGTACATTACCCAATGCAAGGATTCCGGTTAATTTTAATGTGTTGGGCTATTCCTGCCATCATGCCTCTATACTTCAGGGGCTGAACCTGTCGTTCAGAATTGGAACACTATGCGTTCATCATTTGAACACTAGACGCGTCAGGCGTTCAAATATGGTAAGTGTTCAAATAGGCGTCCGGTGTTCAAAAACTGGGAGAAAACGTGTTCAGAATAATAACACAAGCGTTCAATGTATGCTTTGAACGCCAGGATGGGTTCTGTATCTATTTCATTTTGTTGTTTTAAAGTTAAAAGTCTGAGATTGCAGTGAAGGGAAGACACGCGCGGCACGCATTATTTTTTCCCCACGAATTATTTTTTCCCCATGCGTTATTTTTCTTATATGTTTGTGGATAAACCGGATCCTCAGGAGTTTGGAAAATGTGTTTGAAGTCAAGGTTAGGGTTTAGAAAACGAACTCACGATGCCCTCTCCATGGGTAATCGGGTGCCGCTATGATGGTGATGATAAAAGTAAGGAATAATGTCCAGAAAGTGGTTTTTCAACAATGCCATATGACCCGAAGTAGTGCGCCTATACGGAAGCCTTTAATTCTCTCTCTTTCACCGAGTTGCCGACAGACTCGGTCACTCGTACAGTTACACCGACGGCCGTTGATACGACCGTCACATGCATAATCAATTCGCCGACGGGCCTTCAACTTGAATGGGCCAATTAGATAAAGAGCTGAAAATCGAAATAGCCTATTACAGACTGGTCACGTGCTCCCGTTTTCTCTTTCCCTTGTTTCTTTTCATTCTCACGCGTCTTCCCTTTCTCTCCCATCCTTTCCCTTTCCTTTCCTTTCTCTTCTTCTCTCTTCTTTTCCTCCTTTCCTCTTCTTTTCCTTTCCCTCTCCCCTTTTTGCCAACAGACCAAAAATTTGCCCACGGCGACCAAATATTGGGAGTTGGGGGTGGTGACACCCCCGCTCGCTACGGCCCTGGAAGGCCTAAAGGCTCAGTGATTCCTTGCCAAAAGAGGTGTGCGTTTTTATACTGAGGTTCATCTGTCGAATTTTTATTTCTTGACTACAGTATAACATTCTTTACAATGTTGTAACAATTTGACCTCTGCTGACCTCACATAACCTTTGACCCGACCAAAAATTGAATTACAAAATATTAAGCAAGTGCCTGTGCTTCTTTCCTTACAATGTCATGTTAACAAAGATCCAGTTTTTGACCTCTGGTGACCTCAAATGACTTGTGACCTCCTCCAAAAGCAAGTGTTCCTCCTCTCAACACGACAAATCTATATACAAAGTATGAAAAGGGCCTGTCATTGCTATCTTTAGATATCGGGCTTACAAGACATTTATAAGGTTTTCACAATTTAACCCCCGGTGACCTCAAATGAACTTCAAACAACACAAAAGGCTATAACGTTCTTCCTTTCATCATGGCAAATCTATATACCAAATAAGAAAAGTTTCTATCATTGCTATCTTGAGATATCGTGTTTACAAGGTTTCCGTTTTTGACCTTAGGTAAGGTTTTGACCTCTGGTGACCCAAAATGACCTTTGACCTCCACAAAAAAACAAAAGGGTACTTCCTCTGAACATGACAAATTTATACACCAAATATGGAAAATGTCCGTCATCGCTGTTTTGAGATATTGTGTTTACAAGGTTTTCCGTTTTTCACCTCTGGTGACCTCAAATGACCTTTGACCTCCACCAAAAACAATTGGATTCTTCCTCTAAGCATGACAAATATATAAACCAAACATGAAAAGTGTCTGTCATTGCTATCTTGAGATATGTTTTCAAGCTAAGTGTAACATACACCCACATACACACACGACATCACCATCGCATAGATTCCTTGCCTGGTAATTACACCTAATAAACATTTCTTCAAACAAATGGCTTGGCGCTGATTGGTCAGTAATTACTTATGAAGTTAGTATTGTACAAAATGCATAACAGACAGCTCATACAAGGTAGTGTGTCCATATTCACAACATGGGCGCCTATCCTGGGGGACACTGGCGACATGTCCCCTCCACTTTTTGAGATGGGAAACTTTAACACAAAATGACCCCCTCCCCTACTTTTGGTCGAGGAACAAATTATTAAAATCAGTGTTTCAGTATTCTCTCCTAAAGTTGAAGAGGGAACAAGACGATTTTTGGTCTCAATGAGGGCAGGATTTTTTTTTAACAAAAACCTCAAATTTTTCTTATGCTTCCCGCTCTAAGAAGCATCGTTGTTTAAGTTTCTTTCATAATTCTGTTCCAGATACCTACAACCCCCCCCCCCACCTTTACCCCGCAGTTTTCTGTAAAAGTTGGGCATTTCACCCCCAATTTCATTGTTGTTCTCTTTTGTTTGTCTTCGGGACGGTAAGAGACTGGCGGCGGAAGATTGGACCAACATCTGGCAGAAAAGGTAAGTCAGATTAAACGCATTTTATTCCGTGTAGGGGCCAGCCTCCAGGACGATTTGTCTGTATTTGCGCTCAATGAGCCTGGGCAGAGTCTTCAGCAAGGGGGAGATCTTTGGCGCTCTGCGTGCGCTGTAGAGTTTCTCTAAATTTCTTCCACAATTCTGTTCTGTATAGCGAAAAAGAACAAACACTGGCACTTTTGGTGAGCTTCAAGTTCGTATGCTATGCAATTCCACAAGTCAGATTTTCTATAAAAGTATTAATTCAGCACTTAACTCGGTAACTCTAGAAAGACCTATATACCTATAGATTGTGCAAAAGATCTCTACCATGAAATGGTATTGCAAAAGGTTTTCTACCTATCCCCCCCCCCTTTAACTGCACCCCTGATGGGACTTCGAGGTGCTGTATCCTCCCCCTTCGAGATGCTTGGTTACCTGCAGCCTAATACGATCCTGGTATCGCCTCCTTAATTTGCGCCAATCGCTTTGTCTTTCAAACATGCGTCCGAGATAGTGAACTTATGCTATTATACTTTAATACTCTTTCCATTCCTAGTTCACGATACATTCCTGCTGTCAGCATAGTTTATAAAAGAGACAGGAATTGACCATTTTATTTGGGCCAAATTTCGTTTTGTAGTCCGTTTTCAATGATTTGCGTTTTGCAAGAGTCGATTTCCGTCTTGTAAAGTTTGGATTCCGTATATGCTGTCATAACAGTAATATGTGTAACTACGTGTTATAATTTATACCGGAATATAAACTTGTGTCTACTGTTTACATTTGGAGGTTACAGAATCTTGGATCGCAATTTAGTTGAGTTAAATGACATGATGAGAAGTTACTTAACTTAAGATGTGTTTGAATTTATTCAATGGTGTGATGTGGATTTTTCCGTCTTCTGAACTGTTCGTGTTTTCGGTCTTGTAATCCGATATCCGTCAATCGGTCCGTTTTTCCACAAAAAGGTAAATTGTTTTATTGACTATTGCTCGAAAACCCTTCCGTATCATCAATCACCCAAAAGCCCTCTGTTCTTTCAAATGGACCAGCCGTTAATACACAAGTCAGGCTATAAGGTCAAACTGGATTTTTGCAGACTGTTTAGTGCCCACCCATCCAGTGCCATTTGAAGATATACATACATTAACAGTCTAATGCCGACAATTTAGGAAATACCCTTATTTTTCCAGGGACCTCCTGGACCCCAGGGGAGCATAGGCGTAGTGTCAGACATTTCAAAAGAGGATGAAGGTGTTCACCCTGAATTTTACCTATTAGCAACAATACGTCATTAGATTTACCCAAAAATTGTTTGGTCCTGAAATCTGCATTTTTAACTTGGGGTTCGGGTTGAAGCTGCCGTCCTCTACGTACTCCGCTTTATGCGCGCATGCAAGGGAGCACTGCCTCTGGACCCCACCGAGTACCCTTATGATAGAGGGCCCCAAAACCCCACATCAGCACGGAAGGGAAAATCGCTCTAAGCTCCCCCGGGAACTTCGTGGGCCGTTAAGTCATCCTGCAATGCCCACCTTCATTTGGAAGTAATTTGGGCCCACTCACCACCCCGCTATTCACAGTAGTTTGTGGCTACCAATATGTAAGTAGTGGGTGGGTGGGTAGTGGGTTCCAAAGTTGCCTTGGAACCAGTTTACTGTGTGACACAATGAAGCTATTGCGGACATGGTGACACAAAGACCACCATGACAAAAGTTAAATGGCTTACTAGTTAAGATTGCCTGCAGAGGGTGGAGTTGACACGAGGTTGGGTGTACTGCCTTGAAAGCTGAACGTCCTCAATTCAAGTCTAGGCGGAATCACTGGGGAACTTTTGTTTATGTTGCATAGCTGTTTGCAGAGTCGCTGAGGGACTTTTAAGTAGTGTAGTGTAATTGGGTACATGCATGGTTGTCGGGCTGAAGACTACCCCGTAGAGTGGAATCTGTTTGCTCAGCCCCTTTTTAAAGTGTACCTTAAGTCTAAAATTACAAGAATACATATTTTGGAGGTTGGAAAATGAATTTCATTCATCCATCTCCCATCGTCATAGCTTACCCCTTTTTTGAGATATAAAATGCTGAAAGTATTCACTTAATTTGAAATAGTCGAATTTGTGATGTCCACCTTGTACTCACATTACCTGCTTTTGTTTCCTTTTGAAATTAAAATGTTTGTGTGAACTTGAAAAATTTACTGTATTCTTGCACAGCATGTCGTACGGAGAGGGCTTGTAAAGTCCAAGTTATCTATAAGAGTAACCTGACAGTGATCACATTTGGCACCAGGCGCAGTGGCTTTCGAAATAACAAAGAAAAACAAATATGGTAATTTGAGTACACGAATGACATCACAAATTATTGGACAATCTACCAAAATAAGCTCCAACATTTTATATCTCAGCTCAGTAAGGCCCTGTGAAGATGACAGTTGGACCATTTGGATTCATTTTTCAAGCTTTGTAACATGCAAGTTTGAAAATTTAGACTTTAGGTACACTTTAATGCTTCCCAAACACCGTCCGCTCAAGCGAAGACAGGGCGGGGCAACTGTCCCCTGTGATTTCCAAATCATGCATGAATGAAAGTTAGCCCTCTTGAGAAAACATACTGAAATGCTGAAAGGTTCACTGTCCAAATCATCATTTCAACACCCAAAAACCTGGAAAATCGCATATAAAGGTTCTTTTTCCCCAAATTTTCTAAGGGAGGTCCCCGGACTCGCGCCGTGGATGCGTTCTTATGAGAGTTTCCCCTCCTAACGAATGTTCCTCCTACAAGATCCATCGCTTGAATACACCAGTATATATGCTGGCTAAAGATAAAATAGCCTATGATTACCCTTAATTATTAGCTAAACTCAGTGAACTGCTAAAGAAACTTAATTTAACAGGCATAAGCAATCGCCGCAAACCTATTTTGAAACAACAGCTAAATCTCATAAATGTCCTCTTTTTCACTTCAAGTATCTTTCTTGATATGTTAGAACATAGATATTGCATATCCAAGGTAAATCTTTCAATAAGTTACCCTATGTGTGAATTTCACAACTCAGTGAGAAACATATTGTAACATGATCCTCAAAAGCCACTCATGTAATAGGATACTAGGGTACACTCATTCAAATTGGGGTGACTGCATTTTCCCTTTAAATCAAATCTAGCTTTTCTTCTTGAAATCTAGATTTGTTTTTGAGGGATGAAATCTAAAGGTAAAGAATGTTTAGATACAACTTTAAGGTCTAAAATGTGTCATTCCCCTCCCTCCCACCTAGGAGACATTTCAACCGAACATTTTCATGCAAGGCCTACGGGCCAGCCCATGGTGGTTCCCCCAGTGGCGTACTAAAAACGCTGGGGAGAAGCCCGCACCGGGTACCAGCCTTGTAGGGATGCCATGCCACAGCCGAAAGTTTCAGAAAATAATTAAAATTTCAGATCATGTTATCAGGCCAAAGTTTTATCAAAGATAACACCATTTCAAATCTAGGAAAACTTAGAACAAGAAATATTTCCTAAAGAGTAGAGGTTTCATCCCTCTCATGGGGCAACATCCCCTTCAATTACACCCTACCAAATTAGTAAAAGCACTAAATAATGAGGATTCCTAAACATATAATCAATTTAAAGGCATTGTCTGGTGGCATTTTGTATGGGTCTTATATGAAAGATAAAAATTTTTCATTTCATGTCATCCAAACCCCATATTAAAACTCCATTCCTAACTCAAGATATCTCTTCCTAAAAGATTGGTTACTTTTAATAAGAAATACCTCCAAGTTTCCTCAAGGTCACAAAAGGTGATCCAAAGTGGGCAAATTGCCTCAAATTCCTTTTGTTATTCTTTATAATTGGCTACCTTGTTTGTCCTTGAAATTTGATACCGTTGGAATGTTTAGATGTTTTTCCGTGTAGATATAGTGAAAAACTGTTCCATACTTATGGTACAGCAAATAAAGTTATGGAATATTCAATATAGTGATATCAACATTACAAAGAAATACAAAAGCTACATCAAATCCATTTGCCCAGATGACATCACAGATTTCCCATCATGCACTAGGGAAACTGAAAATGTAGTATTTCTTCAAAAATTTGTATCTTCCGAATGCAAGATGCTATTGAGATGGGGTTTTCACTGCCTAACACAGAAAATTTTTCTGCTTTTTTTTGAAAGCGTCAAATTTGGTCACCAGACCATGCTTTTAACGCTTTACAAAGTTTCACAAACCCAACCACCTCACAAAGACAAACGTTTTCAAAGAGAGTAGTGCCATCTCCTATTTTTGACGGCACCTCTTGACTTATGCCCAGCCAAAAAAGTAGGGAAAATATCACTTAATATTGACAATTTGTAAAGAGATAATCAGTTCAAGGCTTCGCAAACGATAGCACAATTTTCCACCTAAGCCAGGCCTTACATGTACACCTAACCTCGGCAACCCCCCCCCCCCATGGCACTCATGCACAGGTGAAAAAAAGGAAAAGTCCTCCCTGGTGTCAGCTATCTGTAGGCACGCCACTTGGTGCTCCGCTTAGTGTCATGAACTGCCCCCCTCTCCCTCGGGATTTTGGCCAGGCTTCGGCCCTGAAAAAAGACTGCGTCCAAGTTTGGACTCAAACTTCATTACCATAATATGACTTATTCATGTACTCTCTTAATATTCATGTTATTATTTTTTATTGAATGTGTGTGTACTCCGGCAGTCGTAAACCTGAAAGTCTAGACTGAAACCTGTTGAATAACCAGCTGTGCATGCAGTGGGTGCTACAGGGAGTGGGTACTACAATAGACCCTTTTCCAAATAGCAATTACAAGGGATTATGGGATAGATTTTTGCGTATGCGTCGTTTTTGTCAATGGCATTTTACTGTGGTCAAAAACGTTGAGTACTGAAAGTTTATCCCACAATCCTTTGTAATTGCCATTTGGAAAAGTGTCTATGAGATATACCAACTCTGTGGGTGGTATGTACTTACTGCACGATTTAAACAAGACCAGCTGTTGTGTGTTTTGAATATTCACCAACAATGAACTATAGTCTTAGGGCCACATATTGCTTTGAATATTCAAATAATTTTTCCGGCGTTCACTTGGGCAGGCATTATGGATATAACTGGGCAAGGAATATGCCTTTCAGCCTGCTACGTGGACAAGCTTAAGACATATGAAATACTCAAGAAGTACCATTCGAGAATTTGTCAGTTTTCGAGCAGTTGTGAAAGGGTCCTCTAACTCTCAGGCTACCAACATTTGGTAGAATGTCTGAAGGCTGGGGATAATCTCATTTCTGTCAGATGTAGGCATAGATAAGGGTCCCTGGAACAGGTTTTTCAGCACCTACTGTATTCACGTCTCCTTACCTTGAGCGCTAGTCGAAAAACGATAGTATATCTCGTTTCGTTTCGTTTCGTTTATTTGTTTTCTGCATCATTGAAAAGTACGGATACACAGTATTATAATTACCTTTATAAAAATGAAGTAGATGGAAGTCAAACTAAAAACCCTGAGGGGCTTGTCGAGAGTTTTACTCCCCATTACTACAAAAAGTCACCTGTTGATAATCAAGGATAATACTATAGTATAGCGTCCTCTAAAGGCCATAAGTGGAAGGACAGGAGGAAGCGCCAAGGAGACAAATCGTTTGCACCCGAGGTTATTAAAAATTTAATTGTCTTCAGGCGTTCTGGAACATTTTACCCCCTGCAAAATTTTCTTCCCCTCTCGAACTTCATCTCGACCCCCATCAGTACATAGTCTGAGCTTCGGGGCTGATCTTCGCTACGCCAAAGTGGCTCCCTCGCCATGAAACGGCACTCCCCACAGGTTGTAGCAATTCAATCAAGGAGATCCACTCAACAATTAGGGATCGCCTTAAAGTAAACCCGGAGAGAACTTCTGTCTGAGAGACAGATGGCAGTTCGATTAAACTTGGGATGGGGTAAACTCAGTTAGAATGAATGTGACTCTAGGTTCATGCATTGGGGCCTTCCAAATGAGAACAAAAAAGTGTTTCACGATGAGAAGTACCTCAACAGCTTGGAACTGATTGGCGCTATATAAGCCTAATTTATTATTATTATTAACAGAAGAGGACTGGATCACAGGAACGATCGGCATGGGTACATGGGATATTTTACCCCGGAAGGTGTGGCCACGGGGGCTGAGACGACCATCCACGAGAGAAACCTGATCACCTAAGGAGTTTGCCCTTCTTCTGGAACCTCCAGACATTAAGTTTCTGTCTCACCTCGGTTTTTCATCTCCTGACTCCTACCACTCGCCGAGCTCTAACCATACAAAGTACCGGTATCCCAAAGATAAAAAAAAAACAATTGTTGGCCGGGAGTAACCCTAGGTCATTTCACTTTAGCGTCCACACATTCCCTCTATTGTTTTTTCGCCCACACTCCGTGGCTGGGGCCTGTAATCTCCAATCTCAAACGCCTGTGTCGTTCAATAGTGTTCATTAAGTCTCAGGGGTCACAAACCATTTAACGGTAATGGTTACCAATAATCAAGGGTGCTGCTTCAATCGCTGCTCGTTGAGTAACTCGCCCTTTCTGATAGGAAGCTGTGATTGAACGGGTGGCATATGACAGGCAGCGGTTGACAAGGAAAGTTAGAGGGCGTAGTATTCCAACACAACCATTAAAGTGGAATTTTACATTGTGGTACACAAAATTTTCACAATTCAAAATAAGGAAGTTGGGCAACTTCATTCTAAAGAAATAAGGTTCTCATGGTAAGGGTTCATGAATAATTTGTTAACCTAGATGTTCCCATAGACCCTTTTCCAAATGTCGTAACAATTACAAAGGATTGTGGGATAGAATTTTTGTACACATCCTTTTTGGCCATAGTAAAATGTCATTAACATAAACAACGCGTACCAAAACTCTATCCCACAATCCTTTGCAATTGCTATTTGGAAAAATGTCTCTTATGCAACATTCATTACACTTGTAATGTGTAATAGTTTTGGAAAGAACTGCTATTGCCAGAGTTTATTAGTAAATAAATCCAAAATCTTTTGGTAAAAGATAAAAGTCACTCGTTTCTTTCTGTGCATGTTTGATGCAACATTAACGCAATATTTCCCTTAAACGATCCATTTTGTCTGGTTACTGGACCTATATATGTTTCAAGGGAAGGCAGGCGCAAAGCAAGTTTTAAGGTTCCACTTAAGAGCTGCTCACCAATATAACAACTCCCAAGTTCTAAGCTGGTAAGCTTCGATTTATCCGAACTAAACAAGCATAAACACAGCACGCTTAGAAAGATGACATTAAGTCACATATTAAATGTATGATCAAAGAATTTAATCTACTTCTATCGAACAAAACGTTCAGTAGTCACAAAAAGTACAGCTAACGATCCTAATTCTAATTGTAGACATTTCAGAATCGAAAACGTTCTCCTTTTATGCCGTTGGATCTCTGATCTTCATGGAAATGTTTGACAATGAGTGCTTTTTGCCCCTGAATGGAGCCCAGAAGATACCCTTTTCGACTTCAAATTCTGTACGTGTGCGATATTCTCCGAGGGGGTTGGACCTGGAACACATGCCTCCCTTGTACCACCAGCCTCCGACCAGTTCTTCGGCACAATTACGAACCGAGCCATCGTTGTCCATATCCCGAGCTGAGAAAGGGGCACCCTTGTTGTAAAAGAGGGCATTTCCTGTTGAAGAGTACGAAAAGAAATGAGGATGAAGTAATCCACGAGGGAAGAAAAAAACCAGAATGCACAAATGCATGTGGTTTCGATGAATAACATTTACATGTGTAATCCCAAATAATGCCAAGATGTCCCATTTCTTTCAGTCATTGGTTGAATGTGATCATAATGTGCTGGAAAGTTACAGTTTTTTGTTCATATTTGACCTAGCGTGAATTCTTTGGAATTTTCGCTTGTTGGCCTCTGGTGTTTTCAGCCAACCTCTGACATCTGAAAAAACTCAAAGGGGTTTCCTGATGGATTAAATGCAGCACTATGTGAAGTATACGAGCTTCCTAAGGAGAGATATCTTGTAAAACAAGAAATTCAGGGTTTGACTCCCAGTGACCCTTGATGACCTCTGACCTCCTCAAAATCAAAGGGTACTTCCTCTCAACATAAGACATTACATACTATGTAAGAAATAAATCCAAGCTTCTTACCTTGAGATATCATGTAAACAAGGTTTTCAGATTTTGACCCCCAGTGACCGCAGGTGACCTTTAACCTGTACCAAAAACGATAGGGTTCTACCTCTGAACATAAGGCATCCACATACCGTAACAGCAATCTATCCAAGCCTCCTAACTTAAGATATCGTGTCAACAAGGTTTTCAGACTTTGACTCAAGGCGACCCTAGGTGACCCTAGGTGACCCGAGGTGACCTTTGACCTCCATCAAAACCAGTATAGTTCCCCAGCTGACCTTAATGCATCCACATACCAAATGGGAAATCTATTCAAGATTCCTATCTTGAGATATCCTGTTAACATAGTTTTCAGAGTTTGACCCCCGGTGTCCTTAAATGACCTTTGACCTTTACCAAAAACGATAGGCTACTACCTATGACCATAATGCATCCACATGCCAAGTATGAAATCTATCCAAGCTTTCTACCTTGAGATATCGTGTAAACAAGGTTTTCAGTTTGACCCCCGTGACCCCAGATGACCTTTGATCTCCACCAAAAACAATAGGATTCTTCTTCCTACCACATCGCATTCACATACTAAATATGAAATAAATCTATGCTCCCGGAGATATCGTGTTAACAAGGTTTTCAGATTTAGACCCCTGGTGACCGCAGATGACCTTGAACCTTCACCAGAACACCTTACCTTCGATATCCTCTTCTTCTCATTATGGGGCATCTACCTACCAAGCTTGAGAACTGTCATAGTTTCCCTTTGATTTATCCTGTCAATAAAAGTGTCACAAACACCTACCTACACACACGCGCGCCATCATGAACGCATAGGTTTCTCTTTTCATCGAAACCGAAAAGGAAAATTTCAAAATGCATATATCCTTTTAGAGCCGTAGCCTGCGGGGAGGGGGTAGTCTTGTTTCAAGACTAGTGCATTTCCGTCCACAACATCACATACGTACCATGATATCGGCTGTGAAGCATACGTACCAGTGCGCCCTCTACAGCTCTATCATTGAACTCTCTGAACTAGATAGTTGGACATAACCTTTGAGTGGGCATACAGTTCATTATTGTAGTGCTCCGCACTACAATCTTGGCATTACTGCTTGATTCTTTTGTTAAGCCTTGAGTATGGCTTATAACGCCTTCTTCAAATGTTGGTGCGCATACCGTTACTAGTTCGTAAAAATATTCGTGCTTGACCTTCTAACAACAGCAGTAAGTCGATCCGTCATTAAATAAAAATCCATGTAACAAAAGCAAATACCATGAATTCATGCAAGGTTAACGAGTTAACACGATGAAAGAGCTCTGCGGATAAATTCCTAGAAAACGTGATGAATTGTGATTAAGGCTTTAGTTACCAGGTTACCATTGAGGTGTAAAGCCTGGAGTATATTTCAATTATAGTAATCCCTGCTTCTTAGCACGCAACACGACATACATACCGCTGGAAAGCGAATTGGCTTCATTGCACTAGTTTCACGTACTAGATGATTTATACAACAGGACTTGGGATTTGGAGGCAAGTGAGTGGCATATGCTGGTTTCATCTAAGAGGTTTGAGATAATACAAGGGAGCTTATACCGTTCAAAAAAGTCTATAACGAGAAGGACAGATCACCTGGCCGGAACGCGTGAACCCTTTGCCTACGTAGCAGACTGTACGGCATAAGCCTTAAAGGGGTACTCAAACCGAGTCCGCCCCTCGGGGTAGTGAACCCTGGGAAAAGCACAGTCCAAAGGAAATTAATCCCACCATCGGCTGCGTCGTTCCCTGTAAATTCAGGACATAATTCACATGCATTCTGGCATGTCTCATTAGTCGGTGGTATTTAACCTAGCCTAAGCTGGATACCCCCTCCCTCGACCATGCGATCCACCTCTTCCCTGTTCTTATAATTGAGTAAATCCAGGGATGTTTTAAGATTATTTTTGGAGCGGTTAGTAAAGTGTTAAGTATAGTTCTGGTTATTAATGGGTCAGAGGCGATAAGGGGGAGGGTCGCGGATAAAGGGGCTATGCAGGTCAATGCTTTGGTTGAATTTGAACTTAATAACCCCTTCAAAAGACAATATTTCTGCAAACCTTCCTGAAGGTAGTGAAAAATATTTGACTTAACAGACGCCGTACCGAATCCACAAAAAAACTGGCCTACTTCAAACTGCAAGTGCTTGTCTAACATGCACTACAATTCTGCAAGCAAATGCAGTTCTAGTTTGACATACGCCCTCACTTTTTGCAAAAGGGAGACAGAAGATAGAAAGTAACTAACGTCTTGGACAAGACGGGGGGGGGGGGGCAGTTCCAAATGGAAAATAAAATTTTTGGCACTTGAGAAAAAAATGACTGAACTGCTGCTAATTTCACTGTCCTAATTATGATTTTGAGGCCCTAAGATCCTGGGAAGTCGCATGTAAGGGTTCTTTTACTTTTTAAATTTTCCCGCGGAGCTTCCCGGACCTCCGCCGTGAACACGTTGTGATATGGGTAACCCTTCCTGACGAATGAACTCTCTTCCTCCTACATGACACACAGCCTGAATACACCTGCATAAACCAGGGAGGTCTTCGTGCTTGACTGTCGGCAATTACTTAAAGGCAGTGGGCAGTCACCCCAAACACAGTGAGTGTATCCTGTCACTCTAGTTCATGATTGGCCTATTTTGATCACGTGACAATATTTTTGTTAGTGAATTGTGGAATTCAAGAAGAATTTCACCTTGCTTTACCTGTTGTTTGTAATAGGTATGTTCAAAACATCTTCAGAGGTGCTTGTAATGCAATATGAGGAGATTTGCAAGAGTTTGCTGATTTTTTAAAGAAAATTTTGGGGAGACTGCCTATTGCCTTTAAACATTAAAGCATTGTTGAAAATAATCCTTTTTGTTGGGGTCGCTGTAGGTATGAATGAGGTTGCCTGGATATTAGACAAACGAATTCTATGCCCTTAAGTTCCATTATCCTGCATTAAAAATTTAGTCCCCACTCCGAGGTCAATCTCATGAGATTAGCATAAATTAAGTTTTGAAAGATCTCTATGTAATATCACCTCCCCGGTATTACTTCTAATACCAGGTACCATAGCATGCTTTGCTAAAATAGCTTACTGTATACGTGGGTAACTGGTTGGTTGGTTTAATATTAATCAAATCTACTCTTTCTTCTTCCTTTTTTGGAATCTCAATTTGTTTCTAAAGCATGAAATCTAAAAATAAAGATCGTTTAGATGCAACTTTCAAGGTCTAAAATGTGCCATCCCCCGGGAGTAATTTCGACCAAACATTTTCTTACAAGGCCTACGCTTTCAATACTACTAAAAGTTGATGGCTGCCCCAGTAGTGCACTAAGAGGGGAAGCCAGCAGCGGGTCCCTGCTTTGCAGGTGGTGTCATGACACAGCCGAAAAATTCACTAAATAAGTACGATTTTTAAACATGATCAGTTCATAGCTTTACCAAAAACTAGCACGATTTTGAATCTATGAAAAGTTAGAACAATTTAATTTCAAAGATTAGGGAAATCATCCCTGCCCTTAACATCCTTTTCAAATACGTCCCACCAAAAACAGAAAAAAAAAACAGATCACTAAATAATGAGGTTTCCTTAAAGTGTACCTTAAGTCTAAAATATCAAACATATATGTAACAACTCTTGAAATATGAATCCAAATCGTCCAACTCCTATCTTCACAGACATTTCTGAGCTAAGATACAAAACGAAACTTACCGTATTCACTCAATTTCAAATGGCAGATTAAGAAATAATTTTTGATGTCATTCTTTTACTACTCAAATTACTGTCTTTGTTTTTCTTTCTTTTCCGAAAGCTACTGCACCTTGTGCCAAAATGTAATCACTGTCTTAGAATTTGAAGGTGACTTACTATAAAACCCTCTCTGTACAACATACTATGTAAGAAAACAGTAAATTTTCAACGTGATATAAACTTTAATTTCGAAAGGAAACAAGCAGGAAATGTAAGTTGTACAAGAATGTCATCACAAACTATTGCACAATCAATTATTTCAAATTAATTCAGTTTCAACATTTTATATCTCATCAATGGAGTAAACTATGAAAATGCCGGAGTTGGATGGATGAGATTTATTTTGCAAAATCTCCAACATCTCAAACATATATTCTTGTAATTCTAGACTTAAGGTACACTTAGACGTAAAATCAGTTCAACACTCTACCAAATTTTACCAAAGATAGCACCATTTTACATCTAAGCGACCTCACATAGACAAATGTGTCTGAAAATGTCTCAGAGAGTAGGGTGTCGTATCCGCCTCTTACTAGACAGCACCTCTTGCATTTCGCCCAGCCAAAAATAGGAAAAAAAAATCACTTCAGACAATTCTACATATATAATTATGATCAGTTCAAAGCTCTGCCAGAGATAGCACCATTTTACGTTTAAGACTTGCTGGCCATATAAGCAGGGCCGTCGCTACCGGGGGTGTGTGGGGTGTCTCACCCTCCCCCCCCCAAGTTCGTCAGAACGACTATAGTCGGAATATCTGAAATACCGGTTGGAATTTCTGATATCTCAGTCTAGCACATTTTTCCGACTGAGCCTACGTCAACTTTGTATATTTTCCAACTAGATCATGTGAGAATAATACCAAACGTCATTTTCCTCATGTAAAAACGAATCAAAAGTGTCCTTTGTCACGGAATATTTGTGGATGTTTGTATGTGATAGATCTATTGTAATCATTTACTACCACAAATATTTCTCAAACTATCAGAACTTTTGCAAATTCTTCCCAAACTATTAAAATTTTCGCGCGCTCGGCGCGCTTCAAACCTTACCTCAGTGTTGTTCTTATTATCAATATCTTCCGACAGCAACTATCTGAGAAGCACAACAGCAGAAGCTGAAAGCTGTTTACGAATTACCAGATAAAAGACTGGGTTTTGGAGAGGCATGTTGGTTTGTTGGGCAATTAAAAGTGTCTCGGTGCAGATTCTGAATGCAGTTTTTGTCATGGAAATCTTATTTAATGAAAATTTGGGCGCGCTTCGCGCGCATGCGTCACGATTTGCACTCCATCTTATGACCATTATTAAGGTAATTATACCAGGGGTAGTTCAGTGCAAAATTTTATATAGACTAATATTGATGAAGACATAGATATGATCAGAAAATATTCCAAATGGCTATTTATCAGGCCCGTAGCCAGTTACTTCTTTAACGATTCTTTCTCTAACTTCAAAAAAAGTTCGCGCACTACGCGCGCTTACATCTGTAGTTCTATCTAGTGACAACGCCCACCGTTTCAAACATATTGGATTTATTCAACGTTTCCGCAAGTATTGTTCTTCCGTGTAGGCCTGATTCTAGAGAAAATGCATCGTTGCGAAGTTCTATCCTCCTTTTCCTAACTTTTGGAAGATTCTTTCTTCAACCTCGCCATTGAGACATATTTTGTAAGAAAAAAGATTTTTCATTTTCGTAGGGGAGCCTTAATGGTTAAGATAAAGAATGTAATCCCCAAACGACGACCATGCAGTTGCCCCAACAAGTAGGGCAGATCCTTCAATAAAAACCCAAACTTTTTCAACTTTCCTCAATGGAAACAAAAATGTGAAATCTTTTACAGTATAACCCCAAATTTTTCGGCGAGCTTCGAGCAGCTTTTATTTCGAGTTCGACATTGCATCTTTCAGGGCTTAGAGTAGCTGGCCCCCAGTCCGGGTGCTTGGCCCCCATGTCGGCAAGTCAAAACACAATCCCTGGCTGAGCCTGCAGGTTTTTCATTTTGGCACTGAAGTACACCCCCAAATTTCGGCGCGCTTTACGCGCAATCCTCAATCATGAACATTTCAAGTTCAAACGTACCAGGGAACTTTTCTAGCATAAATAGGTGTACATTCTGAAACACGATTGTCAGTCCTTCACCCCTTTTGCTATACCTATCAGGGAAGTCTAATATCACCTCCCTGCATCTATACTCTCCCCATCGGCCATTCCCCATTCGGCTGGAAGCTGTTCGTCTGGATTTTGTTCAAAATTAGTAAAAATACAATAGATGTAAAATGCTTAGCGTCATATTCTGTATTATCCTTTGGATGTCAGGTAATAAGCATTATGTCATTGCCCCCTTTTAAATCAAAAGCCATAGGCTTCTAGGCTTACAATAGTCTAACGTCATGGTCACGTTTAATATTCTGGTATATATATTACTATTCAGAATACTCCAGATTCTGAGCTCTCATTGGATAATCGTTTGGCGATCAGTACGAATTATCGAATTTGATACAAATGTGTGCTAACTCGTAGTACTATTTTAACAATTTTATGGAAATGGAGCTCGATTTTACGGTCATACATAATGTACGAATTTTCCTCTTTTGTCTGTGTCGAAGGTGTCAAAAGGAATTTTCAGATTGTGGAACCAATGTCTGATTATGAGAAGAAATATGTAATAAAATCGAGTCAAGTGTGTGGTATTCGACGCAACTTCCTGCGACCAATTTTGTTTTGATTTTGGTCGCTGTATCCCCTATAAGTTTTTTGTATTTGTTGTCACATATTGTACTGATTTGTTACTAATATGCTATGAAAAGTTGTATGAAGAGTTGCATAATATGTTCAATTAAGTACAAACGTGGCGCTATTTTAAAAACTGTCGTAATGTTACTATATCCTCAGGGTGTAAACAGAGAATCCGTGATTTCTTATGTATTTTACTTTTTGATGACGTCACAGGTTTCCAAAAGGTGAATACGGCCGCATAAGCTTACAAACTATTGTAAGCAGTCAGGGGCGGATTTAGGTGGGGCCCAGGGGGCCCGGCCCCCCCCTTACAAAAAATTTTGAAAGTTTTTTTTCAACTTCGTAAAACAAAGGACAAGGCCCTATATCAATGAAATAGGCCTATGAGATGTGTCAGAGTGAAACTCAAACTTGTTCATTATTTTCTACCTCAGAAAATAAATGTTATGTTAATAACTCTGCTACTGACATTTTGGCTTATATTGGCCTCAGTAACTTTCTCTGGGCATTGCAAGGAGTAACTCATGAGCGCTGTATTAATGGATTGCTAACTTCAGTCTATTACCGGCCAGGCCCACAGCATTGGGAGCACTGCTTCTACTTTCAAGGGAATTTCAGAATTCTTTAATATTTAGACGAATATTCTCGACAACATTATAGGCTTTTAATTATAACTTGCTGCAATATTACCCTGTAGTGTCTTATTTAAGCCTTGTAATTTATGTTAATGAAATGCACTGTGAATTTAGAGTAAACTTTAAAATTCACTAAATTATGAACATTTTCCAGCGGTATATGATCAGTTCAAAAATATGCTAAAAACATCACCATTTTGCATCTAAGCAACCTTAAATTAACAAAAATTTCTCCCCTCCCCTTAGACCCCTCCCCAGAAAAGCATTGTTCACCCAACCAAAAATTAAAATTCACTGAATTATGAACACTTTCCAGCCATATAAGATCAGTTCAAAAAATGCACCACAGACATCACCATTTTGCATCTGAATAGCGTTAAATTAACAAAAATTTCTCAAAGGTGTCCCCCTCCCCTTAGACCCCTCCCCCAGGACGGCGACTACTCATCACATGCTTTGCCCCCTATCAAATACCGTTGCACTGCCCCCTGGGCACCCCTCTCCTTAGACCCCTCCCCCAGATTGGACTTTTATACAAACCACTATGACCTGGGCCCCCCCTTTTGCCAAATCCTGGATCCGCCACTGAAGCTAATAATTGATCCAGAGCTTCCAGGAGGCCCTATAAAGGTATCTGCCAGCCCTAGATGCCCTTTTATAATACAAAATGAAAGAAAGGAAATTTTTCGTAATAGTCCCAGAAAGTTTCCTTTGACTGCACGCACGTATTTTTGCGTAAGAGCTGTGCCTGAATAAAAGGCAGTAAAGTAGCCAAAGGGGGGGGGGGGTCAGGAGGTTGTTGACAAGGTATTTTTCTCTAAGACTACATAATTATATACTCTCTGCTTTCACCTAACCAAACATTAGAATTCACTAAATTGTGGACTTTTTCCAGCCACATATGATCAGTTCCAAAACTATCCCAAAGATAGCACCATTTTGCATCTAAGCTACCTTGAACTAACAAAGATTTCGCAAAGGGGAGTCGCCTTAGACCAGGACGCCACCCCCAGGACGGCACCTTTATGTAGTGACAAAGAAAGGATCCCCACTGCTGTATGCAAACGCAGGGGGTATCAAAAGGTGCAATTTACACGCCGCAACTCAGTTGCAAAACCACCCAGGCAGTACGAAAAATCAGAATTCACATAATTATGGACATTTTCTAGCCATATGTGATCAGTTCCAAAAACATCCCAAAGACAGCACCATTTTGCATCTAATCAACCTTAAATAAACAATTATTTCTCAAAGGGGAAGGATACAGCCCCTCCCCTAAGACCCCTCCCCCTCTATGTAGTGACAAAGAAAGGATCCCCACCGCTGTATACAAAACACAGGAGGAAAATGGTGTAATTTACGCGCGGCCATTCAGTTGGAAAAAACATCCATTCAGTCGGAATTTTGGACCTTCACACCCCCAAACATATTACCCTAGCTACGGCTCTGCATATATGTCACCCCTCCCCTCGGCACATTCCTCTAGGATGTCACCCATTCACAGGTGAAAAAGAAAGGGTCCGATCTAGATTGTTTCATGAACTACCCTCCAAGGGATGTCGCCCAGGCTACGGCCCTGCCTTTAGACATCCTTTAAAGATTTTACAGAGATTCTTTGGACATTATAAAGAAACATTTAAGGGAATTTTGTTGAAATTCGACATAACTTCTTTAGAAATCTTACAAAATTACTTAGAAACTTCATTATTGATCAACTTGTGACGTGTGTCTGTTAAGTCACATCTGTATGATGACGAGTTTCCTTCAGTTTCGAGTTACACTTCATCTTCCCATTAAGAATAGATTGAAATACAAGTTTCCCTAATACGTAAAATACAAATTTCAGTTTCAACCCTTCTTTTCGTTCAGTCGCCTCTGCACTCACAAAATAGGATGTCGGCAATATCCTTACCTGTGAAAATAATGGTCCTATTGAGAGTAATCTACTGGACCAAATGTTATCTTATTCTATATAGTTTAGAGCTTTAAGTACGATTAATATTTTAACTTAAACCGCATGTGGAATCTTTTAGAGGATTTGATTTCCCCACTAGCTGCAGTACACCTGCTCCACCCCAAAGTCCAATAACTAACATTCATCGCCTCCAAGACCCCAGCATGGCGCCCTGATCAATGCGTACACCCGAGGGCGTCGCCTCGTTCCTTGTTCGTGCAAGTAACTTAGCCATATGCAAGGTACTGAGGGGGGGGGGGTGGGGAGATAGCTTTGGGGACAAAGTATTCTTAAGGCGATGAAACATGCTAGACTGCGTTAAGCCAACAGAAAATTTGAATTTTCCAGGGGCTAACATTTTTAGAGGAGTTCCTTCCCCCACCTTCTTGGCTACGCGACTGCACCTGACACTCAATAGGAAAAGACACGGTGAGAATATTACCACCTCAAACTCCTCCCTTCAACTGGCGTTCATGGCACGTGTCCTTCCTACCCCACTATTTCTACCCCTGCAAGCACGTTAGCAGCCTATATGGAAACAAGCCCCACACACCAATTGCATTAATCCTTTCAGAGAACACGCGGTCCTTACCTGCGCCACCTCTGAAGCCAGACACTGTTTCCAAAGTGTAATCGGTATCAGCATTGTTGATTCGGAAATTTCTGTATGTAGCCACGTCAGAAACACCAGACTGGTCTGTAACCTGGACCAACATTTCAACATTCCCCTGTTTGTTCAATAGGTAGAGGTTTTCCAAGCCAAGCCAATGGGAACCATCCAAATCGCCAAAGCCTGCTACGTAGTCTGCCATATCCCGGTAGAAGTTGCCTCCTGTGCTGTCGCGGACGAGAATGACCTGTTTAAGTCACAAATACAAATGTATGATGGTTTGTATGTTGGCAGTTCCTTGCACTGTTAACACAGATGGTCGTGTGGGAATGAGAGTGACAAGAGGGGGAAGGTTGTGCAGTGTGCAATGCGGCAGGTGTTACAAATGTTGGCAGCCAGGCCGTCAGACAACCATTTAAACCAAAGCTGTTCAGAGTTTATCATCCCACGACAAGAAATACAGATTAACTCACAACAAACTTCTTAAAGTAGAAACAAAATCCTGAGTTGCCAACTGCTTGGACGGTGAAAATACATCGCAATCACAAAACAAGACACATGTCTAGACTTGTTGCGGTGCCATGAGGTTAGCCACGGTGGGGTATAGCTTAGACCTTGAACAGGGCTGAGAGAGTGGGGGGTCAGGGACATAATGAGATGAACGAGTCTTGCTTAAAAACATGCGGTCTTAAAAGACAGCCTGGCCCTTTCTTAGGTTAATTAATGTGTCCTCTAGCAGGAATTGACATTTCAACAAGGATGAAGTGAGTTCTGCACATAAAGAGATGATGATCGTGAGTGTTTGCGAACCAGAAAAGTAATGTGAAATTTAAAACAGGTTCGGCTCATTTATTACGATGGCGCTATTTGACACAGCAAGGCCAGAGTCCGTACTCTCAAAGATTTTTTTCTTTTAAAATAGACACCGCCCAAGCATTTTAAATGAAGAAATTTTCCCATAATACTTCCTTAAAAAGGTCATGAGGTCACCAAAATTAGCAGGGGCCAACAAAACAACCATCCCTTCATCATGGACTACACCGTATTTCGATAAAACCAACCGTCTAAGAAGAGATCTTTAGACAAGCCAAGACTCGCAGTTTTGTGTCGGTGACATTAGTTGTGGTGCCTGCGTGGCAGACACCGCAACTAAAAAGGCTGATATAATATTACCATGAAGCGAAGATTAACATGATTCAAATTTTCTTCGCGACAGCTTACCAAAGGTTACCTCGCAGAAAAAATCTGCCGAACTCCCAGTTATATACACATAAGACGGTTCAACGACTGGCAATTACTCTAGACGGAGAAAGTATTGCCTTTCAATGTGAAGGAAACACACAGTAGATGGTTTAAGTTTTTTCATTAAAAATTAAGGTTAAAGTGTTGGTTCCATCATAGCCCTGGTCCTGCATAGTAAGCTTGTTTGAAGACCTCATTTCGATATCAATTCCACCAATATTTTGTTTTAACTATGCTTGTACATTGCACAGCAAATACAAACGACGATGAACAAGATCCCATCGGTTTAATTCATTAAATTAGGAGCAAGATTTTTAAAGGACTAAAATTAGGTGTAAGACTCCTTCACATTTCATTGCTTAATAACGTCATAATAAATGCTAACATGGGACATCAGCCAACCAACCAAGTAGAAGAATTGATCTAAATATAGAAAATAAAATGGAACTTTTTTAAATTTCACTCACCGTCCATCCACCACCGTCAGTGACCATGTCACAGACCGCCTCAAATGGGGCAGGGGCACCGGCAGGCTGCAACATGTATTTACCACTCGTTATCTTACCGCTGGTCAAGGCTGCACTGCAATCTGCAAACACTGCCAGAGGAACAAGAAATACCAGAATAATTTACATTATGTCCTTATCGTCTGTAACAGCGTTTGTCAAACGATGAGCTCCGGAGCGCTGATGCATAGTGGGCCGAAGTGTCAGTCGGAATGGATAAAAATAAAATGGAGTCTTTCTCGTATCATTATATTTAATGACTTTCATCTCATCCTCGACCAGTGGCGTAGCTACCGGGGGCATGGGGGGCACGTACCCCCGCGACAATGCCGTGCCACCCCAGGTGCCCTTACAGAAAAGTTTTGGAATGTACAGTTTTATATATATTAGTCCTATAGAGAGGGATAGAATTCAGAAATTGTGCCCTCCCAGGAAAGGTTCGTGAACCCCCAGTGCTCCCTGCTCAAAAAATCCTGGATACGCCACTGCATCCGACACGTAATGGTATTTAAGTGGCACTCGTTGCTCGATATTGAAATTTGCCTGGTATGGGTAAGTTGTAAGTATAGTGTATCTTCATTTTTCAGTAATTGGAAAAATGTTGTCTTCGGAATTCTTAAACAATCAAATGTGTGCTTTGAGTCACTAAAGGATGAAAACCCAAGTCTGTGGCAGTGATTGAGTTCAAGTTCGTGGACCTTAAACTGTGATTTTGAAAGTCAGCAAACTTTGGTAGATAGAAAGGGGGAAAAAGCATTGACTGTGAACACATGTCCAATCCCCCCGCCCACTTCTCCTTGGTGGGCTCTTCTCCTTGATGGGCCCTTCTCCTTGGTGGGGCCCATACTGCTGATGTGAAGGCTGAGCAACAACTCTGGTGAAAATGTTAAAAAGTCACATTTGTACGAATCGAACTCAAAAGTATGTTTTCTGGACAGTTTATATCTCGAGGACCATACATGCAATACATAATCTAAAGGAATGGATAAACTAGATCATTAGCATGTCGTAAATAAACTTCAACTTCAGCCTTCCTGCCAAAACTGCAATGTAATCCAAGTAGACCAAACTTCAAGTCAGATCAATGAGCACTTAGTGGTATGTGATTTGAAAAAGTAAGTACTTCCCTACCAGTGCTGATTTCCAGTGGCGTGTGCAGGATTTCGAAGGTGGGGGGCACAACCTGTGATTCCCCCGACTGACATGGAGGGGTGTGCCAAGTGCACCGAAGGTGCACCACGAGCGCGAAGCGCGAGTTTGCACGCGTGGGGTCCAGGGGCCCGCGCCAGGGCCCCTGGCGGGGTCCAGGGGCAGAGCCCCGGTGGGGGTCCAGGGGGCGAAGCCCCCGGAAGCTCCTGCAACATAAGCTAATAAGACCGCCCTAAATTGGTTCTAGAGACCTTATTGATCAGGTTTCGTTTGTTTCAGATTTTGTAAAATTCGGTGTCAGTGACGGAGAGTTCAGGTTATCCTCTATGCGTTGAAAGCTGCAGTGTGCTACAGTATGTGTCACATACATTGACAGGATTACGTTAAAGATCACGAGGCCAGTCAAGAAGGCTGCTTGAGATGATCGCAAAAGTTAACAGCACTGTTTCATCCTTAAACCTGTATAATTTACCATTACAGATGGTTAAAGTGACTAGCGCGAAGGGCGGAGGGCGAAGGGAACTTAAGGATAGTAGGCCTACCTGCACCATATGAGACAGATACTCGGATATTGATAGCATCCTGTCTGATTATTCACCTGAGGACAATTGGAAGAGCTCTATCCTTTGGTAAACGACCAAAAAATGAAAAAAAAATTCTCTTCTAATATCATTCTGTAGGCTACTTCTAAGTTTTGAGTGCCAGGGATGGCGCCAGGATTTGCCCGACAGGTGGCCAGACGGGCGGAGGCAGCGACCTGAGGCCCCGACAGCCCCGATGCCGTCAAGGGGATGGTGAGGAAGGATCTGAAGAAAATCTGTGTACTAAACCATGCCATTGCGGGACATATATTTCATAAAAATGGGTGTATATACTAGAGGAACTTAGTTTCGGGGCTGATTTAATGTTTTCCCCAGAATCTAAAGTGTGAAATTGCAAAGCGAGGGAAAATTTTTTGGGTTATCCTTCACTAAAAAGAATCGGTATAATTATTAAAAGCTAATAAAGGTCAATTGTCCTGGCAGTTGGTCCCTAACGGGCATAACTTACATTGTACTTCTCTCCTCTTGTCACTATAGCCGTATCGCACAACAGACCCATGAGAACATTGACTGAATAACGTGAAATGAGGTGAAATTCCCAACTTTTACATAAATTCATGAATTCTACTTCTTCAGTTACTTGAAAAGGTGGAAATGGTTTGTATTATATTTAGCTATAAGTAACAGAACTGTGGAAGAGTGGGCAAAGCGTACCGGAAATCTTGGGTTTCATTGTAGAAATGACCCTTTGAAAGCCAAAATAAGTAAACAGATCATGGGTGGCGACAGAATTTTCAGATGGCTGGGCCATGCCAGCCTCCCCAAGTTTCGACAGCCCCTCTGTCGAACAGGTGGTGACAAGGGGATATGACTTATTATCCCATGCCATTTCAGGGCATATTTTACATGATATCACTTAATACTTCATGAGCCGAGTTGCGCACTTTATATAGTGTTCTTTCGAATCTGAAACTTGAATTTGCAAAGCGCGCGAAAATTTTTGGTAGGCTTACACAAAGAAATATGTGATCAAGAACATAAAGAAAACAAAAAAGAAAAACTGTAGGGGTTCTAGAACATATCGGGGAAAACATACATATTATCAAAACACTTGGACTACCCTATGAAACAGCCAAACTTTGGTCCGTGAGTCGCTCACAAACTGACCGTACCGCATAACACACATTAGAGAACAGTAACTAGGCTTAGCGACATGCGATGAAATTTTCGACCTCCACATGAACAGTGTTTTCTGCCTTCATGTTTCGTGGTAAGGTTGGCAGGACATGTGCTTTCTAGCAATGTGGAATGGAACTGCTGAAGATCCTGGAGTAACTATACAGCGCGCGTAGCGCGCCGAAAAATTTGGGTTCTTATTAGAGAAATTGTCCTCTCTCAGGAGCCGTCGGGGACTGCCCGCATACTCTATCGTATCGATTAAGACTCCCCGATGGGGTTCCCCGCCCCCACCTGGCGCCATCCCTGTTGAGTGTTCAGTGTCTCTTCAATCTTTTTCTCTTCCCCTAACCCTGAAATCCCCCGACTAAGAGATTTTCCCCCGACTGGCTTCAGAGGTGGGGGGGCCAGTGCCCCCCGGCCCCCTTTGAACACGCTACTGCTGATTTCCTATCTGCTATACATTTTGTGAAAATGATTTTAAGTGATGGAATTATTTCTTACAACACCTACAGCCCATTTTGCGATTTACATTTTAAGTCGTTACCACTTTAGTGAATCTGAAAATCAGAATTTTCCAACTTTAACGAATTTTGATAACTAAGGAAACAAAACATTTCCTCTTCAAGGAATACAGATACAGAGTATGTGAATAGTGTAGCCTACTTATTGACAACATTTCTACTCATATGCATCGCAATTTTGCGAAGGAAGGTGTGAGTAGTCTTCAAGCAGAGAGATATCACTAGCACTACCAGCTTCAACCTGGCTGATTGAGATGTCAGTCCTTAATTACCTTCAACCACGCATTCAGGGCAACATTCTCCCTCGATATTAGTCTCGACAAAGCCTGGCTGGCATTGAAGTGTAGGGCACACAGTACCAGCACATTCGTCAACACAACCGACACAGCATTCGCCGGGAGGAGGAGTTGAACCAACAACAAACCCATCAGGACATTGCGGCGGTGTACACTGAACGTTGAAACATGGATCTGAAACAAAACGCGATTCAGTAAAGCATGGTTTCGCAATGTTGAGGTTGCGACCCAAATTGAGTTGCGAGCAACTTTCTGTAACGTCGCGGACTAAACATCAACACAAATTTTCAAAAGTACAGCTAGTATCACCCTATCTGTCAGCTTACATGCCAACGTAATATAACATCTCCCTGCAACAGAATAGAAATAGTAATAGAACTTAACATCAACTAAACATCAACACAAATTTTCATAAGTACAGAAATAGAATAGAAATTAATCAGTTTGAAGAAACTTTCAAACTCATTGATATCGGTGCAGAGTGAGCAAATAGATATCAAGCAAATAGACACTAACAGTCAGGCTTGGGTTTAAAGAAGGATTCTCCCTGTACTTGCTCCCCCTCCCCGAAAAACCCCCTTTCGCAACTTATTTCCAGTTCAAAGAGCTACCAATAGGTTGTCAGATACCAGGTCACTGAATCTAACTAACAGCACCCATCAGTATGTTGATCAAAACCTTCCCTTTGGCGGACTTTTAGACCCCTCTTTGTTCCTTTGGCGCTAGTAGCCTACGTTCTTTGTTCTTCCCCCTCCCCCTGTCTCTGAATTCTGGCATGTTATTTCGGGCAGACTTCAACCTGGCTGGTCGAGATGTCAGTCAATACCTTCAACCACGCATTCAGGACAACATTCTCCCTCGATATCAGTTTCGACGAAGCCTGGCTGACATTGAAGTGTAGGGCATACAGTTACAGAGCATTCGTCAACACAAACGACACAGCATTCGCCAGGAGGAGGAGTTGAACCAACAACAAACCCATCGGAACATTCCGGCGGTGTACACTGAACGTTGAAACACGGATCTGAAACAAAAAGAAATTCAGTAAAGCATGATTACGCCATGTCGAGGTTGCGACCCAAACTGGGTTGCGAGAAACTTTCTGTAATGTCGCGGACTAAACATCAACACAAATTTTCATAAGTAGAGCTAGTATCACCCTGTCAGCTTACATGCCAACGTAACGTATCCTCTTCCTTCAAAAGAGTAGGAATTACCCAATTTGACGAAACTTTTAAACTCATTGATGTCGGCGCAGATTGAACAAAATGACACTAACAGTCAGGCTTCTCCCTGTGCTTGCTCGCCTCCCCAAGAAAATAAATCCCCCTCATAGGTTGTCAGATACCAGGCCATTGAATCTAACAACAACCATCAGTGTTCATCAAAACCTTCGGCGGGGGGAGGGCTATCAGATCCCTCTTCGTTCCTTTGGCGCTAGTATGTTCTCCCCCTCCCCCTGGCACTCCCTCCCCCTGGCACTGAATCCTCTCCTGGTATTTTGGGCAGGTAAACCATATATTCATAAGTTTGTGTTACTTTGATCCTTCAGGTCAGGTAAGGGGTGTCACTCCCATGATGGGTAACAGAAACCGACTCACCACCAGGAAAATCTGAGAAAGACCTGTAATGCATGGATTAATAGCAAATCTAACAACAGGCACTCAATCTCTCACTGAAGAATCTTTTCCGCAAAAGAAACAATCTCTTAGTAAACCAAAATGCAACCAGAATGCAAAAATGCGTTGAGGTTTCAATGATACATGTTTTATTCCAAATAATGCCATGTCCCATTTCTTTCAGTCACTGGTCAAATGCTATCTTACCGCACTGGAATAATACAGTTTTGTGTTCATATTTGATCTTGAGCATTCTTAGGAAATTTTGCACTTTGACCTTTGGTGAACCCAGATGACAATCTTGGTTTTTCAGAGCCTGACCCCTGGTGACACTAGAAGACCTTTGACCCCCACCAAAAACAAGTGTTCTTAGTCTCACCATAAGGCATCTGCATACTAAGTATGAAATCTATCCAAACTTCCTACATCGAGATACCATGTTAACAATGTTTTCAGCGTTTGGCCCCTGGTGGCCCCAAATGACCTTTGACCTCCACCAAAAACAATAGGGGTTTTTGTCTAACCACAATGCATCTACATACTAAGTATGAAATTCATCCAAGCTTCCTACATCAAGATATCGTGTTCACAAGGTTTTCAGAGTTTGACCCCAGTGACCCCAAATGACCTTTAAGCTCCACCAAAAATGATACAGTTCTTCCTCTCACTATAAGGCATCTACATACAGAGTATTAAACTAATCCAAGCTTTCTACCTTGAGATATCCTGTTGACAAGGTTTTCAGACTTTGAACCCTTGTGACGGGAGATTACCTTTCACCTTAACCAAAAACACCAGGGTTTGTCCTCATATGCACCTCCATACTAAGTTTGAAATTTATCCAAGCTTCCTACCTCGAGATATCGTGTTAACAAGGTTTTCAGTGTTTGACCCCAGTGACCCCAAATGACCTTTGACCTCCACCAAAAACGATAGGGTTCGTCCTCTCACTATGATGCATCTACAAACAAAGTATGAAATTTATCCAAGCTTCCTACATCAAGATATCGTGTTCACAAGGTTTTCAGAGTTTGACCCCAGTGACCCCAAATGACCTTTAAGCTCCACCAAAAATGATACAGTTCTTCCTCTCACTATAAGGCATCTACATACAGAGTATTAAACTAATCCAAGCTTTCTACCTTGAGATATCCTGTTGACAAGGTTTTCAGACTTTGAACCCTTGTGACGGGAGATTACCTTTCACCTTCACCAAAAACACCAGGGTTTGTCCTCATATGCACCTCCATACTAAGTTTGAAATTTATCCAAGCTTCCTACCTCGAGATATCGTGTTAACAAGGTTTTCAGTGTTTGACCCCAGTGACCCCAAATGACCTTTGACCTCCACCAAAAACGATAGGGTTCGTCCTCTCACTATGATGCATCTACAAACAAAGTATGAAATTTATCCAAGCTTCCTACCTTGAAATATCGTGTTCAAAATGTTTTCAGGCTTTAACCCTCGGTAAGCCCAGATGATCTTTGACCTCCACCCAAAAACGAAAGGGTCCTTCCTCTTCCCATAACGCATGTACATAGTAAGTATGAAATTTATCCAAGCTTCCTAACTTGAGTTATCGTGTTAACAAGGTTTTCAGGCTCTGACCCCAGTAACTCCAGATGACCTTTGACCTCCACCAAAAACAGTAAGGTTCTTTCTCTTACCATAAGACATCTAAATACAAAGCATGAAATTTATCCAAGCTTCCTACCTTGAGATATCGTGTTAAAAAGGTTTTCAGGCTTTGACCCCCGGCGCCCCAGATCATGCCGCTAGAATCTATTGCAAATTTTAGCCAAAAATTCCGGACAATTCAGTACAATTGTCAGGAAATATTTTCACCTCGATATTGAAACACAAAATGGCAGATTTATATGATACCTGGCCAAAGTATCCCCCTATCGTGGCATCCTTAAGTGGCACTGACAGATTTACGGTTCCTAAAGTTAACTTAAACTCATACTAGCTGTTGCACTCTGCACAGGAATTTGGTGTGACCTCTTGACCCTGAAGTTGTGTATTTAGCTGGCTTTGCCTGAAGTTTTTACCCTGTGGGACCATGAACACTTGAGATGACCTACATAATTGTAATTTCTGGTTTATCAGTTGCTGGCTAAAACTTGGTATAGGATTCTAGCGTCATGATGACCTTTGAACTCCATCAAAAACGATAGGGTTCTACCTCTTTCCATAACGCATCTACATACTACGTATGAAATTCATCCAAGCTTCCTACCTTGAGATATCGTGTTAAAATGTTTTTCAGAGTTTGACCCCTGGTGACCCTAGGTGTCCTTTGAACCCCACCAAAAACAATAGGGTTCTTCCTCTCAATATGGGGCATCTGTGTACCAAGTTTGAGAACTGGCAGAGCTTCCCTTCTAGAGATATCGTGTTAATGAGCAAAGTGTCACAAACACGCACATACACACACCCAAACACGCACACACACCCACCCATACATACACACACGCCATCATGAATGCATAGGCTTCTCTTATCATCATGACCAAAAATTGTACTCACTCTACTTTTGAGGTCTGTGGACATGTAAATGTGATACCTGCCTATTTGATGTAAAAAGCATTAAAAAATGAAAACAGCCAAACTTTCCATCAAACATTGACCAGTTTACAAAACAAATACCGTTTTGCACTTACAATGAATAAATATGAGCTACTTTATGCAAATTTGTGACAAGGGGAGCGGGAGTCTTGAGACTGGTGTTACGATGTTTTGTTACGCCTTCATTCCAAGGACAGTTGTTATGTTGGTATGCCGTGACGAGCTTATTTGGAAGCAGCTATTTACTCCTTCAAAAATGTTGAATTAAAGCACCTTTGTAACCAATATGCAAAAATGCATGGTGATTTCGATGATGAATAAAAACATGCGTAATCCCAATTAGTGCCAAGACGTCCCATTGCTTTCAGCCACTGGTCGAATGCTATCCCAATGTGTTGGAGAAATACAGTTTTGTCTTCATATTCGACCCTGGGAATTCTTAGGAAATTTTGCTTCTTGACCTACTTATTCTGACCTCCGTTGACCTTTGACGTCCAAGAAAACAAGGTAGTTTCTCTACTGGATTTAATGCATCACCATGAGAGGACGAAAAGTATCTCTGTTTCCTACCTTAAGGTATTGCATTAATGTGACGGTTTCAGATTTTGACGACTGCGACCCCAGATAAACTTTGAACTCCACCACAAATGATTGGGTTCTTTCACTCAAAGTGGGGCATCTACATATCAAATGCAAAATGTATACGTATTCCCTAACTTGAGATATTGTTTTAAATAGTTTTCGCGGTATGGTTCCGTTGACCCCAGATTACTTTTGACCTCCAAAACCTACATGGTTCTTTCACTCACAATGGGGCATCCACGTACATAACAATTATCCAAGCTACCCTCCTTGAGATATCGTGTTAACAAGGCACCCATGTACTGAGTATGAGAACTGTCAGACTTTCCCTTCTTGAGAAACTGTGTTTACAAGCTTAGTGTCACAAACACACGCACACACACGCGCATACACGCACACAGACATACATACACACCACCATGAATGGATAGGTTTTTCTTATCGAAAACTAGCTACCATATAATTTATAAAGGATTTGCAAACGAGATGCAGACACTGCAACTCTTCACATCATAAATTTCACCTAGATAACGAGCAATCTCGGAAATAGTCTAACATTGAAGGGGTAAATCTTGAAGAAGGTGAAAGATATCCAAATCACTCCAAAGGATATTTCCTTGGGTGATCGCAACCTAACACTGTTAAGTAAAATATCTGGGTTGATTACATGTTCTCTTAACTGTACACTGTTGAGGTAATCAACAGTCTGGTCTAATTACTCGAAAGACATCCCAGAATTCCAAAAATAATTAAAACTTACCACATGGACCCTCATATGCTAGTTCGAGCGATTCGTCCGATCCCTCACACTGGGCAATTTCAAGAGCACACGGGTTACTGTATGTGATACCGTCCGTTCCACACTGAGGTCGGAAGTCAAAGGTGCAAATCATAGGACACACTGGAAAAGGTAGGAGTATTTACACAACAGGTAGTAACTCAACACTGAGAGTATTAAGATTAGCTGTTTCTCATGAGCGGTTCTAGCCACCACGTTTTTAGCAACCCATTCTGTATTTTTCTAACCTAGACTATATTACGGTTTTGTGCTAGATGACGCAAAGGATGCAATATAGAGGGGTCGGTATGATTGCAAATGATTATCTAAAAGAGTTAAATATATTACGGAATGAACACCATGATGGCCTGTTTTGAACCACAATTAGTGTGACATTTTGCGTGCGCACATGTGACATGTGTCCTGTCATTTGCCATCCTGTTAGGCCCCCACACTCCGGGTGTATATGGCCTTATATGAGGATCTAGAATAAGAAGAGGAGGAGAGGAGGCTAAAGATTATCTTCCATATGCAATTTCAAGAGGTTACAAGACCGCCGTCCTTTGGAGCTCTATACCAAACAGCTGATCTACAACCCATCTCTGGTTCAGCGTAATGTAAAGTCGAGAACTTACTGTTACTGTGCTATAGAAATGTAGACTTACTTAGACTCAATTGTCACCAGCGATACTAAAGAGGGGATCTACAATTTGTTATATTATGGGGAGGGAGGGGCGTACAAAGATCATCGGTCTATACCGAACTGCTGAGGTATAGGTACATAACTTACGTAGTTCGATGTACAAGTGACACTGTAAAACGATATACAAGCAACACAGCTCCTATTTAAACACACAAGAGGAAGCCATTGGCACGAACCTAAATCGTCTTGTGGTTCTATATCCTATATTTCGGCCATGTGTTATGAAAACTTCCAAGATAATAGCTTAAATCGGTTACGTCGCTCCTTACATTGATTTTTTCGTTGTTGTTGTTAAAAGGCATGACACATGGTATACAGGAGATCACTTTGAAAATTAAATTTGATAAAAAGAAGGGTCACAGGTCAGGGGCGTCAATCCGTATTCAGATGAAGGGGGGGGGGGACGAGGGACATACATAACTTCGCACAAACCAATCCCTTTGGTCTGTAAGAGGGGCGTCTTCCTATAGCCCCCCCCCCCTCCTTATGATGACTGACGTCCCATTCTAATAAGAATTATCATTTCAAAGTTAACATGACCATCATAGATGATCTGCCAGGTGAAATACACGGAGACCACGGAATTACTTCAAGATGTTATTTTCATCATGTCCCAAAATAGCTGAAACAACGCGTGGAACATTGTCGGAGATCGATCATGGACCCGACCAGGCCCGTTACTAGGGTGATATATTTGGGGGTGTGAAGGTCCAAAATTCCCACCGGCTTGATGTTTTTTCCAACTGAGTGGAGGCGTTTAAATTGCACTTTGTTATGCGCTCTGCGTTTTTTTATACAGCAGTGCGGATCCTTCCTTTGTCACTACATAAATGTGTCGTCCTGGGGGAGGGGTCTAAGGGGAGGGGGAGTCCCCTCCCATCTGAAAACTTTTTGTTAATTTAAGGCTGCTTAGGTGCAAAACGGTGCTATATATGGGATATTTTTGGAGCTAATCGTACATGGCTGGAAAATGTCCATAATTTAGTGAATTCTAATTTTTCCGACTGGCTGGATGTTTTTACTAACTGCAGTGGCGGCGCGTAAATTTCACCTTTTTTATTCACCCTGCGTTTGTATACAGCAGTGGGGATCCTTCCTTTGTCACTATATAAAGGTGTCATCCTGGAGGAGGGGTCTAAGAGGAGGGGGCGTAGCCCTCCCCTTTGAGAAATTTTTGTTAATTTAAGGTTGCTTAGATGCAAAATGGTGCTATCTTTGGGATATTTTTGGAGCTGATCGTAGTATAGCAAAGGTGTGAAGGATTAGCAAGGGCGTTTTCAGAATGCTTTGTAGTCGTAAGTGTATTAGCAATCACCATTTATACCGATAACGGCCTCGGCGAAGCGCTAGATAAAAATTTTTGAAAAGTGTTTAACGGCCGGCTACAACATACTTTCAACCTTCCACATCATGCTACAAATTAGACTGAATGCAGAAGAGTACCCAGGATTTCTCTCGGGGGGGGGGGCATGCAGAATGTTGTGTGAACGCTGGCCTGGGGGAGGGGTTCCCCTCCCCTTTGAAATTTTTTGAAAAATTAGGTGTCCTTACATGCAATCTGGTGCCACATATGTTACCTTTTGAAGTAAAATTTGTGTTTAAAAAATTTACGTATTTTTAGGAACTAAAAAAATAGCCATCAGTGAGGGGGCATGGCCCAATGGGGTGTCCCCCTCCCCTTTGCGATTTTTTTTTTGAAAAATTCGGTGTCCTTACATGCAATTTGGTGCCAAATATGTTAACTTTTGGAGCAAATTTGTGTTAAAAAACTTACGTATTTTTAGGAACTTAAAAAAAAAACCGGAATCAGTGAGGGTGGGCATGGCCGAATGCCCCCCCCCCCTGCGTACGCCACTTATAGAATGATCCCGGCATATTGATGCGAGGCCCCTACAGATGTTTGGAGATTTGGAGATGTATTTCTGTTTTCGGAAAGTGTTGTGATCAGAATAGTTCCATGTATAACTACCTTTTCAATGGTCATGAGAAGGAGTGCAAACCGTGACACATGTGCGCGAAGCGCGCCGAAATTTTGTCATTAAATAAGATTTCCCTGACGACATCTACATTCAGAATCTGCATTGAGACACTTAACAATTGCCCAACAAACCTACATGCCACTCAAAAAGCCAGTCAAATAGAGCCATGACACTACTCTTTTACGCAAATGGGGGGATATTTGATATTGTGTCCCCCACCCATCGAAATATGGGGGACTTGTCCCCCCATCCCCCCAGGATTGACGCCCATGTCACAGGTGTAAGTACACCCTGTCATTTTGGTATCGTTGCTTGTCTGCTGTGCGTAAATGCTATCCGATCCCTGGTCCGTAGTCATGGTTGACGGGGGACGAGGGATAATTTGAGTTAGTAAAAGAATGACATCACGACTTATTGCACAATCTATCATTTCAAATTGAGTAAACAGGCTTCAACCAATGTAGTACTTTCATGTTTCAACATTGTATCTCAGCTCAAGAATTTTCTGTGAAGATGGGAGTTGCATTATTTGGATGCATTTTTTCAAGCTCTGAATTTTGAAATTTTAGACTTTAGGTACACTTTAATACTTCCTAACAAATCTCGCCCTGGAGAATGTTTCCCTATCACCAGAAGCTATTTACTTTACCCCCTTCCTTATTCACCTTGCTTTGCTAAGAACTTGTTGACCCCTTTTCCTGCGTTTGCCCCCGATACGACAACCTCAACTTTGCCAGCAATGTTTCAGTTTGCTTACACATCAAATTAAGATACACGAGTCAGAGGACAGCTAATGATTGTCTTACCACCGTGACCCTGCCTATACCAACCCTGCGTACCTTCCCTCGATTATCTAGGTCTTCAAACAACCTTTGGTCGCCCTCCCCGTCGACCCTCAATCCCCTCCAGAATAAACTCCAGTATCAGAACACACTCCCCTACCTACAGGCAGGAGTGGTCCGGTATTCAAATTACCTGGAACGAAAACTTCTGAGATGAAAGTCTCTCCTGGTCCATCTCCCTTGATGGGGATGATCTTAATAGTGTATTCTTCTCCGACGGTGATGTCAGTTGTGGTGAAGGATTCTGCAAATGGTGACAATCGGACAAGGGGCTGATCTCCCTCTGGTGTGGTCAAGGTTGCAGTGTAACCAATCACACCGTCGGGTGGAGTCCATGTAAGTTTAGCCTCTTTCCAGGTGAAAGTCAACACCGGGTCGATGATCACGAATGGCTCGGGCTCTACGAAAACAAAAGCAACGTCAAATGTTACACAATGATGTACGGCATAAATTTGGTTGCCTTATTTTTTAGGGAGTGTCAGGAATTAAATAAGGGTTTATGACCGTCAGAAAAACACATTGAGTTCGAACTCTTTGGTTTGCTCCAGCAAAAATCAATACGTATTTCGACTAGATTTTATGCATTATCATTTCAAGTATGACAATTATCTATGTTTCCTAACTTCAGACAGTGTGTTAACAAGGTTTTCAGATTTTGAACCCCTGTGACCCCAGATGAACACTGACCTCCACCTCAAATGATTGCGTTCTTCCACTCACCTTGGGCGTCCACATAACTATAGGATATGTATACATGGCTTCATACCTTGAGATATTGCATTAACAATATTTTTAGGGTATGATCCCTGGTGACCCCAAGTGACCTTTGACTGCCACCAAAATATCAGGGTTCTTTCTCTTAACATGGGGCATCCACATACTAAGTACGAAATCTATCCAAGCTTTCTACCTTGAGATATCGTGTCAACAAGGCTTTCAGAGTATTACGTCCGGTGACCCCAGATGACCTTCTCAAAAACATATAGATACTTCTTCTCACCATGGGACATCTGTGTACCAAGTATGAAAACCGTCAGATGTTCCCTTCTTAAGTTATCGTGCTAAGAAGCTAAGTTTCACAAACACACACACCCACATAAACACACACACATACGCACACACGTCATCAAAACAGTTAACATAAAAAATTTTTCCTGATAAGAAAAAAGTTGTTTGAAGGCGATGCCAATAAGAATCTAGAACAGCCGGGGAAATAATTGCAACGTCCGATAACGCCCTCTATACCCTGATACAACTACCACTGCAGAAAGAAGCTCAACAATACTGACCCCGGGAAATTGTAATGAATCCTCATAACAAGTGACTTGTCACTCACCTGGTATAGGACCTCCAATGATTGTTTCTACCAGTGTCGTCAATTGATCAACCAGGGTCTTCAGCTCTTCCAGTTCTGCAATAGCTGCCTCAGTTACCTCACAACCTGTTAGGCCATCGGCTTTGACAAGCTGGAGAGGAAAATGTAGAAATATGAGTTTATGCCACTTAGAAATTAGATACTTCTTAAAAGAAAGTAATGCTTTGATCGTATGGAGAAGCTTACATTTGTGACGAGTCTGACCATATCACGACCCTTGCAGCTTAAGTTTAATGGTGTACAATGCGATAGGGGACAAAGGTTGCAAGTTCCGGAAGAGGAAGAAATGAAATACGTAATTTATGTCATTTGTTTCGTTTATTTGTTTTTTCCACTTCAAGTGCAGTAACAATTTCAGCTTCACATAATTACAAATAATGAGAAGTGAAAGGAAGTGCAACTAAAAGAGGGCTTGCCGAGAGTGCAATCCCTAATATAAACAAATGTAATATCTTCAGGCAAGGAAAAAGGAAATACGGAAACTAAGAAAACCCCCACCTCTAACCCCCTCAAAGTAACAGAGTAATTGTAGTAACAGTCCCAGAAGCCCAGCACCGCCAAGAACGAGGACAGCACCCCACCCCCAAGACTGAACGGGTTGACCCCCACCCTACCCAAAGGAAAAAACAATTAAGGGGAGTAATTTCGTTTCGTTTATTTATTTTTTTTTTTCAATTGTACTATATACATACACTTGTTTATGAAGAATGAAGAGCGGACAAATAATGATGTACGTATTAAAAGAAAAAAGGAACCAGATGAAGCTAAAAGCAATCTGATCCTTGAGGTTTTCGTTCATGCAGCTATGTACAGAAAACTGCAGCAACAAATCGTACGGAATTAAAGGCTCAAAATACACAAGGAACATATTAAACAAGTTATAGGGAAAAGAAAATTTAGTATCAAGAGAATTCCAGAGGTGTACACCATAACTTCTCACGTGAGAGTGAGCAAACATTGTCCGTGTGAAAGGTTGTATTACTGTAGATTATCTCTTCCTCTGGTAAGATAGGTATGATGAGTGATGTTTGGGTGAAAAAAACGAGTCAAATCATGGGGGAGTTGGTCATTGTGGTGTCTATATAGAAAGATGCCTAACTGGTATTTATGGTGATCTTTTAAAGTAAGAATATTAAGGTTACAAAAATACGGAAGTGCATGGGTGTAGGGTGGAACATTTGAGATGATACGGACAGCCCGCTTTAGGAGAACAAAGAGTTTATCGGTGTAAGTTTGGGAGGAATTCCCCCATAGCAATATATTGTAAGTAAGATGAGGGACTACTAGAGAATTATAGACAGTTAATAAGATTTTGCTGGGAAGATGATATCTTAACCTGTTCATAACATGTACACCAACTATTCTAGAAACGGATTTTGCAACATTGTCTATGTGATTTTTCCAAGAAAGCTTACTGTCGATTGTAATACCTAACATTTTGTAAAATTACTGAAATTTAGGGTGAATTGAGGAGTATCTCCTCTGCTGTTGTCAAAAACCAACAACTTTGTTTCAGTATTAATGTTTAACGATAACCTGATTGCAGTTAACCAATCAGGCACACGGTTTAATTCTAAAGATGCCACTTAAAGGGCTTCTTGAACATTAGAGTTGTGACAGTAGGCAGTTGTGTCATCAGCAAAGAGTACAAACTTAAGTAGTCTTGACGATTTATACATATCATTAATATATAATATAAAAAGTAATGGTCCCAGTGTAGAGTCTTGTGGGACACCGACAGTAATTTCCTTAATATTAGAATCTTTACCTTTGTAACGGACAAATTGTTGTCTGTTTGTGAGATAACGTTTTGAACCAATTAAGTGCCACACCCCGTGCTCCATACCTATATAACTTTTTGAGTAAAATACCATGATTTATAGTATCAAGGGCCTTGGATAAATCAACAAACAAGGCTACAGTGCAGGCCCTACTCTCCAAATTACATACAATATCATCAACAAAGCAGCCATATATGTGGAGTGATTTTCCCTGAAACCATACTGCCCTGTGTATAAGAGATTATTCTCATGTATAAAAGTAAACAATCTGTTATAAACGATTTTTATTCATGAATGGGCTAGAAATTCATTCACATTAATTGCTTAATATATATCTAGAAAAGTTGCTACGGAAAGAAATAAGGTTTGGTTTGCTCTTCAACTGATAGGAATGGTATTCCAGAGCCTGACAGCACGATACCTAAAAGCGTTCAAAATTGAGTTGACCTCTACCCTCGTTTCCCTGCAGATATAGCTCACAGCTTATATATATATATTGTATTTGTCAAGTATCTGTGTTTGAAACTTTATGGCCAAATATTCCGTCCCAGATAATATTTTTCCTAGTTTATTTCTACCCCATTCATGAATAAAAAGCATCGTCCACTTCACCTCCCTGACAAAACTGTAGTAATAGACTGTCCTGAATTAAAATATTGATCGAGGCTGCATTCTGTCGAATAAAAGCCTACTAAGCGTGATTTAAACAGTACTGCAATCCCTGGGAGTAGTAGCCCAAGTTGATTTGGGGTTGGGGTGGGGGTGGGGGTGGGGCTGGAACGATTTGCCCGAAAAATATAACCCAAAATTCCCGCGTTCCATGCACGTTTGACATGTTAATGTACATGTCATATAGGCATGCATCGGTTATCACACCACATGCCAATAACAAACAATAATTTGTCGTGTTACTACCTTCTTTATTGGTTTTAATCTTGGCGGAAGTCGTTGGTCGCCGGCCAGGGGGAGGGGTCTAAGGGGAGGGGTTCCCCTCCCTATGAAAATTTTTGAAAAATTAGGTGTCCTTACATGCAATCTGGTGCCACATATGCTACCTTAAAAGTAAAATTTGTGTTAAAACATTTACGTATTTTAGGTACTAAAAGAAAAATCGGCATTACCCGTCCTCTTTGAAAATGTTTGAAAAATTAGGTGTCCTTACATGCAATCTGGTGCCATATATGCTACCTTTGAAGTAAAATTTGTGTTAAAACATTTACGTATTTTAGGTACTAAAAGAAAAATCGGCATTACCCCTCCTCTTTGAAAAGTTTTGAAAAATCAGGTGTCCTTACATGCAATCTGGTGCCATATATGCTACCTTTGAAGTAAAATTTGTGTTAAAACATTTACGTATTTTAGGTACTAAAAGAAAAATCGGCATTACCCCTCCTCTTTGAAAATTTTTGAAAAATTAGGTGTCCTTGCATGCAATCTGGTGCCACATATGCGACCTTTGAAGTAAAATTTGTGTTAAAAAATTTACGCATTTTAGGTAGAAAAAATCAGCATCAGTGAGGGTGGGGCATAGCCCAATGGCCCCTCAAATACACGACTGATAATAATGATATACGTTTAACCGTTAAAAAACACACTGATGAATTTATACGGAATACGTAGGTGTTGTTCCAATTCAGATCAGAACTTTATATAAAAATTACCAAGGAATTTTTTTAAATTATTAATACCTTTTAGCTACATCATTGCATTATTTTTCTTTCAGTAGAGGCCCGAAAAGTTCTCAGCATTTTGCCCCAATTTTCACAAAAATTTTTGGTTGGGGGGCTGTATCCCCCAGCCCCCCCCCCGCCTCCTACGCCTATGCTGCAATCTGACCTGTAAATAAAATGTGCCAACTTGTACACTATATGCATGTACACTACATGCATGGAAATACTTCCAGTTACATCACGTTTCTTTGACTTGCACAAATCATCTTGATCAATCAGTTTGAAGCTATTGTTTCAATTACATCAGTCGAGGTACTAAAATGTTGTGAATAGAGATGTCCAGTGGTTCCTACATAATCAAGGGGTAGTGGCAACAGAGTACAGCTCTTACTGTACAAACGGCTCGTACGAGACTTTATTCCCACAGGTATAGAAGAGAATCAGTGAATCACGGTGTAGGCCTACCTGTTTTTAAAGGTAGAGTAGATGATAGACTGAACATTTATATTAGCATAGACGCAGGGAGGTTTACTTTCATTTTCGAAGACGTGAATGGTGGAAATACTTAATTTGTGGTTGAGTCAGGTTGACAACAGTTCAACATGATTGATTCTGACAACGGTAGCATGTACGTGCCGTAATTTAATGAGGTAAATGTGGGTGTCTACAAAACTAAGACCTAAGACCTAAGATCTACTGCAAAACTAAGACCCCACCCAACTGAAAACTAAGACCCTACTGCAAAACAAAGCACCCGCTGGCTAACGACAATGCATGGTCATATGAATGAGCACTCTCAGGATGGGGTCATCGAGTGGCAGAGTGGTCTATTCCAGTTGTTCATAAAATGGTTTTCATGCGATCTTCTTTCATATAAGATGCACAATTTACATAAAAGACAGATTTTCAAGTTAATTCATACGAAAAGTGGGCGGTACTTTAACCTTGTTTGTTACTAAGTCCCACTTTAATCTGAGGGGGAATTTTCACGTATGCGAAGATGAGACAACTGTTCAATATGCCTTATGTTAAACGAGTTTATCGAGCTCGGTTTCCCACTGGGATAAGAATTCTCCCTAAGACACTTTCTTTGTTTTCATTTTTTGTTACTCACATTTTCGTGCGGTTCAAAGGTCATATGTGGTCAGCCAAGTTGGGAAAACATCGTAAAAAATGATATAGTCAAGAAGTATAAATTTACGGCATGAACTCAATGCAACAAACCACCCCCTCTCAGTAAGGAATCACTAAGCCTTTGGGCTTTCTGGTTTATGTTCAAATTTTACCACTAGTTTGAATGACGTAAAAGTCGCGCACCTTATTTTAGAGTACGTACCTTTCTTTACGTAGGCTACATCGTAGCTGGAGTGAGTTTGCACTTATAGTATGCACAGCCGTTGGTGTACAGTTGAGTAATGTCAAATAAATAACGGTATAGGCCTACAGTCAGTCAATCGTATAGCGGACGCAAGTACTGGAGGTAAGGAAGGTTACGTGGCCCCGAGACGCAGAGTTTTTGCCTAGTGAAAACACTGCCACATTCCCCCATTTCATCCCTGAACAGACACAATTGCAGAATACTCCGCGAGATTAAAGATATGTTTTTTTTTTCAGGGGCTACGGAGCTACGTAGTCACTGCGTGTCCCCGTAACCTGTTCAAGACACAGTTTGAATCCTGACTGCGTATCAGCAGGGAGTTGCTCCCTGGTATCAGGCACAATTGCAGAATACTGTACCCCACGAGACTGAAGCTATGCTTTTTCAGGGATTAAGCCTTGCTGCTTCTCACAAAAACAGACTTATATGACTGAATGACTGCGTATCCTCGCACAATCGCCTCCTTAAATGGTAACCTAGCAAGCTGGATACCTCAATCATATGATATGGTGCAATAATCATAGATGAGTCATTCTCAAATTACATTTGTTGCCTAGACTCTGTAGCCTTACGTTTTCCCAAACAGAGCTTCATGTTCGGGGCTTTCTGCAATTACTCCCTTGGACACGTCGTTGAGCCATCAGGGGAATACTACTTAAATAGGGGACAGCCCGACATTCATAAGGTTTTTATTCATAAGGAATTCATTGTTTATAAGGGTCGTTATTCATAACATGATGAGCGGCAAAAATAAGGTTCATTGTTCTTACGGTTCGTTATTCATAAAAATAAATGATAAAAAGGGTTCATTATCCATAAGGTTCGCTATTCATAATCGAGAATACGGTTCGTTGTTCATAATCGAAAAAAGTTCATTGTTCATAATAAAAAAAAAATTCACTACTCATAATAAAAGGGTTGACTATTCATAATTGAAAAAAGGGTTCGCTATCCATTATGGGGAAAAGGGTTCGTTGTTCATAATCGAGAATAAGGTTCGCTATTCATAATCCCCCAAAATTTCGACTAAGTCTCTTTGTTGAAAGGCCAGTTACAGCCCATCTAAATAGACCACATAAAAAGGCCGTCAACTCAACATGTTGTAGACAACATATTGGCCTATCATTCCTGCGAGTTTTAAGGGTGTCCCCCCTTCCACGAGATACAGGGAGCCTTCAACGCTGGAAAACGCATTTTCCCATATTATGAATATTGAACCATTTATCCTATTATAAATATCAAACTTTTTTCCAATTATGAATAACGAACCATTTTTCTTATTATCAACATCGAACCTTTTTTCCGATTATGAATATCAAACCTTTTTTCCATTATGAATAACGAACCTTTTTTCTATTATGAATAACGAACCTTATGAACAACGAACCTTTCTTACGATTATGAATAACGACCCTTATGAATTACGAACCTTATGACTAAAGAACCTTATGAATATTGACTCTTATGGATAAAAACCTTATGAATATAACCTACTGGGTACACTATGCGCAAATCTGTTTTGCAGGGCCCGAAAAATATTCTTTCGACATAAATGCTATATAGTATATTTGATAAATATCATACATAAACCTATCATAATAAGAGAGAATCTTCAGACAAAATATTTAGAACGGAATTACAGTGAGCGATGTCAAATGAAAAATTCAAGATGCGAAGAGTACAGACCGTCTTTACAATTTCCAACAGTAATTTCAACTGTGACAATGCACAACCAACAATTGCATCATGTGAAGTCCATGTATTGAATGCAACCATGGAACTCAGTGCTACCTCGGAGGTAGCCTATTTCCATAGTGTAGCCCTATCCAACACTACCATGGTACTTTAGAATTAGATCTCCTGACATACCCTGCCTATGGCAGAAGCGGATCACAGTCACGTGTGAGGAGCTAACGATATAGTTCCACCAAAACAACCCCAGAAAGTGTGACTGCTAAAAAGGTGCGATTCTCTACACATAGACTACTACAGTACTACTAGCAACTTACCCCTCCACTGTACACCAGGATAGCACATAGAACCAGTAATTTCATGACGCAGCTCTATCTAGGTATCTCAACTGCCAAGATCAAGGTCGACCACGAACAGTTTAAAGATGTCACCTCCTCGCGAAATGAAAGAACTGCAACAAGAAACAATGAAGTAGTTCATATACCACGAATTGAGAAACGTATCTCTTGCGTAATATAACGACGGAGAGTTTGTCTGGTATATAAAATAATATACACAAGGTGTTGTAATATAACATATAAGCACAGTAATATTCACAACGTGTTTTGACGGAGTGGGTATTTCTGTTTAGCCCTGGGAGGTCACCCTGACAGCTGCACGGGTGCGTGAGTGAGAGTATCATGCAGTTAACGGTCGTGCAAGGTCAAAGAAAACTCATGATGTTTGTTAGTTTAGTGGAAATCAGGAGTGGAAGGAGGGTTCGGTTGGCAACTCTAGACGTCTCGTAACTGAAATGGCACCCCACAGAATACAGTCAGTGCCAAATTCATGGAACTGCCACAGTAAATAGGTGTGCAAAATTTGCAAGACGACAGAGCATGTCTATTGTTCCCTTTGGGGATTCTTTCCAGTTGTTACACTTTCTTTTTCTTTATTTCCTTTGTCTATCTGAAGATTTATTATCCCGCTTCCTTTAGGCCCATGATAAACTTTATCACAGCAAATCACGGAGGTACTAACAATTGACAACCACGATTTCCTTTTGCCCAAAGTAGACAGGACCTGCCGCGAAATAGACAACTCCCCTCATTTGCTGTGCTCTGTTCTGCTATTCCGTCTCTCAGTAATTGTCTACTGAGTGTATCGCAAGGAAATGATTATAAAATTCCTTAATCTGGAAAAATTCACACAGCACCAAAGTAAAAGGCATACATCTATATAAACCGAAATGACCTTCTATTCCGCCTAGGCTAGGCTAATCCTGTCAAGCTGGGTGAACAGCAGGCCCGTAATCAAGGGGGGGGGGGAGCCTCCCTGATTTTTTTTGGCCCCCCTAGAGAGTTTGAATCTTACCATTGACTTAATACATTTGTACACATTTGCCCCCTGAAAAAATTTTCGCCCCCCCTGGAAAAATTTTTGCCCCCTACAGTACCTTGTCTGGCTACGGGCCTGGTGCACAGTGCCATCATGAGAGGGGGGGCCAAGGCCGTCGCGACCGGGGGTGTCTCACCCCCCGCCAAAGTTCGTCAGAGCGACGTGATCGGAAAATCTGAAATACCAGTTGGAATTTCTGATATCTCAGTCTAGCACATTTTTCCGACTGAGGCTGTGTCAACTTTGTATGTTTTCCAACTAGATCAAATGAGAATAATACCAAACGTTATTTCCCTTACGTAAAATCGAATCAAAACTGTCCTTTTTTCGCAAATTCGCGCTTCAAACCTAACCTCAGTGTTGCTCGATCTTATTATCAATATCTTCCGATAGCAACTTTCGGAGAAGCACAACAGCAGAAGCTGAAAGCTGTTTACAAATTACGAGGTAAAAGACTGACTTTTTGAGTGGCATGTTCGTTTGTTGGGCAATTGAAAGTATCTCGATGCAGATTTCGAATGCAGGTTTTGTCATGGAAGTCTTATTTAATGAAAATTTCGGCGCGCTTCGCGCGCATGCGTTACGATTTGCAATCAATCCCATGAACATTATTAAGGAAATTACACCATGCATAGTTCTACCAAATTTTTCCAAGCCCCGCAAAATTGCGCAAAATTTTATATAGACTAATAATGGTGAGGACATAGATATACTCAGAAAATATTCCGAATAGCCTATCTATTTATCAGTTATTTCTATAACTTCAAAAAATTTTCGCGGGCTAGGTGAGCTTTCATCTATAGTTCTGTCTAGTGGTAACGTCCCTGTTTCAAATATATTGGATTTATTCAACGTTTCCACAAATATTGTTCTTCCGTGTAGGCGTGATTCTAGAGAAACATGGAATGCATCGTTGCGAAGTTCTTTCCTCTTTTTCCTAACTTTTGGAAGATTCTCTCTTCAGACTCGTCATCGTGGCAAACGTTTTATATGTAAGAAAAAGATTTTTCAGTTCAGGGAGAGCCTAGCTTAATGGGTAAGATAAAGAATGTAAACCCCGACGACGACCATGCAGTCGCCCCGCAAATTTCATGGTTTGCCCAGATTCTTCAATAAAAACCCAAACTTTTTCAACTTTCCTTAATGAAAACGAAAGTGTGAAATCTTTTTTCAATATAACCTCAATTTTTCGGCGCGCTTCGCGCCCCTTATATTTCGAGTTCGGCAACCCATTGCATCTGTCGGGACTTAGAGTAGCTGTCCCCCAGTCAGGGCGCTTCGCCCCCATATCGGTAAAGCAAGGCACCACCCTGGCTGAGCCTCCATGCAAGTTTTTCGCTTTGCTATTGAAGTATACCTCCAAATTTCGGCGCGCTTCATGTGCAATCCTCACAATCCACGTTGTATCACTTATGAACATTATATGCACAAACGTACCAGTGAACTTTTATTGCCTAAGCTAGGTGTACATTCTGAAACGCGCTTGTTAGTCCTAAGCCCCTTTTGCTATACCTGTCTGGGAGGTCTAGTATCATTTTTCTGCACCTATACTCTCCCTCCCGCCCATTCCCCGTTGCTGGAAGCTGTTCATCTGGATTTTCGTTCAAAATTAGTAAAATTGCGATAGATGTAAAGTGCTTGGCGTCATACTCTATATTATTACTTTGATGTCAGGTGAAAAGCATTATGTCGTTGCCCCCATTTTATATAATTGATCCAGAGCTTCCAGGAGGCCCTATACAGGTACCAGCCTTAGATGCCCAAATAGAAGGCTGTAAAGTAGTCAACAAGGGGGGCTTCAGGAGGTTTGTTGACAACGTATTCTTCTCTTAGACAACATAGTGTCTGCTTTCACCTAACCAAACCTTAGAATTCACTAAATTATGGACATTTTCCAGCCATGATCAGTTCCAAAAATATCACAAAGATAGCACCATTTTGCACTCATCTAAGCAAACTTATCTTAACAAAAATTTCCCGTCCCCAGGACGGCCCATTTATGTAGTGACAAAGGAAGGATCCCCACTGCTGTATACAAAACGCAGGGTGCATAAAAACGAAGGTGGAATTAACGGGCGGCCACTCATTTGGAAAAAGAATCCAGCCAGTCGGAAAAATTAGAGTTCACTTAATTATGGACAATTTCTGGCCACATATGATCAGCTCCAAAAATATCCCAAAGATAGCACCATTTTGCATCTAAGCAACCTTAAATTAACAAAATTTTCTCAAAGCAGAGGGGGGACACCCCTCCACTTTGGCCCCCTCCCACAGGACGGCAACTTTATGTAGTGACAAAGGAAGGATCCCATTGCTGTGTATAAAATGCAGGGCGCATGAAAATGGTTCAATTTACGCGCCACCATTCAGTCGGAAAAAACATCAGTCCAGTCGGAATTTGGGACCTTCACATCCCCAAACATATGGCCCTAGCTACGGCCCTGGGTGGGGGCTGCATATATCGTGGGCTGCAGCGGTAAATAGTAGGTTACCCCATCCGGGCGCGAGTCACATATTTTTGACGCCCTTAAAGTGGCACTAATCCAAGAGACTTGAGGACGATGCCACAACGACCAAGTAACTGATTTACCATACTAGGACTGCTTGAACTCCCAAAATACGGTACATAGGCCTGTAGCCAGGAAAGTGCACCTGGGTAGTGCCCCCGTGCTTATCACTGTGCTCACCCCGGGCCCCATGTGGAAATTCAATCGAAAATAAAACTTTTCTTCCTGTGAACAGTGGCCCGGCATTATAAGCAAAATTTAAAATGATCCCAGAAGGCGTTTAAATATGAACTTTCGTTTTTTTCTGTATATAACAATTCTTTCTATAGGCTAATAACTATAAGTTAAAAAAATGGGCTCTACGCGCGCTTTTCTCTTAGGTCCTATCTTACGGTAATGCCCGCACGGGCTTCGTGTGAAAATAAATTTGAGGGGCCGTGAGAAGTGGTGACTGGGTGAAGGTGCAAAAGACGTTGTACGATAAAATGTGTTTGGACGGCAAAGGTGAAAAGTAAATGTAGGACAAAGTGTTATATATATATATTCTCAGACAAAATGATATGGCACCCTTGACAAAATTTGGGGGACCTGGCCCCGGGCAAGACGCCTCTGAACGCCCGCCATTTCAGACATATTGGATTTATCCAACGGTAAGGGTTCCACAATTATTGTTCTTCCGTGCTAGCGTGATTCTGGAAAAACACGAAAATGCATCGATGCGAAGTTCTATCCTATTTTTCCTATCTTTTGGATAGTTCTTTTTTTCACACTCGCCATCGTGGCTAAAATATTTTGTAAGGAAAATGATTTTTCAGTTTCGTCAGGTAGCCTTAATAAGATAAAGTATGTGATCCCGACGACGACCATGCTGTCGCCCCAACAAATTTCTTGGTTTTGCTTTTTAAGTAGGGTAGATTCTTCAATAAAGACCCAAACTTTTCCAACTTTTTTAAATGAAAACAAAAATTTTCAATTCTTCCTTGACACAAACCCTAACTTTTCCGCCCGCTTCAGTCGCCTTAAATTTGGAAAGGTCCTTGCTAGTGTTCCCATCATTAAATTCTTAGGCATCATTTCGGGGATTTTTCTTCAGTCTGGATTCCATCAAAGTTATACTGAACCACACCAGGAACAGCATGGTCCCCTTACCGTTCGAAGAGCACTCAACTCTTCATCTGTGCTTTGTGCGGAGCTGAAGAAGCATCATCATGATCATAGCCTCAGGCTTGCACAGCTGATTTGTGAGACTTTCCACGTCTCTGTGTCGCAAGAGGAGGGGAAGGGAAGGGGAGTTTTCTCGCGCAACTTGTAGAATTACAGAACAAAAAATAAAGAAGTTCAAAGAGGAAACAGAAAAAGTGCTGTCAATTTTTGGAAACAAATTGACAGCACTTTTTCCGTTTTCTTTATTTCTTGTTCTGTAAATCTACAGAAGTTTTATACAGTGTATTACTCTGAAAAAGGTCTGGTCAAATTTGAACCGAATCTGATCAGAGGGGCACCGAACAGGAATCTGATCAATTTTTTGACTAGATTTGGTTCAGAAATGATCAGAATTGGTTCATTTTTGAGCCGGATCTAGTCAAAGTTTTGACCAGATTCCTGTTTGGTGTCCCTCTGATCAGATTCGGTTCAACTTTGACCTCATCAGAGGTACAATTTGAAAACATCGTAAAATATGATATCTCAAGAAGGATAATATGTGGGATAAACCTCAGTGCAAAAAAGTACTACATTCGGCAAGGAATCACTAAGCCTGTGGCCTTCTGGTTAACACCGCTAACCCGAATACCCGAAAACGAAGACTTCGGTACGAAGCTTCCCTTATGGATTAGAATACTGAATTTCATAATAAACGAAAGATCAGTTTGTGAATAGTACCTTCTGGTATTCATGGGGCAGGGGCTCTGATATGCCGTATAATTGGATCTTATGCGTTAGCACCCTACGTTTATATACTTTACCACTTTCCATTTGGTAACCTATTCGTTTTCTCGTGTTAGGTATGCTCCTAATTATCCTAATTATTCCATGCATTGTCTGACTACCCGGCGGGCGAGTTTTTTTTTTCTTTTCTTTTTTTTTTAGGATGGAAATGGAAGAATCATGCCAATGGACGAATCACCTTCTTGGAAATTGGCCACACACCTAATTGCAACATAACAGCTTTTAGACTAAGTTTTTGAATTCTGACGCCGGATTATGAAAGAACAGGTCAAATATTCCTTTTCCATGTTAACCTAACTTTGATGTTAACCCTAACCATAATTTGAAACAAATTTAAAATTTTTTGAAAAACCGATTTTTCCATCGCCATCCTACGAAGCGTACTGTGTTTGCTCAGCTCCTCTGCTTCCCAGCGAGGGATATGACTGAACAAGGAATATGCCTACAGCCTGCTACGTAAGCCGACAAGCCTCATAGTAAATACAGACTGACATGACAAGGTCTTCGCTTTTAACACGGCCGTGTGCATGTAAAACGAAGATGGAGGACCCAACAAAGGTCTTCGATCTTCATAAGTTTTAAGGTCTTCGTTTTTAAGAAAACCACCTGTTCCTTCGAAGTCTACGCTGAGTCTGTTCAGCGGAGGGTCCAAACAGGACCCTCGAGGCCGACCTGCGGAACGAAGAGTGGATTAGGCTTAATTGTTCCTTTAAAAATTATCATTAGATGTGACTGACAACCACTAAAATCACCAATCCCCTTAGACAATTTCCAAAATCTAAGAACTAACGGATTTCATCCCCCAATCGACGGAGAAGCTTTCTGACGGACTTGCTTATATGGCGACTTTCAGCTGTATTTCTTGTTCTTTTATAGTTCTATGCTACTTGCTTTTGAGTAAGCAAGTAGCATAGAGGTGGAGAACGTTTTGCTTATAAAAGGCCATGTGACAGTCATAAGACCGCTCGTGGGCCAACGGCGCTGTCAATTTGCACAAGGGAAGGGAAATCTCTCCTCCTATCAGCCTATGGGAAACAATACGTTTAGGCTACATACCTGTTACAACCTGACAACTTCGGACAGATATCTTTGCTAATCTGGACAAGCAGACAAGTGACACCCAGGCAAAACTGCTTTTAGTCGTGGATGATAATCAACACGGCTAATGGGTTGTGTATCTAATGACCCCGAAAGCTCTGAAGTGTCTGCAAAATTATAGGCATTTAACTCCAGCATTACCGTTACACTCTGTAAATGACGCTATGATGGGTAAGCTATAATCAGATTACAAATATCACAGCGTGATCATTTGTGTTAATTACCTTAGCTCGCACTAATGGCAGGTCCAGTTGTGATGTCTGAAGTGTATATAGTAGCAAACAAGCAACCAAGAGAAAACGCGCGCGAAGTGCGCCGAAAAATTGCTTTAAAATCACTTTATTGAGGTTTAATCGTCGCATTGCATTGGAAATTAATTCACTTCTTTAATTCTAAACCCACTCAAGGAAAAGGAGGCGGCCTAACTCATCTCGAATTACATGTTTTATTTATGTATCATTTTTTTTGAAGATTGAAGACCATGCTTTGCAAATGTTTGGGGGGGGGGAGCAGTGGCGGATCCAGGATTTGGCAAAAGGGGGGGGGGCTCAGGTCATAGTGGTTTGTATAAAAGTCCGACTGGGGAGGGGTCTAAGGAGAGGGGATGTTCCCCCGTGGGGCAGTGCCAGGGTATTTTGATAGGGGCAAAGCATTTGATGAGTAATCGCTGTCCTGGGGGAGGGGTCTAAGGGGAGGGGGTGGTGTATTTTTTGAACTGATCTTAAATGGCTGGAAAGCGTTCATAATTCAGTGAATTTTAACTTTTGGGTGGGTGAAAGATGCTTTTCTGGGGAGGGGTCTAAGGGGAGGGGTGTCCCCTCCCCTTTGAGAAATTTTTGTTAATTTAAGGTTGCTCAGATGCAAAATGTGATGTCTGTGGTGTATTTTTTGAACTAATCATATATCGCTGGAAAATGTCCATAATTTAGTGAATTTTAAATTTTACCTTAAATTCACAGTGCATTTTATTACAATAAATTACAAGGCTTAAATAAGACACTACAGGGTAATATTGCAGCAAGTTATAGTTAAAAGCCTGGTGTTGTCGAAAATATTCCTCTAAATATTAAAGAATTCTGAAATTTCCTTGAAAGTAGAAGCAGCGCTCCCAATGCTGTGGGCATAGCCGGTAATAGACTAAAGTTAGCAATCCATTAATACAGCGCTCATGAGTAACTCCTTGCAATGCCCAGAAAAAGTTACTGAGGCCAGTATAAGCCAAAATATTATCAGCTGAAAGTTAGTAGCAGAGTTATTAACATCACACTTATTTTCTGAGGTAGAAAATAGTGAACAAGTTTGAGTTTCACTCTGACACATCTCTAGGCCCTGGGGAGCAAGTGTCCCCGTGCCCCTATGGCGAGCCGCTAATGGGGGGAGGTACGGCGACAGAGGAAATTGTTCGAGGCAATCGGATGGAACGGACCTTAGGACCCACCGTGTGCTCCAGAAGCAATGATCCCTTGTGGGAAAATGAAAACTGGTATATTCAAATGATAATTCGGCGCGCTTCACGAGCATTCCTCATGGTTTACACTCCACGGTCCTACATCTAAGGGCAAGAAAGTGCAAGGAAGAGTTCCCTTGAAAACTTTTCCGAAACTAGATGTTCATCTTCATCCCTCGTATACCTGGCATTAAGAGGGCAACATGTAGCACCGTCACTGACTCAATTAGGTTTGAAAAGTTCATTAGTGTAATAAACAGGGCTTTAACGTTCAAGTCCAGACTCGGAATCAATTTCGGACTGGGGACCGTTTTTACTGGACTTGGAATTGGCCCACAGAATGGGAGGTTGCGGAATCAGACTTGGCCTGGAACGAATCTTAGCTGAGGTCGGGTCGACTCTGAACTGATTCCAGTTGACTTCACAAAATGAAAATTACTTAAATTTTACTAGAGCCCACATTGTTATTGGTGCAAAGTTTCTACATGATTGGTTACCGTACTCGCAGTCAACAAAATTAAAGGATAGGCCAGACGATGGAAGAAACCTAAAAACTGGCACCTTTTTAATTACGTTTTCTCGAAGAAAAGTAGTATAAAACTCATTCATGTACGCTACGCTGTCAAATAAACAGACTCCGGAATTGACCTGGAAATTGGAACACTGGAATCGGGATGGTGGCCAATAAAATCAAACTTGGCCGCCGGATTCGGATACAGTCAAGGGCGGATACAGGAATAACTGTAAGTGGGGGCGGACGCAGTGCACCGAAGGTGCACCACGAGCGCGAAGCGCGAGTATTTCCGGGTGGGGTCCAGGGGCCCGCGTTAGGGCCCCTGCGGGGTCCAGGGGCGGAGCCCAGGTGGGGATCCAGGGGGCAAAGCCCCCGGAAGCTCTCGCAATGTGAGACAATTTGAACACAGAAGATTAGTTTAAATTGCCCCAAGAGTCTAGAAGAACTTAGCGGTGATTTCATCAGTTCTACCTTTTAATGATCCGGATTCAGCAAATGGTACTTCCAGTCAGTGGCAGAAGTTTACGAATATTGCCAACCCAACTGAAAGGAAGGATGTCACTCGAATTTATACTAAAGTTATTAAAAGAATCATATGAAAATGTCACTGTTGTGCAAAATGAAAAGTAAAACGTATCTGTTTCAAACATCTAAGGGAAATTAAGATAAAACATATACAAATCTATTTGTAATTATAATTTTGCTGTTCATTTCCCTCGCTAAAGAGATCTTATTGTAAAAATATTTCAAAATTTGTTTTACCAAGTGGTTTAATGATGTAGGTACATCATTAACCATCTGTCCCTGCTTTGGACAAGAAATAATCACCCTTTTTCTTTTTCGCCAAAGTTTGGAACAAGATCTTACTACATCGCCACTTTTTTTTTACTTTTGTTGTTCCACTTTTTTTTACTTTTGTTGTTCCATACTCAAAACTGCACGCAGTGGCCCCCCAGAATTTTGAACTAGATGGGGCTAAGATTTGTGGGAAGACTATCTAAGTGGAGCGGAGCGTACCCGAAAATTTTTCGATAAAAATACCCTCCCCCCCTCCCCCTGTCGCCGGAAATCGCCCTTCCCAGGCTTAGCAAGTGAGCTCCTGGAACTTATGGTTTTGTCAGTATTTTCTTGGATGGAAGACCCTTCTTCCTATTGGAGATTGTCAAAATGTGGATCACGTCTGTCCCATGCTTTTCTGATTGTTAGTTTATTGGGTACCAGAAAAGAACCATTCGCCATGGCCCAGTTACCTCTTTTGAAAACTATAGCTTAATACATTTTCATTCCATGAAAAAAACACTGACGACCCGGGGGGCACAAGCTAGCTACTTGAGCCGTACGGTAAAGCTGGCACGTTTCTCTTCCTGGCTCAGGGAGTATTTTCCAGCCACTTGCGTGACTCTGGATCACGAACGTAAAGTCACAATAAAAGTCCTAGGCAACGATTCCCACGTCTGGCGTATCGGTCTACGACTGTCTTACAGATTACATATTGCAAGACCTCTTTCACATGTATCAGCATAGCCCGTTTTAGCGTTCTCCACTCATCCTACTCCTTAGCCATGTCTTCAACCTTTTTTAATCAAGAAAAACTTTCTTCTGTTATGGCGCAAGAAAAGGGAATATATTAGGAAACAATTTTTATTATACAATTGAAATAATATAGTATGACGCCGTCACTATTTATGTAATTTGCAAAAAATATTTATGAGCACCAAGCATTATATTTGCAACACAAATATATTGCTGCAAGGAAAATTTGGTTTGCAACAAAAATATCTTTCCAAAGAATTATTTTTCGAATAAAATATATATTTGAAAGAGAAAATATATTTCTAACAAAAATGAATTTGTAAGAACAAATTATGTTTCCATTAAAAATATATTTGGGAGAATAATTACATTTCCAACAAAAATATATTTATAAGGAAATTACATTCACACCAAAATATATTTGCGAGGAAAGTTATCTTTGCAATAAAGATCATTTCCGCTACAAAATTATGGTTGCAAAGATATTTTTGTTGCAAACCAAATTTTCCTTGCAGCAATATATTTGCGTTCCAAATATAAAATATTTTTTGCAAATTACAGTGTCATATTACGTTGTCATACTATATTATTTCAATTGTATAATAAAAAATTGTTTCATCATATATTCCCTTTTTTTGCGCCATATCCTGTTGCCACTTTTACTTGGTGAGTCGAGAAATCCTAAGCAAGCGTTTCAGTAACGGGTACGGGTTTTCATCACAGGCAAAAATGCATGCAGTTGCGGTTGAAGGGACATATTTTGGGGGCTATGTTGTCATTGACCCTAGTGAGACCACATAACGAGGAAGTCCGTGGCCATGAATTCTGACATAGGCGTCACCGGTGCCGCAAAGGTTGCCACCAAACAAGATCATATGTGTAGCTAGGGGCGACACAGAATGATGGCAGTTTGCAGGCTCAGCCAAGCGTGGTCCTTGGATTTGCCTTTACGGGGGTCAAGCGCCCTGGCTGGGGCCATCTACTCTAAGCCCAGACAGATGCAGTGGTTTGCCAAAAGGATGCCATACTCGATCGAAGTATAAGGGGCGCGAAGAGCGCCGAAAAAGTTTGGGTGAAATTAAAAGAGTTTCACATTCTTGCTTTTGTTAATAAAAGTTGAAAAAGTTTGGGTTTTATTGAAGAATCTGCCCTACTTACTGTTAGAGCAAGCCAAGAAATTTAATGGGGGCCTGCATGGTCGTCGCCGGGGATTACGTACTTTATCTTACCCATTGATTAATCCTCCCCGACCAAACTGTAAAATATATTTTCATCACAAAATATGTTTGCCACAATGATGAGACTGAAGAAAGAATCTTCCAAAAGATAGGAAAAAGAGGTTAGAAATTTGCAACGATGCATTTTTGTGTTTCTATGGAATCGCAGCTACATGCAAGAACAGTATTTGTGGAAACTTTAACGTCGAATATATCGAGTGAAATGCAGGATATTACCGCTTGATGAAACTGAACATGAAAGCGCGCTTAGCACGCAAAATTTGTTTTTAGTTATAGAAAGAATTGTTACAGAACTTATTGCCTACGGGCCTGATGAAGGGCCATGAGGAATACACATTGAGCATATCTATGTCTTCACTATTACTATAATATAAAAATTTTGCACATGGGGGGAGGGAAATTGCGGGCTAAAACCCCCTTTCCCCAGTACAATCGCGCCTGCATCAATGGCAGACGACAGTCTGTCCTCAACCTTACCATCTTCTCAAGTTAACACCAGACATGTAATTCGACATGAAATTTCGCCAGAGCGAGGACATCTTTGGGGCATAGTTTCCGTAAATACCCTTATTTCGCCTCAAGTCAGCCACCTAGGCCTATATGCAGCGACTGGAATTTTAATTGAGGGTATGTAAGGTATTTTGTAAATTAAGAATGTAGGCATTTTAAAAGAGCATCCAGTTGTTACAGTCGGTACGTCAGAGATGATTCATTTTGTATTGAACTGAGATATACATGCCTTACTATACCCCATATATCGGAAATGTCCCTTAAAATGTGTGAGTTATATGTGTTTATTTTATTTTTTTTTCATTATGTATTTTTTAAATTTTTTCTTGGTCAACCTAAGGGGGGGGGGCGGCCGCACCTCCGCCCCCCCCTCTGGATCCGCCGTTGGATACAGTCCGACAGTCTGGGGTAATAATGGCTATTATAAACAGTTCTGAAAACTAAAGACACAACCATTTTGACTGTAGTCTGCCAGCAAGTCGAATGTTTTCATTTCAGCGGATTATTCATTTAGGCTATTACATATTGTAGACCTATAGAACCTAGAGATCGGTTCTGGTGCACAAAATGCATTGGTAACGCCTACGTGCTGTCTCAACGTGGAAATTATCCCCGTCTTGAGAGTGGGCGGTATTCCCCGAAAACATCCTTCCATTTCCATATTGTAAAGAAATCGGTAAAAGTTGACTACATGCCAGACCATGTTAAAAGAAAACACTATATTTATAACCCCTGCTATGCAAGAAAGGCTCCCTTCGCGACCATATTGATTATTTTGCAACTTACCCGCTGAGTGAAGTCGCTTTTTGGGTGTTAGGAAACGCGCATGAAGAAGACAACGCAAAACCAGGGAGTTGCAGCTCCAGGCTGGCAAAACAGTGGCAGTTGAGGGCCTCAAGCATGGCAGATGCTCAGGAAAACATGAAAATGAACGCTGGGCATCGGTATGCTGATGTCAAAAGGACAAATGTATTGCACAACTTTGGTGTGATCAGTAAGTCGCTTTGTACATTTGTCACAAGTAAAATACGTGGTTCTTTCTGTGAAAAAAGGAGGGTGCTTGTTGAAGTACCTGTTGTATATTCTGGGCCAAAGTCATCAATAAAGCGGTACTGGTACCACTAGCCTGCGGAGCAGACTCTGTAGCAGCTTTCCAAAAGATGGCGCTCTCCCAGAAATCATAATACACCACCTGTATATATTCTGTACAGAGTCTGCAAACCGTCCAGTTTTTATTTACACGAATCCCCAAAATGCGGGATAGATTATTATTCATAAGAAGGTCACATGATGTTCACGGCTACTGAGTATTCATGTTTATCAACGGCCTGCGACGATGCACATATACGAATACTTCTGAAGATACGGTGACATCTTAAAAAGGTACGTAATTATCTGCATGGGATAAAAATCGAGCTAATCCTTGCAGTGACGTTAGACGTAGGATTTTGTCCCAGATCTTGCCGGTTTGTACCAACTGGCCTGTATATAGACCCTCGCATGGACAAGACGACAACGTTCCTTGCTAGCTGTATATGTATACATGTACACGGTAGCAGCTAAGCCAGTGACTATACAGTAATAGCCGTACTGCACTGCATAACGTGTATACAAGTGTCTGCTGTAGCAAAGCAACCGGTCGCTCATGTTGACTCCACCCCTTACCAACGCTGATGACGTGTGCAATAATTATCATGAAGTTATTTTTGGAAATGAGATTGGCTAGAAAGTTGGCAGTCTATTGTGTTGTATTAAACTTCGTCTGTATACTAGGCTGTACATTAACATTAGGGGTAAGCAAATATTAAGAATTGCCCTTGTAGATGATAAAACTCAACAAATAGTCTGCTTACAGCAGGCTATGTTACCACAGGCGTACTGGGGTCAATATCTCGGGGGGGGGTCAGGGATAATTTTTGCCAGAATTTAGAATTTTGGACCAAGTTGCCAGAATTTTGATATCGCTGTGTCCGTTGCAAAAGGGCATAATTTATTTTCTTGGCTATCTCATTTGCTCGAATGGATCTACTATTTTTGCCCGAATTGGGAAGGGCATATACCCCCCCCCCTGCGCCACGTACGCTTATGACTTTTATCATGCAAAAAATAAGTGTAAGCTTTGACGGGGGTTGTTTTGCAGCAAAACCAACTGTTATCAGGTTATGGATTACTATCAGGGAGGGAACTTGAATAATTCTCTTCTTATGGTAAGATCCGTAGATGGAAGGGAGATGAGAGGGACAGTGACTCATAGAGAAGGATTTCCAAAACGGGAGGTCCGATAAATCCTGAAACAATTTGAGTATTTTTAATGTAGCAAAATAATAAACTCAAAGCAAACATTGTTACACATTTACGACTCTAGTAAAAAGGGTAGGATCTTCGTTATTGACTCCTACCCCAGCTAAACCCATTGGGGAAGTGTGGAGTATATCATTAAATATAATGAGATGTATTCAAACCTTTTTCGTTTGGCTTGGACTAGCCTGCAGAGCGAACTTTCTTTGATGAGACCTTTCTGGTTCCCAACTCGCTGATCAAGAATTATGTCATACAAGCTGACAGCCTGCTGCAGTCCGCAAGGGTGTGGGTAGCACACCACTAATTATTCATCCATTGACTTACAAACCGTCCGTTTCGTGGCCCCTGGGACCCTTGAAAAAGTTTTCAGCGGGGACAAGCTACTCCTCATATGAAAGTTCACGAGTGGGCCTTTAACAATGATTTCAAATTTGTGGACAATGACGGTTGAGATTCTGAGCTAGGAGAGCTTGTAAATAAGGGTGATGGTTCCTTCTTTTTCACTTCATTCAAAGTGACATTTTGTATCGCGGAAGGATATTTAGCAAAAAGTACCTAAAATACCTTCAATTTTCTTTATTTGTGCAGGATAAGAACTTAACTTCTTTTTCTACCACATACACATCACAAGTTGAACACAATCCTTCGGCACATGGTCTAGACTGTCCCCCAAAAGTTTTTCTAGGGTGTTGATTCGTAGTTTAATATCCTCCGTGGGAATTCCCCTTGAATAAGTGGTGTGCCACCTGTGAGCAAAACTACCCGTCTGAAGATTATGATGTGTGAATGCAGTCGTTTTATATTACACTGGCCAAGTAAAATCACATTTCGGTTGAATCGAATTTGAAGCCTTCAATTCTTTTTTTTTTTACTTAGGCCTACTTGTACTGAGTGTTAAGAGGATAATGAACACCAGCATGTTCCTTCACTTTCCTAGCATGCGTGACGGCTTTCTTAGGCTACCCGTGGAAATAGGCTACCCCGGACATCCATGTCACGTGCTACCGGACCACAGGGCTGCCGCAAGCCCTTAACCAGACAAGAAAGCCTACTAATGGGGTAGAGATAGCTTCCGGGGGGAGAAATATTTTTTAGGGGCTAAGTGTACTAATCTGCATTGAGGTAATGACAGTTTTGATATTTTAGAGGGCAAAATTATCTGAGAAACCCTAGCCCCCCCCCGAATATCCTCGCCCCCCCTTGGCCTCGGGGGGTTTGGGCAGACGCCAGTCCTTCCCATGGTTTTCTCTTCGTAGCGATGTGCTGAACAACTATCTTGGTCCACTATACCTTACACGAAGAACCGTAGCTAGACTACATCAAAATACACTAGCATAACTCATACGACTTGGCTGTTATCACAGTGTGGTGAGGGTGAACGATCCCCTCCCGAACAGAAAGTTCTCTCAGGTCAACCCTTGAACATGCATGCAGCATTAAAATTTATAAAATGTTGCCCCTTTTAATTTGAGCACCTCCATCATTACAACATCTCAATGTAAACCCCCCTCAAACAGCACCCAGGGGACTGCATTAATATTCACAAAATTTTTCGAATGTTATAAATTTCTGTTTAAAGGTCGCGTCGAAATGCAAAGCAACGTTCCCCGTTGGTAGGCAACCTGTTTCCAAGCCTGCAATCAATAATGAATAAAGAAGGGAATTCTACAGAACTAACTGCACTGATTTACTAATTTGGAGGATAGTACCACGATAAGAAATACAAGATGCCTACCAATTACTTTAAGGTTAGATGGTGTATCTCAATGGCTGAATGGTAACGTGTGCACATACCCCCAAAACTGACGGAGAACAATGCGAGACCACCTAAAACCTCGGTTTGTTTTCAAAGTTGGGTGTTCCCAGTAATATTGCAACAACCTGACAACGGTTGAGTGGTCTGACCCTCCACGAGACTGACGTCACTTTTATTCCTGGGTGATCTGTCCGTTTTAGACAAAATCGAGAAAACTAAAAAAAAAAAAACCACGATTCAACTGATGTAAATTTACTAGGTCTTTGCTTTTAAATTTTCAACGGCACGAATTACTATCCCCACCTGACTAAAATGTCCAAACCATTGGTTATAGTCACTGTGTACCAAAGCAAGCTACTTGAGGCGTCCCCTTGAATCTCTTTTTACTTTGTGTACATATTCTGATATTCTGGTTTTTTCTTCTTCAACTTAATTGATGTATCACAGATGGACTATTCCATAATGCTTTTCGTTTCATTCCGAGTAGCAGCTCCATGGTCGGTTTGGGTAGTTTGCCCAGGGAGTTGCCACTCGACACTGGTATGGGTCTGAGTGCGACGCTTCGTCGGGCTAGGGTGGTCTTTGTTATGCCCAGACCAACGATTGGGAGATCTGACATCACCAACGCACACCTCTAGTATTGTAATGTCCAAATGAGGGCTCAGGAGGTGGCTTTTTCCCTCAAACCACTTTGAAAAAATAGACACAGCGCATAAATTCCAATATACACCTCATTGAGAAGTACGGGAATACGAGGGGTAAGAGGGCACTCCCCCCCTAATTTTCCAGACCTTAAAAATAATATGCTGTGCATTCCACAAGTCATATTTTCTAGAAAAAGTACTAATTTAAAATCAGCACTTAACTCGGTAAGTCTAGAAAGACCTAGAGACGTAGATAGTGCAAAACATTCCTGCCATTAAATGGTATTACATCATGGTTTTCTACCAATCCCCTTCTCACCCCCGGACACCATCCTTTTCGTAACTCGCCCCTGATGGGGCTTAGGGTTGTTGTGTCCTCTCCGTCAAAATGCTTGGTCACTTGTAGCCTAATACGATCCTGGCAGGGTACTCTGTTAAATCTTTAGAGAGAAAAGTCACTCTTTTACTGTAGAGTGAAATTAGGGAAAACTCTAAATTTGGATTGAGAGATTTCAACCCAAAAAGAGTCATTCTCGCTCTTTTAGATTAAATATTCAGTCTTAATTTTAGATCCGTCCCTAATTTCACTCTTTTGGATTTGGGGATTACCTAGTTTCCTTTGCACCAATCGCTTTGATTTTCAAGCATGGATCTGGGCTGGTCAACGTGTTCTCTTACACTATATAATTTTTCATTTATCACGATACGATAGTCCTGCATAGAGTATAGCCTACGGTATGGGCCAAATTTCGTTTTGTAGTCCGTTTTGTAAGTTTGCAATGATTTGCGTATTGCAACAACTCCCTGGTTGCAAGAGTCGATTTCCGTCTTGTAAAGTTTGGATTCCGCTTATACTGTAATAACAGTAATATGTGTTATTAGGCTACATGTTATGACTTAAACCGGAGTATGAAAATTTTGTCTTGTTTACATCTTTAGCTCATACCAGAGATCGATGGATCGATCTGTCTGTCTGTCTGACTGTCTGTCTGTCTGTCTGTCCACAATTGCATAAAAATTGCTTAAAAGGTAATATCTCGGGCGGTGTTTGATGAATTTATCTTAAAGGTTTTAACATTCATCTTGGGATGAGGGGCCTCCAGAGGGGTGTGAAAAAAATTAGGTCCAAGATCATCTAAGGGCCATTTTGTGCCCTAGTTTTGTAAATTTTCCAAAAGGTCTCCCCTTCTAGACGCATTAATGAATTATCATCAAAGTTGCTCAGACTGAAGTATGATTGGCATCTGAAGATAAAAAATTATATCTCAATTTTAGATAAAAGCTTCCTTAGGACCTTTTCACTGGCTTTGTTACGGCCCACCCATTTTTGCCAATTTCACAAAGTCTTTCTTCTGCATCCCTTTAACACTCAAAGAAAGGTCAACCCTCGGAGTTTGCTTAGATCACAGTATGATTTTGTCTAAATTAATTAAGTTAAAGTAATATATGATAGGTATTTCAAAGCCACCTGTACTGAAACCTTGTGCAGGGATCCTGTGTCTGGTGAGAGCATGCACTCTTTGTGTTGAATTGCAATGCAGAGAATGCTTTGGTTGATAACTCCAACAAGTCAAACATAGAACGTTTGTACATTCTTTGCCGAGTTAGTACAGCTACAGAGCAGGGTGGTATTCCATTTTCAGTTTTGATGCATTTAGTGGGATAAAGACTTGTACTTCTGGGATCATTTTGTTCATTTGTGAAGAGACTGTGGAGACATACTTCTCCTTTAATCCTATCTGGTATGAGCTTCTGCACCTCTTGGTGCTCTAGCTGGGTTTAAAGAATCTTGGATCCTTGACGTAAAGGGCATGATATTTCCTTGAACTGATGAGAAATAAAAGTTTAAGTGGGCATGACAAGGCCAAAATAACTTTTTCGTATTGCAAGATTGGATGCAGTATTGTATAAATATCATTTCACAAACCCTTAAAACCTGTGCAAATCGGTATAAATGAAATCTGAAGAAAAACGTACAAAAATCCACTGACTTTATGACGCAATTGGCGGCACAAGCACTGCGCTATAAAAAAGACGCGTATCTAGATGTCGTCTGATACACTTTTCCGCCGTTTGTCGGCACTGCGCATTACCACTTACAATTGCTCTCCACATCTGTCTGTCACTTGTAATTAGTTCTGCCAAAGAGTCCGAGCCAAGATTTAGATCCGGTCTAATGTTTTTTGAGGTCGTCGTTAACTCTACTGCACCAAGTTGTTATCGATCTCCCCCTTGATCTTCAGGTAGGGCGTAGTGATTCTTGTAGAGCTTGCCTGGCTGGTGTATTGGTAATGTTCATTTCTGTGCCACGTTTGATGCGACATTAAGGCAATATTTCCCTTAAACGATCCATTTTGTCTGGTTACGCATCCTGCATATTTTCCAAGTTAAGGTACATACAAAACAAGTTTATGGTTCCACTTACAAACTCACCACGATAACAGCTCTCAATGCATAGGCTGGTAAACTTCGCTTAACCAGAACTAAATAAGCATAAAAACAGCACACATAAAAAGACGACATTAAGTCAAATATTAAATGTATGATCAAAGAATTTAATCTACTTCTATCAAAGAACACGCTAAGAAGCAACAAAAAGTACAGCGAACGATACTAAATCTAATTGCAGTCATGGCTGAGTAGAAAACGTTCTCCCTTTATGCCGTTGGATCTCTGATCTTCATGGAAATGTATGACAGTGAGTGAGTTTTTCCTCTGAATGGAGCCCAGAAGATACCCTTTTCGTTTTCAAATTCTGCACGTGTGCGATATTCTCCGAGGGGGTTGGACCTGGAACACATGCCTCCCCTATACCACCAGCCTCCTACCAGTTCTTCGGCACAATTACGAACGGAGCCATCGTTGTCCATGTCCCGGGCTGAGAAAGAGGCACCCTTGTTGTAAAAGAGGGCATTCCCTGTTGAAGAGTACGAAAAGAAATGAGGATGAAGCATTAAGGCTACCGTAACTGATAACTGTGATAGAACAGACGAATGAATGTGTGAAATTCACGAGGGAAGAAAAAGGAAAATATCCAGAATTGTATACATCTTTCAGACGGCCTTTAAAGACTTGACTTTGATTCTTTGGGCATTCAAAGAAACATTTCCAGAAATTCTGAAGAAATTTGACGTGAAATCTTCAGAAATGTAACAAAATTTCTTACAAACTATATTATTTCTACTGAAATGACTCAAAGAATATCTTGAGTAATTCTTCCAGTGAGTTTTATTTTCACAGAATTCTATACTTCTTTTGAAAGGGAGACCATTTGAGGATTATAAATTCCAAGTATACACATTACGGAAATAAAGAGGGCAATGGTGTTGTTATATTGTGACAAAAAGATAAACTTGCTGATCACGTGTGCCTTTTTAAGTCATGATGACAGTTCCTTTTGAGTTACGCTTCTTCTTCCGACAAAAGAAGTATATCGCAGTGCAAGTTGCCTTTTTCCAAAATTCAGTTTCAACACTTCTTTTTGTCATCCAGTCGTACCTGAAATCACAAGCTAGGATGTCGGCGATGCCCCTACTTGTGAAAATAATGGTCCTATCTCGAGTAGCCTATAGAACCAAATATTATCTAGATCTATTTGGTTTAGATCTTCAGGTACGTTCAATATTGAAACCACTTGTGTTAATTTTTAGAGGATTTACTCCCCCACCCCCACACCTGTGGTACACCTGCTCCCATCCCAAGGCCAACTACAAACGTTCATAGCCTCACACACCCATGCACCACCTCCCCAACCTTAGACTACAAAAAGAGGAATAAATTTTTAAATAGCAGCACGATGAACATGTGGCTGTGATCAATGCATACATCCAAGGGCGTCGACTAAGAAAGAGGTATTTAAGGTATCCTATACAAGCAACTGATGGGAGAGATAGCTGGTGGGGTATCAAATATTTTAAGGGGATGAGACATGCTTTAGATGGGTTTAGCCACAACAACGTTTAATTTTTTCAGGGTGGCGAATAATTTTCTAGAAAGCCTCCTCCATCTTCTGCAGCCCCTCCCATGGCTACAGGCCCCTATACTCCCCGCGGAGCGGACGAAGTTTTTTCGTTCAGCTCATCGCTGCGAAAAACAAACGTCCGCAGGCTTTGGAAACAAATTCCTTTCATCTGCGTACAAATCCAACGCAAACTTCATTTACATAGCTCTAAGGTGATTGGATGAAGCAACAGTACGTAGAGTCACAGTGGTCAATGCAACTCGACACAATCCTGGTATTCCCTGGCACCGTGTGTGCATACACACAGTACAGCGACTCCTTACTAACAACCTACCACTCAGCCACGAGAAAAGACTGTTCGATATCTTTCAACCGAAGATTATTTATCAGCTTCTAAACGAACTCTTTGATATCAGTTGTCATTGTTTGTAGGAGATTGTCCATGATCAAGACTTTCATCTAAATCAGAAGCTTTAACGGACGAAATGTATTTTGGTTTAAACGAAATTGTGGTCAACGTAGCGTTGCAAAGATCCGAGTCATTGAGCACCGCCTACCTCAGAAATAGACCAATTGCCGTCCATGATCATGAATATTAAGTTCATCAACTTTGAGGCTCAGTGTAAGGAATTTATGGCTATCGCCGGCAGGCTCTGAGGGGCGGCAGCCTACAAAAGGGGCGGCAGCCACTGAGGCGCTACGTAGGCTAACAGGCCCCCTGTATGCACGTTAGTGTAAGGAAACGAGCCCCACACACCTACAGCATTTACAATCCTATAGAGAAAACGCGGTCCTCACCTGCGCCACCTTTGAAGCCAGCAACCGTCTCCAATGTGTAATCAGTATCGGCATTGTTAATTCGGAAATTGCTGTATGTAGATACGTCAGATGTTCCAGACTGGTCCGTAACCTGGATCAACATTTCAACATTCCCCTGTTTGTTCAAAAGGTAGAGGTTTTCCAAGCCAAGCCAATGGGAACCATCCAAATCGCCAAAGCCTGCTACGTAGTCAGCCATATCCCGGTAGAAGTTGCCACCCGTGCTGTCGCGGACGAGAATGACCTGTGTAAGTCAACAATAAAAAAATACGATGGTTTTTATGTTGGAATTGGTCAATGCAGCTCCTTACACCGTTAACACGGATGTTCGTGTGGAAATGAGGGTGAGAGGGCGCTTTTTAGTTGGGTGCCATGCAGATGGGCAGTCAGAAAACCCGTAAAACAAAATATATTCGAAATTTATCCTCTCATGACAAAAACAAATATATAAACTAAGGCACCCTCACACTTCTTTAAGTAGAAACAAAATCCTCCGTTAGCAACTGCTTGAACAGTGAAAATACCTCGATATGACAAACGAGGCAGATATAATATTACCTTGAAGGGAAGATTAGCATGATTCAAATTCTCTGCGCGACAGCTTACCAAAGGTTTCTCGCAGTCAAAATCTGCCCACCTCCCAAATGTATACACAAAAGACAGATCATCGTGACTGACAATTACTCTAGACGGAGAAAATATTGCCTTTTAATGAAAAGGAAACACACGGTAGATCATTAAAACTTAAAATTAAGGTTTCAAGCGTTGGCTCCATCATAGCCCTGGTCCTGCACGGTAAATTTGTTAAAAGACCCCATTGCGATATCAATTTCGTCAACATTTTGTTAAACTATGCTTGTAAATGGCACAGCAAACTCAAACGACGATGAACAAGATCCCATCGGTTTAATTCATGAAATTAGGAGCAAGGTTTTTAAAAAGGACTAAAATTAGGTGTAAGACTACTTCACATTTCATTGCTTAATAATGACCTATTTAAAGCTAACATTAGACATCAGCCAACCAAGCAAAATAATTGAATTAAACATAGAAATTTAAATTAAATGAAAGGGTTTTAAATTTCACTCACCGTCCATCCACCACCGTCAGTGACCATGTCACAGACGGCCTCAAATGGCGCAGGAGCACCGGCAGGCTGCAGAATGTATTTACCGCTCGTTGTCTTTCCATTAGTCAAGGCTGCACTGCAATCTGCAAACACTGCCAGGGGAACGGAAAGACCAGAAGAGTTTACATTTAATCTTAAAATTTGTAACAGCGCTTGTCAAAAGTTGAGCTCCGGCTATCTGATGGCCGCGAAGTCGGTCGGAATAAATAAAATATACACGGAAATCTTTCTCTGTATCACTACCGGAAATCTTTCTCTGTATCACTACTTTTGAATGAAGTTCATGATCTGACACTTCATGGTATTTCAGAAGAAGGCAAGTTGTAAGTATAAATGAATCTTTATTTTCAGTTAACGGAAAAATGTCCTAAGGAGATTGTAACAATCAAACGTGGGCCTCAAGTCACTAGAGGTTGACAAACCAAAGTCTACAACAATGTTTCGATTCCAAGTTCGTGGGCCTACTAAGCCAGGATTTCAAAAGTGGGATGCGTGGGGTCAAGCGGAACTGTTCAGGGCATAAATTGTGGGTGCACATTCCTGCTGGAAAGTGTAACTTGGTACAGCAGCGAAGCGTCCAATTAGGGAGCAGTGGCGGATCCAGAGGGGGGGTCGCCGACGTCCGGACCCCCCCTCAAATTTCCCAATTTGCCCTTTTCAAAATTGTTTTTTTTTCACACTAGCCTAAAAAAATAAAAAATAAAAAAATAAAAAAAACCACGACAGTTTGACAGGTAATGACAGTTGTCCAGTTCCGAGGAGATTTTGGTTACCCCCATCCAGTATCGACCAATCCACCCGTAAAAGTCTAGCTATGTATCGCAGAAACTTTCAGCAATATATTTGACTATGGTAGCCTATATTGCCCGCCCTGAAACACGAACAGCGCAATCGTTTTACAGAGAATGTGACTTCAGTATGTCTTACTGATTGCAATGGAGTAGGGAAAAACATGCCAGTGAGCCACAACTGCAAAAAAGGTCGCAGCCGGCCCGACTTAAACCAGTTGGTTATAAACTGAGCCGTAAAACCTCATCTAACTCTAATTCTCACTGCCTGCGTGACAGTCAGGCATTCTAATCACTTTTCGCTTTGAACCACTGCTTGGGCTTTCAAAGTAATACAGTAAAACGCGCAGATATTACGTCATACTCACTAGCTAGCGCTTTATGCAAGTATTACTACAGAGTTTTAATATTGATTCCAAAAGGTCACTGCTAGTCTTTTGGTCTAACAAAATAATGATCTGTTCACACTCCCTAAACGCTACATCTACGAAACCTTCCCTCTACCCGCTAGTATCCCTCCTCTCATGAACACGATATGATATTCATGGTCTGGAATTACTCTCTTCATTTATTAGTGTTGCCCTAGTGATGGTAATAAAAAGCCAATCTTAGTTAAAAGTCCACAGCCAAGAGTTGACCAGAAGTCGCAATGGACGAATCGGCTTTTGTTTCATTTTAAAAATACTATATAAAATCACCACCAGGTCAAATAACGCAATGTTAGTCGGTTCAATTTTTTGACGTCTGTGGACCGATGACCGGTCTGCTGTCGCAAATAAAAAGCAAACATTCGACTTCAGTCATCTGTTCTGATAGAGTATTTTTGACAGTCGCGCCGCAACTATATAGGGAACACAACATACAGTATTTTAACCCCCTCCCCTAGTCGAGATAACGGTGGCACCAGGTGGGGAAAGGTTCATGCCCCCGTCGGGGAAGGCTGGCCAACTATCGGGGAAGTTTTACAGGTTTGTCGGGGAGTCCTAGTCGAAAGTATGCAGTCCCCGACAACTAGTCGCCCCGACGGCTTACCTGTTTTTTGCCCTCAAGAGGATAATTTCTCTAATAAGAACCCAAAATTTTCGACGCGCTACACGCGCTGTAGAGTCACTCTACTTTCTTCAATAGTTCCATTCCGCAAAGCAGGATAGCACAAGTCCGTTCCACCTTACCAAGTAACATATAGGCAGAGTACATAGTTTATGTAAAGTTCGTAACTTTCATCCCATATCGCAAAGCCTAGTTGGTGTTCTCTTGTGTGTTTGTCATGCGGTAGAGTCAGTTGGTGAGCGACTTACGGAGCAAAGTTTGGCTATTTCATCTTGTAGTCCAGGTGGTTTCGATACAAATGTATGTTACACCCGATACGGTCTACAAGCCCACAGTTCTTTTTTCGTTTCGTCATATGTTTTAGGTGTTAGCCTATCAAACATATTCCCCCGCTTCGCGCGCTTTTCAATTTCACGATCCAGATTCAAAGAACACTATCAGTGCGCAACTCGGATCTTGAAGTATTAAGTGATATGATGCAAAATATGCCTGCAATGGCATAGGATAATGAGGCTCCTCCATTTGCCCTTCTCATCATCCCCTCGAAATAGGGAATGTCGGAACTAATTGGGGTTGCTGACATGGCCCGGCCTCCTGTTGGGGAAATTCTGCCGCCACACATGGTCGATTTACTTATTTTCGCTTTCATAAGGGTAATTTCTGGGATAAAACCCAAAATTTTCGGTACGCTTTGTCCACTCTTCCTCAGTTCCGTTATACTTATAGCTAAATATAGTACAAACCCTTTCCACCTTTTCAAGTAGAAATACATGGATTTATGTATACATGGATTTATGTAAATGTCGGAAATTGAATCGCATTTCGTTAAACCTGGTTAACGTTCACTTGTGTCTGTCGTACGGTACGGCTAGTGACTCGAGGAGTGAAGTACAATAAAGTTATGCCCGACAGGGTCTAACTGTCTGGACAATTGTTCTATATAAGCTTTAAAATAGTACAAATTCTTATAAGTGTTGGCTTACCCCAAAATATTTCGCGCGCTTCGCGCGCCTTGCATTTTCACCGTTTAGATTCCAGGTTTTGATTCCAGTTTTTGCATGTCTCTTGATTTATCCTTTCTTTGTCAATATGCCGTAAATTGTATAATCACTGACGTTTATGGGAACCAAAATCTTAAAAAAATGAATGTTCCCTTTTTATGTTGGACCCCCCTCAGAAAAGACCCTAGATCCGCCCCTGGGGAGTGAGCAAAGGCATTGACTGAGAAGCTCATGTCCTCCCCCCCCCCTCTGTCTCTCCTTACTCGGACCCTTCCTACTCAAGTTTCAGCTGAGCAACAATTTCGGTACAGAAAAGGTTAAAATATCTCGTTTGTAGGAATCGAATCCAAAGTATGTTTCTGGACCGTTAATATATCTCGAGCACCATACATACAATATATAGCCAGGATGAATGAATTAACTGGGTAGTCAACATATCCAAAATAAATTTCAACCAGCCTTCCTGCTAAAACTGCAATAAGAACCAAGTAGACAGAACTTGCTTAAGTCCATTCAATGAGCACTATACTGTATGTGATGTGGGAAGTACGTACGACCCTACCAATACTGGTTTCGTACCCGTTGCACATTTTGTAAGAAATACTAAAAGGTCAAAAATGGTGGCGCTATTTTCTTTACATCACTTACTGCATGTTAATGTAAAAAGTCATGACCTACTGAATGAATCTTTAAAATCAGAATCTTCTTAGTTTTACGGGGTTTGAAAACCAAGGAAACAGATCATTTCCTCTTCAAGGAGTAAGAGCTACAGAATATATTAATCGTTTACTTATTGACAAACACACTTCTACTAATATGGTTATGCATTGCAATTTTCCGAAGGAAGGTGTGAGTAGTCTTCAAGCAGAGAGTTGTCACTAGCACTCCATGCTTTAACTTGGCTGGTCGAGATGTCAGACCTTACCTTCAGTCAAGCATTCAGGGCAACATTCTCCCTCGATAGCAGTCTCGACGAAGCCTGGCTGACATTGGAGTGTAGGGCACACAGTACCAGCACATTCGTCAACACAACCGACACAGCACTCGCCGGGAAGAGGCGCTGAACCAACAACGAACCCATCAGGGCATTGCGGCGGTGTACACTGAATGTTCAAACATGGATCTGAAACAAAACACGATTCAGTGAAGCATGGATGCGCTATGTCGAGGTCGTTACCCAAATTGGGTCCCAAGCAACCTTCGGTAATGTCGCGGATTAAACATCAACACAAATTTTCATAAGGACAGCTAGTACGATATCACCCTATCTGTCAGCTTACATGCCAACGTAATATATCCTCCCCTGCAATAGAATAGTAATTACCTAATTGACGAAACTTTTTAAGTGATTGATAAGGGTGCAGAACGAGACATATAACACTTAACAGTCAGGCTCGCGTTCACGTAAGGATTCTCCTTGTACTTGCTCCCCCCCCCCCCTTTAACACCTACGTCCAGTTCAAAGCTTTCCTCATGTAGTAAGTTGCCAGTCAAACCATTGAATTCAACAGCATACATCAGTATGTTTATCAAAACCTTCACTTCGAAGGACTATCAGACATCTCTTCGTTTCTTCGGCTCTTGTAGGTTCGGATATCACCCTTACGAAGGGAGCCACCCCCTTCCGTTCCGTCTTCCCCTCTCCCTTCCCCCATCCCTGGCACTAGTACTGGATCCTCGCCTGGTATTTCGGGCAGGTATTTACCATATATTCATGAGCTTGTGTGACTGTGTTACTTCAGGTCAGGTAAGGGGTGTTGCACTCATGCTGGTAACAGAAACAGACTCACAGCCAGGAAAAAATCAGAAAACCCTGTGACGTATGGGCAATTAACAATCTAACAACATGAACTCAATTTATCGTGGAGGAATCTTTTCTTAAAGTAGGCACAATCTCTTGGAAGATGAAAACGTAACAGAAGTAATATAATACCTCGTCTTAATTTTGGAGGCATGTGCATGAAACCGCAGCAGCTGTTTCGCTCGACAGTGAAAAATTAACACCTAGATTCAAAATCTGAGTTTTTTCATTAGCTATGCAATAATTTGGAGTATAGCACAGTCAAAATTTCTTGTTTTCATATTTCATAACTTACCATCATGACCTAGTTTCTAGTTTAATAAGCTATGTAAAGTGGATATTTTCCGAGTACTAAGTCAGCTATTTCCAAAATGAACCCCTAAGGGCATACTAATATTTCAATCATCTATGAAATTTCCTTGGATGACACTACAGTAAGACGTCTTATCAGTACATCTTTCTACCTCACAATTTGCATATTTAGTTTATGGTTATTCATGATATATATGCAAGCGGTAACTTGTAAAATAGTCAATGTTTGATGGGTTTTAATGAACATTGCAGTTATTTCTACAGTTTTAGTTTCAAATAGGCAAGTTTGACATTCATTTATGTCCATATTCCTTCAAAACTTAGATCTAAACGACGGTGATATTTCCCACTTTCAGTAATAAATTTTACTCACTACACTTTTAAGGTCTGTCCATCTATTAATGTGATACCTACATATTTTATGTAACGGGCATTAATAACATTGAAAATAGCAAGCCGCAATTTCCATCAAATATTCAATCCATTTTGCAAAATAATTACTGCTTTGCACTTACAGCATGTAGTTAGTTAGTTAGTTAGATGAGGTTTAACGTCCCAGTTTCCAACCAATTGGTTCAAGTCGAGACGACCACGGCCTTTTTTCCAGTTGTGGCTCACTGGCTTGTTTTTCCTACTCCATTGCTTATGCTGAGCACCAAGCACAAAGGCAGTAGGTTCCATTTTTAAAGTCTTTGGTATGACCCGGCCAGGATGTACAAACATGAGTTACTTTCATGCTTTAAGCAAATTTGTAACAAGTTGAGAGCGAGTCATAAGGTATCAATTATAATATGCTTTGCTTGTTGAACTTTATTCCAAGGGCAGTTGTAATCAGGGTTGTTGATTTTTTTGATTTTTTTAAAAAAAAATCAAAAAAATCGGATTTTTTTGATTAAAATCAGATTTTTTTGATTAAAATCAGATTTTTTTATTTTTTTAAATTCCGTAAATCCTCAATACAATTTGTTTGCAAATGTTTTTGAAATCTCTGTTCTGGCAGTTACACTGACTTATGTCATCATAAGCCCAATATTTCCCCTTGTCCCTTGTCCCATAAATGGACCGCAAACTATTTGACTGTTGTGGTGTACTAAGATGCAAGGCTGTGTCAGTTCTATTGTTAAGCACTGTGGGGCCTGTTTGTATACAAAGAGCTTAGTGGTCCAGGGTATCTGCCTCTATTCACAGGAAATACATTCATAATACCCAGAAGTTGATTGGGGATTAGGATCTTGTATTCCTTACAATGTTTGTTTACACTTGACTCAGTGGATTAATTTAGAAGTGTTACCCTCTTTTCAATGTTTATGTGAACTTTTGAAACAAGTCTCCGAGTATACATGTTCGTGTGTTTGGAAACACATTTTTTCACATTTTATAGAAATAATGGATTTGTTAAGTGAGGAAGAACACTGCAAAGGCAAATGCTGCTTGTGAGAGTTAAGTGACTCGCTCTTTAAGCTACAGTTTTCTTACAATTTTGAGAGAAACTTTGAGAAAAACAGAATCACAATTGTTTCTTCTTCACTGTTAATCACTAAGTCAAGACTTTTGGTCTGCTATCCTAAGCCTATAATACAGGATTAATGTGCACCATAATCGGATCTTTATATAAATAAAACAAACATTAGATTCGTCAATTGACTGAGTTTGAAGTTTTAGTTTTTCAATGCAAAATAATGAATTTTATTCATATACAGTAAGCAAGTGTATGATTTGAGTAACCAGGGAGTTGTAACAAACACCCTGGAGTAAGTATGGTTGACAAAAAATGTTGTGCAGGGGGTACAACTTGTGCTAAAATCATCTGACAGTGTGTAATTTGTCGAAATTAGTTGATCCCAATGGTTGTATTTGATTATATTCCAATTTTTCCATCCAAAATTTAAAAATATAATAAAGGTGATTTAAATCAGTGATTTTTTTAAAAAAATCATTTGATTTTAATCGCGATTTTAATTGCTGATTTTAATCAGTGTGATTTTAATCAAACAACCCTAGTTGTAATGTTGGTATGACAGCAGCTATTTACTTGTCCACCCCACAAAGCAGCTCAGTAGAAACTGTAGCTAGTAAGTAATTAACAGAAAATTTGTAAAGGGTGCACGAAAAAATACAGGCACCAGGCGCGTAGCCAGGATGGTGTCATGAGGGGGATTCTTGGAGTGTGACATGGGGGGGGGGGTCTAAGGGGAGGAGTATCCCCCCTTCTCTTTGGAGAAAACACAGCTTTTGTAGGTCTCTAGATGCGAATGGTGCAATGTATGTTCCTCAAACGTAATTAAGCTTATAGTGATCATGCACTGTTTACTGCCATTATTTTTTCCAAGCTTGGGTCATAGGGGGGTTTCACCCCCCCCCCCTTGGCTACGCGCCTGACAGGCACTGTGTAACACTTCACATCATAAATTTTTCTGCATAGTTTAAGAGCTGTCTCGGAAATGGTTAAACTTTGAAGGGATAAATCTTAAAAAAGGTTAAAGATACTCAAATAATTCTGGTCAACTTTTCAGCAGGGAATCCTAATCTAACATTGTTGAGTAAAACATATGGTTTGGTTACATGTTCACATACCTCGACCTGTAAACTATTGAGGTAGTCAACAGTTAGGTCTAATCACTCCAGAACTATCCAGCACGTAAGATACAATTAATTAAAACTTACCACATGGTCCCTCATATGCGAGTTCCAGGGTTTCATCGGATCCCTCACACTGGGCAATTTCTAGAGCACACGGGTTGCTGTATGTGGTACCGTCCGTTCCACATTGAGGTCGGTATTCAAAGGTGCAAATCATAGGACATACTGAAAAAGGTAGAGTATTAAACGACAGGTAGTACCTCAACACTGATACTAGCATCCTTTAAATAATCTGTTTCGCAGATAATCTGTTCGACTTGCCACGTTTTTACTAACCCGTAGAGCGGACTCAGTTTGTTCAACTTCCGCCAAAGCGAAGAGGACTGCGTCCATTTTTAGACGCCAACTTCATTACCATAATATGACTTATTCATATACTCTCATTATTCATGCTATTGTTCTTGAGTGTGTGTGCACTCCTGAAGTCGTAAACTGAAAGCATAGACCGAAACCGGAGAAGTCCTATCATTACTGTGTTGCATTGCCACCTGTGGGCAGTGGGCACTACTGTACTGGGAGTGGGTATTACAATGACATACCAACTCTGTGGGTGGCATGGGCTACTGCAAGATTTGAACGGGACCAGATGTTGCCGTCTTGTAAATATTCATTAACATTCAACCAGTCTTGAGGCCACATATTTCTATAAATATCCAAAAAGCATTTGTTCAGCGTTCACTTTGGACCTATATATTTATGGACCTATATATTTCGTCTTCTGAATCTACTATACCCTATATTTCGGCCATATATTATGAAAGCTTCAAAGAGAATAATTTTTTCGGTTACACTTTTTTTGCACTGACTGTTTCGTTGTTGTTGTTAATTACTTATATGCACGATATACACGGTATGCAGAACATTACTTCCAAAATCAGTTTAGATAAAAAGAAGAGTCACAGGTGTACACTATCTTTTAGTTACAGTTATATACTTGTCTGTTCTGTGTAATGTTCTCTATTTCATTCCCAGGTACTTATGAGTTGGCAGGGGCTACACCCCCCCCCCTATATATATACCCTTCCCCGCAGAAACATTTTCACTTTCCTAGAAGACAAACAGTACTCTTAACTGGATACATCCTTAAAAATCTCGCTCTGGAAAATATCTCCCCACCCTCGATGTTATTTACTTAACCTCACTTATTCACCTAATTGCTTTGCCACGAAATTGTTGACCGATAGGATTACCTATGCCAGGAATTTAGCGTTAAGGTAACGCACCAAATCAAGATACACGAGTAAGAGGACAACTGATGGTTGGTTGTCTTACCACCCTGCCATACCTACTCTCATGGCTGTACGGACCAGGAATGCTGGGGTCGGCCGCCCCAAATGTCAGAAATCTGACTAAATCGGGCAGATATTTTGTCTCAGTCGGGCGGAAAATTGGGCAGTTAAATTAGGTCTGAAGTCGGGCAAAAATCACCGCCCTCCCTAAGAAAAACGGTCCCGTACTGCTATGCCTACTCTTGACTACCTGGGTCTTCACACAACCTTTGGTCGCCCTCCCCGTCGACCCTCACTCCCCACCAGAATAAATTTCAGTATCAGAGCCCACTTGGCCATCTACTCAAGTAGGAGTGGTAGACAAGTAGAAGTGGTTCGGTATTAAAATTACCTGGAACGAAAACTTCAGAGATGAAAGTCTCCCCTGGCCCATCTCCCTTGATGGGTGTGATTTTAACAGTGTATTCTTCCCCGACGGTGATGTCAGTTGTGGTGAAGGATTCTGTAAATGGTGACAATCGTACAACGGGCTGAACGCCCTCTGGTGTGATCAAGGTTGCGGTGTAACCAATCACACCCTGGGGTGGAGTCCATGTAAGTTTAGCCTCTTTCCAGGTAACAGTCAGCACCGGATTGATGATAACGAATGGCCCAGGCTCTACGAAAACAAATGAAAGCGAAATTATCACAGAATGATGTACAGCGTAAATGATGCAGGTGCCTTACTGTGTAGGAAATCTCCCGATTAATGAACGTCAGAAAAAATACATTGAGTACGAATTCTTTGGTTCGCTTCAGAATCTTCTTTTAGTTCACATCCAATTTACACTCCCAAGTCTTAGAGGTCTGCATTTACATGCACATATTTTCAGAGGTACGACAGCTTCCGAAACGTACCCATGGGAACGGTAGACAGAGGAACTTATTTGACTAGATCTAGAAACCTGCAGCTTGCTGGAAAGGTTTTCATTTTGAGCAACATTTTACCAACTGCTTAGTAAATTTACTTTACAATAACATGTCAAAATTTTGTGGTATTAAATAATATGGGTTGTTTGAAACCATGCAAATCAGCATCTAGGTCTGGGAAATAATTACAACGTCCGGTAAAGTTCTCCATCCAATTACCACTTCGGAAAGAGAGGCTTAACTGACCCCAGGAAATTGTAATGAATCCTCATGACAAGTGTTTATCACTCACCTGGTATAGAGCCCCCGATGATCGTCTCCACCAGTGTTGTCAATTGATCAACAAGGGTCTTCAGCTCCTCTAACTCTGCAATAGCGGCGTCAGTTACCTCACAGCCTGTATGGTCATCGGCTGTGACAATCTGGAAGGGAAAATGTAGAGATATGAGTTGATACTTCTCAAAAGAAAGTGCTTTGCTCGTATGGAAAACCTTACACTCGTGACGAGTCTGACCCCTTGAAGCAATAAGTCAATCTTAAGATATACAACGCAATAGGAGACAAAGCTTGCAAGTTCCGGAATAGGAAAAGATGCAATACATCACATGTGAAATAATACCACACTGGAACCACCTGTCCACCTCGTTCAAAATGGGGTTGACCTCTATACCGTCGTTTCCGTGCAGATAGCCTATAGCACATGTATTGTATTTCGTCCCAGATAATAATTTTTACCAACTGACTTTAATTCTAGCCCTTTCATCAACATAAAGCATCGTCCGCTTCACTTAATCACTTCCCAGACTGAAAACTGTAGTAATAGAATGTCCTGAGTTAAAATATTGATCGAGGCTGCATATTATGTCGAAAAATAGCCTACTAGGCGTGATTTTAATAGTGCAATCTGACTTGTAAGTGCAATGTGCTACACTATGTCCCATTTTCGCTGATTTGCACCAAGTCATCTTTGACCAAGTCAGAATGAAGCTGTTTTAAATACGTCAATCGAGGTGCTGGCACCAATATGAATAGAAATGTCAGGTGGTTACCTTACATGTTTATGGCAGTGGCAACAGACTACAGCTCTTACCGGGGGGTTGTTAGCAACTCCCTGCTCTTACAAAGAGGCTCGAATGAGAATTTATTTGTACAGGCATGGAGCTCATACGGAAGGGTATTAGGTCCATGGTAGAGGTATCGAACAGAATCACAGTATACCCGTTTTTAAAGGCAGAGCAAGGTCATAGACTGAACATTAAAGACAGACAGTCATCACCCCAAAGTATATTTTTAGTGTAGGGGTATCAAAATTCTCATTTGTTGACTGCTCTTTGATTGACATCAAACTTTGAAAATTTGAAAGATGCAGAGTAGCTGCCTTGCAGATTCCACATAAGGCAGAGAGAGTGCTTTTATTACATTTTATAGCCTTGTATGCTCACCAGGACATGGCCTTAAGCAATAAAACAGGTTTATTCCTGCACAAGGAAGAGCTTCATACAGTTATGGGAGGAGCTAGAAGTTGCATAGTTGGGAGAATTGGAACTGTCTGGGGTGATGAAAATTCCCCTTTAAATCAGGTAAAAATGTGAAGGTCAGTAGCTTCAGGTCATAGGTCATATGGCTATTACGTCATAATGCATGTGCTTAGGTTCTAAAATTGTGCACTGTGCCCAGCACTGTAATTCTAAACGACTTGTTGAAAGTCTTTCGTGTTCAATTTCTTAACTGAAGTAACAATTAAATAATGTAACTTTCTGTTACTAAAATGACATAATATAAATGCATTTTGTACCCATATAGGGGTCTACCCGATATTCATAAGGTTTTTTATTCATAACGGTCAATGTTCATAAGGTTCTTACTCATAAGGTCAATTATTCATAAGGGTCATTATTCATAATCGTAAAAAAAGGTTCGTTGTTCATAAGGTTCGTTATTCATAATAGGAAAAAAGGTTCGATATTCATATTAGCAAAAAAGGTTCGTCATTTATAAACGAAAAAAGATTCAATATTCGTAAAATGGGGAAAAGGCGTTCTTTCCAGCTTTAAAGGCTTCCTGAATCGCGTGGTAGAGCGCACACCCTTTAAACTAGCAGATATGATAGGCCAATGCATTGTCTACAACCATGGGCGTCCGGAGGGGGGCAAGGGGGGAACTTGCCCCCCTGGAAAATCAAAAACGTGAAAAAACGAAGAAAAAATAAAGAAAAAAACGGAGCAGCAGCCCCGAGCATATTTTGGGTATTTTTAAAGTTAATATTTACGATATTGCTTATGTTTCCACTTTTTACATGCGGTAAATAGGCCTTGGAAGTGCCATTTCCAGCGATCTGGGAAGCATTTTGGGCTAAAATTTTCTTGCGCTCCGCCCCAACCCATGGTTGCGCGGAGCGCTGAGAGTCTGTCTATGGGCTCCCCCCCCCCCTTGACGTATTCCTGGCTACGCCTTTGTCAACATCGTGTGAAAAGTAGCATCTAAACTCTTTTCTGGGAGTAAAATATTTCCCATGAAAAAAGCTGGGCCGCCTAAAACTTTTGCCCCCCCCCCCTTGAATTTTTTTCTGCGGACGCCCATGTCTACAACATGTTGACAGCGTTTTTATATGGTCTGTTAAGACTGGCTGTAAATGGCCTTCAAAGAGACTAGTCGAATTTTTGTGGAGAATGAATACCGAACCCTTTGTTCGATTATGAATATAGAACTTAATTTCCGATTATCAGTATTGAACATTTTCTTGAAATATGAATAACGAACCCTTTTTTATTATGAATAATAATCCCTTTTTTGATTATGAACATTGGACCTTTTTTCGATTATGAGCAACGAACCTTATTTTCGGTTATGAATAATGAACCTTTTCTATCATTTATTTTTATGAATAACGAACCTTATGAACAATGAACCTTATGAATAAAAAAAACCATATCGGGCTGTCCCCGCCCCCATATGACCTATGAGCTGGCTTGTAATGATTTATGCAAATAAGCAAAAGGAGTATAAGACTTAACTGTGCTGCTGGATTTTGATTAATTTCAACATTACCCTCGCAGGTTTAAAAAAACAATTATGTTGTAAAACAGCGTCGAAACCCTTAAGTTATAGCTTAGGCGACTGGTAATGTTATGGCAAAGGGAAATTTTCCGATGTGCTCTTTGTGATGAAGCAAATAGAAGACCTGCCCCACTTGTGCTACACCTTTCAAACCGATTGAATTGTCAAGAATAGCACACGAAAGAAATGATTGTCGGCAAATATAGTAGGGTTCAAAGAAAGAGTTCTTCGATGGATCTCCATCTAATAGCCTATCACCTACCTGTTCTAACCAGGAACCGCTGGTGCAAACTTCGGCACTTACAACAAGGCTGACTAGGAACCGGCTGAACCGGTTCCAGTGAATTATCGTTAGTAAGATTTTATGCCTAAATTATTTCGCTCAAATGACGTGGCCTTGTTTAATACCCTGGTACAGACGTAGCTTATTATAATAACTTACAACAATGCATGGTCACATGAATGTGCCCTCTAGTTACAAGGTAGTTATAGTTTCGCCGTAGAGCTGTTTGTTTTAATAGAAAGTGCTAATAGGGAGCGACTTCGTCCTTCATATAGGCTATGTTGAACGACAAATAAACGTTATTTCAGTAAAACGGCCGCCGTTTGTCCCTGCTGCGCTGCTATACCCATGTGCTTTGTTTGGACAATACTAAAATTAAACGCGGAGACCCTAGTTGAAGTTGGATTGGGATTCTACCGACATCACTCGAAACGAGGGGTTACATGAGAAAGCACAATTGATCAGCTTCAATGTAGCTTGAAGTGTAGTGTGATTGCGTCCTCAAATCAATATACCCAAATAACATTTTGCGATCGGCAGAATCGATTGCTTGATACGTAAAGACATAATTTCATTTACAGCTTTTTAGATACTTTGATCAAATCAATCGAAATCTTCAGGAAAAATGTCTACCAACTTTCAAAGCAACTGAAATCAGTGAGTTAGCTAACTCTAGATATTAGGTCTTTCCACTGCCCACACTGTTAAATTGTCTGTAGAATTACAGAACAATATTTAATGGAATACATTTAAAGAATGTATGGGAAGTGTTGCGAATTAGTTTCAAAAATTGGCAGCACTTCACAGGCGTGGGAAATACTCAGTGTTGTCGACTGGGGTGAAATTTCTTCGGACCCCCGTCCTGGGGAGGAATCTTAGAGGGGAGGGGTCTAAGAGGCGGGGTGTCCCCCAACCCTTTCGAAATTTTTTGAATTTGAAGGTCCTTAGATGCAATTTGGTGCGACATATTGGGCAAATTTTGAGGACAATTTATGTATGTCAGCATATCTAAAGATAAAGACAATTCAGTCATGGCAACTGCTGTATCCGTCCGGCAGATTAGTACAGTCCAATTCTAGAGATAATGAAGTTTTCAGACTTTTTGCTGAAACAAATAAACAGTTATTGAGAGAGTCGATCTCAAAATGCTAGTAGCTGTATTATATTACTTAATTTTTAAAATTGTCGCGGAAGAATTATTTTGAGAACGACACATCATTTACCATAAAAATGTGAAATTAAAAATTTTTAAATCTCCTTTTTTACAATGGAATAGCTCAACCGGACGGATAGTGGCCATGATCCAAAAATAAAAATCAAGTATGATGAAAGGTGAACAAAACCGCCAACAGCATGTAACGAGGGAGTTGAATAGCAACTCCCTGATGTAACAAAGGGTTCTTAAGGGAAAATAAATTTCCTTATCCAATTAACAATTAAAGAGGCACTTTGAGTTGGTTTGTGAAATTTTCTAAATTTTTCCAAACCTGTCAAGTTTTCTTCCTTAACTATGACAAATGGTCAAACTGAGACAAGCCCCATACCCTCAGTGCAAACAAACTTTTCATGAGTGATAAATTAACGATTCAAGTCGGTTTTAAAAAATTTGTGACCAAACACTTTTTCACATTTATAGTATTAATCACAATTGCATATTACCATTACAAGCAAGGGTCCAAACACTCCAAATTTTTAGTTTCTGCATAAGTGTTGGATGTGAAACTTGACTAATTATGCTAATTATAAGTATTGTCATGTGGTAATATCATTCAAAATCTTCACAAAATTATCAATATCAACTCAATGTGCCGCTTTAAGTTACTTAGGCTAATTCTACCCTTTCCAAAACTGTCTTAAATTAGCCCCTTGTTGACAATCAGACCGTGCTCTTCAAGGACATATATATCCTGGTGAGCATACAAGGCCCTGATGTATATTCAGAATATTCTCTCTGCATGCTGTAAAATGTGAGCTACTTTCTATCTTTTGAATTTTCTTGAATGCGATATCAATCAAAAAACAGTCACCAATCTAGAATTTGACCCCTTATAACCAAAAGTGCACTTGGGCGGGTGATGAGTGTTTGTCGTCAGTTATATTACTAGTACTGTGTCACCCACCTGAAAGACTCCGCGTTCTCTTACCACACAGTTAAAATTCTCTAGAACTCAGTTAACTTCTAGTTCTTCCTTCAATTCGGATTCGGAAAGTAGGTATAAGCAGGGAGCTGGATTCCAGCTCCCTGTCTTCCAGCTCCCTGGTATAAGGAACTCTCTGACAAATGCCTATGACTTAAGTATTTTTACCAAAGGTCGTAACGGTCGTATTATGAAGTACACTGCTGAGAAGGGTTGAACGATATGAAAGAAACTGACTACTATTTTCGTCAAATGAAACATGGAACCATAGTCGTCTCGCGCTCATTAAATAACCACAGAAAATGTTTATAGCGTATTCAAGTCATTTGACACGGTAAACTGGAAGGCATGAAAATGTTTATCCACTCACGCAAATCGAAGGGCCATTTACCCCCAAACCGTATACATTTCGTCCGTTGGGTAATCAGTGGCATGGATTACCACCAGGGTGCGCTGTGCGCGACTCTGTTTTGCAGGGCCCGAAAAATATTCTTTCGACGTAAATGCTAACTGATAGTCTAAATTATTAGAATTAAAGAGTATCTTTAGACGAAAAAGTTAGAGCGGAACTACATTCGCTTCTTTCGCAATCGATGTCAAATTACGTACTGAAGGTGAAGAATTTAAGATGCGTCCAAACTGTCAACACAATTTGTAACAGTTATTTCTACTGTGACAGTGCAGAACCAACAAGCGTACCATGTGAAGTCCAGTATGTGACCATGGAACTACCTCGGAGGTAGCCTAGTATAACCATATATATCCGATACTACTATGCACTCTGGCAAGAGGTTCGCTTCTCATCCCTACCGAATCATTAGAAATGTTAGGAAACGTCACATAGGCGGGTACAACTATAGAATACTACGCCAGTAATAAGCCTCAATTCGCCTCCGGAGGCGCGGTCACAGGGAGCACTAAGTAACAGAATAACTTGCATTTATGAATGGTCACTGTGACTGAGACTACGCCTCCACTCAAAACTGGAGGCGCGGTGGATTGGACATTTTCCAAAAAACATTTACCGTGCATAAAAACACACGTAATTTTTGTGTTGCAAAATCCGCGTCAGCATATGATATGTAGCCTAAATATTTTTTTTTGTTTGTTTTTGTTGTTTTTGTTTTTTGTTTTTTGTTTTTTGTTTTTGTTTTGTTTTTTTTTTCCAAAATGTCCAAGTCCACCGCGCCTCCAGTTTTGAGTGGAGGAGCAGTCGCAGTCACAGTGGCCGTTTATGAACTCGTGTTATTTTGCAACACAATAATTACGTGTTTTATGTACAATAAATGTTTTTTTGCAAAATGTCCAAGTCCACCTCGCGGAGTAATTATAGACCGTTGACTCGTTCCCAAATAACAATCTTGGGAAACTGTGGTCACATTTACTTCGCCTCCTAGTTTAAAAAAGGTGTTTTTCGACCCTGGCGTGGTATTGTATAGTTACTCCCACAGGCGTAGGAAGCGGGGGTTGAGGGGCTAAAGCCCCCCCCCCCCGTCAAAATGTGGGACGGAACTATGCTAACCCCAGTCCAAGGAAGAAAACCTAATTCTTGTCTGCTATGAAAAAAAAAATGTCAAAAATTTGTAGTGATTTACCTTAAAATTAGTTCAACATGTTGCATCAAATGGAACCTAGGATCCTCAAATATTCAGAAACTTCCCAAAGGGGAGCGCCCTTGCTTTGACGCCTCCCCAGGACGGCGATCCGAAACAACGTTCAGCCCACCCCCCCCCCCCTCATCCAGTCTCGAACAGCTTCCTACGCCTATGAAAAGTCATACAGTCATATCGGCCTAGAGTACTTTATTAGAATTAGAACCCCTGATATACCCTGCCTATGGCCGGAGCCGATCACACCAAAGTTAGGAGATAAAGATATGATTTTTCCCAAAACAACACTAAGAAAATGTAACTACTGTAAAAGGTGATATTATCTAAACGTAGTTACTAGCAAACTTACCCCTCCTCTCGCACTGTACGCAAGGATAGCACAAAGAACCAAAATTTTCATGATGCTGCTCTGAGTGTCTCAGCTGCCAAGATGAATGTCTGCCGCTACCAGTCCGGCTGTCACCTCCTCAAGAAATGAAAGAAGTAAGTGGGAAAATGATACAAAGAAGTACTTTATACCACGAACGGAGACGGTATCTCTTACGTAATAGCGATGAAGAGTTTGTCTCGTACATACATAGGGTGTTGTAATATAATATACATGCGCTCCACGTGTTTTGACGGAGGCCTTGACAGGGTATTTTTGTTAAGGGGAGTTCACCCAGACAGCTGCACGGGTGCGTGATCATGAGAGGATCAGATAACGGTCGAGCAAGGTCAAAGAAACTACTCGGATGTTTGTTACTAATAATTGGAAGCAGGGTTCGGGCTGGCAACTTTACTAAAATCTCGTAACTGAAATGGCTCCCCACAGAATTCACAGTACAGTCAATGTAAAATAATCGTGCTTCTATGGTAAAATAAGGTGCAAAATTTGCTAGAAGACAGAGCATGTCTATTGTTACCGGTGGGGATTCTTCTCCGCAGTTGTTACGAGTGTCTCTGAGGTACCCTTTGTTTCTTCTTTGTTTCTTTTATCTATTTGGAGGTTTATTATCCCGCTTCATTTAAGGCCATTTATACACTTCATCACAGCAAATCACGAAGGAAACATCGGTTTTTTGCATCTTAACACCAACCACGATTTCCTTTTGCTCTGAGCTGACCTGCCGCGAAATAAACAACCCTCCTCCGTCACTTCTGTTGTTCTCTGTTTTGGAATTCCGTCTCTCGGTAAATTGTCTACTAATGAGTGTATAGAGAGGAAATGAGAATTATAAAATTCCCGGAAAGATTCACAGTACCAAAGTAAAAAGGCATCCTCTTTATAAACCGAAATGACCTTCTATTCCTAGGCTATAGGCTAATCCTGTCAAGCTGGGTAAACATGAGTGCCATCATGGGAGAGGGTGGGGGCTGGAAACATCTTGGTCTGCAGGGGCAAAAAGGAGGTCACCTTATCCGGTCACGGGTCACATATTCGTGACACCCGTTTAATGTGGTACGGTATTATAAATCCAAGAGGCTTGAGGGCGATGCCACAAGGACCAATTCATCCATGGGAAGAGGATCAAAAGGTGCACAATTATTGCGAAGATGGTCAAATCGTAGCTATATAGTCATAGGCGTAGGAGGCAGGGGCTGGGGGCTGCAGCCCCCAACCAAATATTTTTGCGAAATTCAGGCAATATGCTGAGAACCTATACTGAAAGAACCTACTTAAAGGATAATAACGCAATGATGTAAAGGTAATCAATATTGAGTTTAAAAATCTTCCTTGGTAATTAAAATAAAGTTCTGATTAGAATGCACCAGCACCTATATATTCGGTATTAATTCACCAGTGTTTTTTTTTAACTTATAATATGATTATCAGTGGTGTATTTAGGGGGACGATGGGCCATGCCCTCATTGATGCCGATTTTTTTTAGTACCTAAAATACGTAAATTTTTAACACACAAATTTTACTTCAAAGGTAGCATATGTGGCACCAGATTGCATGTAAAGACACCGAATTTTTCAAAAATTTCAAAGGGGGCACCCCTCCTCTTAGACCTCCCCAGGCCGGCGATCACACTACATAATGCATGCCCCACCCCCTTGAGAGAAATCCTGGCTACGCCATTGATTATCATTATTATTGTAACGACTTCCCCCAAAATTATAACCAATATAGAAGGGTAGTAACACGGCAACTGGCATGCGGTGTGATAACCGATGTCTGCCTAGTGATATATACATTAGCATGTTGAACACTCGTGGATCGGGAGGAAATTTTTGGTTATATTTTTCGGGCAAGTCGTTACAGTCCCCCCCCCCCCCGTGGGCTCCTTAAGCCCATGGCTATGGTTCTCCTTTCACACTATATCCCATGGTGTTTTTTAGTACGATCATATAGTTGCCAACACTGTACCTACTCAAATTCCTTTGAATCGTTAGGATTTTGTTAACCTCCCTCACAAAAGATGCTTCCCCGTGCATGCGGTACCTTCCACTACTTTACTTGTCTCTTATTAGACTGTGGAGAAGGCGGGCGAACCTTTTCGAGTCTTTCTGCTCATCACTTGTGAAGAAACCAAAGACTACCTTTCAAGTTGTAAGGGATATGTTTTATGAGAGCAGTCTACCCGATATTCATAAGGTTTTTTGTTCATAAGGGTCAATGTTCATAAGGTTCATTATTCATAAGGGTCCGTTATTCATAATCGTAAAAAAGGTTCGTTGTTCATAAGGTTCGTTATTCATGATATGAAAAGGGGTTCAATATTCATTATATGGGAAAAAGTCGTTTTTCCAGCTTTAAAGGCTTCCTGTATCTCGTGGAAGGGGCACACCCTTAAAACTCACAGAGATGATAGGCATGTGTTGCCTAAAACATGTTGACGGCATTTTTATATGGTCTATTTAGATTGTCTGTAATTGGCCTTTCAAAGAGACTAGTCGAAATGTTAAGGGATTATGGATAGCGAACCTTATTCTCGATTATGAATAGCGAACCTTATGAATAATGAACCTTTTTTATCATTTATTTTTATGAATAACGAACCTTATGAACAATGTCCCTTATTTTTGCCGTTCATCATGTTATGAATAACCACCCTTATGAACAATGAACCTTATGAATAAAAAAGCTTATGAATATCGGGCTGTCCCCACGCAAGCTAGTGTCCAATCAGGTAGCGCAATTAGTTTTCCGGCTCTGCTGATAAGTATTATTCATTTACGCGTTCTAGGCAGGGCCGGGGCTGCAGTCCCCACTCGGGCAGAACATTTGCTATTTCCGAACAAAATATAAGCTATACCAACATCTCCGTCGGGCAAGTGTGCTGAAAAATTCGGGGCCCAACCCAGCCCCAAACTGAAAGTGGTCCGGAACCCTCATAGTGTTACTCCTGCACTTACATTGACTGCACTCAGCTGCACATGACCTAGTGGCAACCGTCCTGGATAAAATATGTAAACCCAGATGACAATCGGTCCCCCGACAATTAACTCGTTTTTTCTCTCAAGAAGTGCAGAGTTTGCAACAAATAACCCCATTTTTATTTTATTTTACAACCAGAAAGCCCAAAGGCATGATTCCTTGCTGAACAGTGAAAGGGAATGATATGTTGTACTGACTCGGTTTATCCCTGACAGTAACACTTCTTGACTTTTTCATTATTTACGATGTTTTCACATCTTGACCTCTGCTGACCTTATATAACCTTTGAATCTACCAAAAAATGAATAAAAAACAAATGAAAAAAAGAATCATTTACCAGGAGGAAGTCGAACCCGGGACCGTCTGAGTGAGTAAACGAGCTCTAATCCACTACGCCATCAAAGAACTCGTTCAGCATGTATGGTATTTCTAATCCTTTAGTCACAGCATCGTTTACACGTGTTAATCAGTAATTCAATTAGGTAATTCAAATAAGAATTGTTACTGTAGTTAGTTAGTTAGTTAGTTAGTTAGTTAGTTAGTTAGTTAGTTAGTTAGTTAGTTAGTTAGTTAGTTAGTTAGTTAGTTAGTTAGTTAGATGAGGTTTAACGTCCCAGTTTCCAACCAATTGGTTCAAGTCGAGACAACCACGGCCTTTTTTCCAGTTGTGGCTCACTGGCTTGTTTTTCCTACGTCCATTGCTTATGCTGAGCACCAAGCTGTAATAGTTATGCTTGTGAAAAGAATATATGTTTTTCCCTATAATTTTATAATTGGAATGGTGCACAATTCAGCCTTAACTTTTCGTTTTTAACCAAACACTGGACACAATCTGGAGGTACGGCCCAATCTCTATTTAGTTTACGAGGTTTTTGTATTTTGACCTCTGATAACCTCAGATGACCTTCGACCTCCAACAAACCCAAAGGGTCACTCTTTCTGTTAAAGTAACATATCTTTATACCAAATATGAAAAGGATCCATCATCCCTGTCTTGAAATATCGTGGCTTTTCAATGTTTTTGGTTTTTGACCTCTGGTGACCTCATATGACCTTTGACCTCCACTGAAAACAATAGGGTACTTCTTTTCAATATGATAAAGTTATATACCAAGTATAGATTGTCCATCATTGTTATCTGGAGATATCGTGTTTACAAACAGTTTTTAAGAATTTCGTATTTTTACCTCCCGTGATCTCACATAACCTTTGACCTTTAACAAAATCAATAGAGTTTATCTTTTGACTATAACGCATCCACATGCCAAGTATGAAAAGCATCCATACTTCCTACAGAGAGATATCGTGTTTACAAGGTTTTCGGTTTTTGACCTCTAGTGACCTCACATGACCTTTGACCTTCACCAAAGCAATAGCGATCTTTCTCTTAATATAATAGTTCTATATACCAAGTATGAAAATTATCCACCATTGATTGCTATCTTGAGATATCATGTTTACCATGTTTATCATGTATTTCCTTCATTTTTCTAGATCTAGGTTAAAGACAACTGTATCACGTTTGTCTTTTTGATTCCTTTATCCCCGATCCCTTCCCCCAATGTACTCCCATCCCTTTTCTGAGACTATGACAGAAAAGATGATTGACATTCCAGGCAATACGCTTACCTGTCTTGAAACAAACTTTTTCTCTTTTTTCAAAGTATGCATTTTTCGTAGAGTTTAATAGATTCTGGGTCAGTCCAGTCAGTGTGAAGTTTGATGGTTAAGACTTCAAAGGCAAATGCCCCCCCCCCCCTTGAATTAGTTTACCCGGGGTCCACGGTATCCTAATTCATAAATGCTCTTTTTTATCATGTGAAAACGTTTCTATAATTAAAGTGTTAAGATAATGTACGATAACTCTTTGGCTGTTGACAAATTTGTGTTCTGAATCATCATGAAGGAAACTTGTATGGGAAGCGAGGATTTTTAAAAGGATACAGCTGAAGTTTGCAAGTGAGGCAGGGCTGACTTAACCAGGGAGTTTTTACCAGTCTCTCACCATTTTACTTTCAAAAGGCAAGAACTCCAATGAGACACAACAATCTCTCACCCCCACCTTCCCATGCTAATCCCACGCACCCCTCTCGCGGTGTTTCATGAAACATTAAATGTTCAATCACGGAAATCACTACCCGATCTTACTAAGAAATATCAGATGTACATGGTAACTCCATGAGTTTAAAACAACGTTGATTACGGAACACCGTGAATGGGGGATAGGTGGAGATGGGATGGGTGGAGTGAGAAATTGTTGCGGCCCTTGAAACCTATCAATTTTTTCTTTTGTCCTAAAAGTATGTCATGAGTTTTCACTTATTGCACGTTGGATATTTAATAAAGATTTTCAAGGAATGTAAGACAAATTTGTCACGTGTATGATATTTAAAGACAGACATGCAGTCATCAACCCAAAGTATATTTTTAGTGTATGGATATGAAAATTCTCAGTTGGTGACTGCTCTGTGATTGACAACAAAGTTTGAAAATTTGAAAGATGCAGAGTAGCTCACATTCCCCACAAGGCAGAGAGAGTGCTTTTGTTACATTTTATAGCCTTGTATGCTCACCAGGACATGGCCTTAAGCAATAAAACAGGTTTATTCCTGAACAAGGAGTAGCTTCATACAGTTATGGGAGGAGCTAGAAGTTGCATAGTTGGGAGAATTGGAACTGTCTGGGATGATGAAAATTCCCCTTTAAAATGAAGTGGTAACTGCATTTGCTCTTTAACTGTTTAATGGAAGGGTCACCTGCTACAGTCATTAAAATAGAATTCAATAATTGAAATGGTCAGTATTGCAGAGAAAGTAAACTGTCCTTTGTGTTTTCATTAAAAAATCCTAAATGTGATGTTTTCCCTTCGTATTTGGTTCCTTTTCCTTTTACCTTTATAAATGCTGTTATTTGCGGAGACAGAATGTTCTTCGCAGGGTTTCTCATCAAACTGTGTATGGGGTAACTCTTATTTCTTTAGACATACGACGGAAACAAGACCCATAATTCATTGCAATCTTGTAATCAATTACCAATAACTTTCTTTTGAGTTCTTTGTCTGGTTTCGATAAGCTGCAGGGACCGTCAAGGATGTTACTCTTTCGGTTGTTCAAAGCTAGACAGCTCCCGTCCTCCGAATGTAAAAAAGGGATGAAATTTTACTACCTTGTTTGTCTACTGTCGCAATTTCATGCTAACATTTGAAGGACATTTCGGTAACATCATTCCATGACCCAATGGTGTGGCGTCCCTGGATGAAGGGAAGGTTGCCCAGATGGCGTTTGAATCAGGTTAAGTTAATGACCCCCTGCTATTAAATTCATGACATCGGAAAATTCTGAATTCGAAATTTTCCATGAGGTCACATTTAGTCTTCGAGTTCCCATGTCTGTCCATAGAAGTATTACCCTGACCAGGGTAATACTTCCATGGTCTGTCGGTTTGTCCGGAGCGTTGCCACGTGTCAGTTCTCGGACTTACCTCTGAGGATATGCCACAAAATGGACTGCTTGGTCACGTTACGTACTCATTCTACTCACAGCGAGACTGACTCCGGGTATCTAACTGGCAAAGACAGGGGCGCCGAGACCAGCTACGCAGGCAATATCAATGACTGAGGGTTCAGTACTCGACGAACATTTCTGCCTAAGGAACGAATGCCATTTTTTCAGTTAACCTTTGGGTGATTGTGCTACTTGATTTTTTAACACTCTTTTGTAAGATCACCCTACAAGGCAATCATTTCCGAAGTCTATGGATATAGTGTAAGCTTGATTTATCTTAAACCACCGTGACGAGGATAAAGGGAAATTTGGAATCTACATGATTCGTATTTCACCTTGTTGCCCCATTAATACTCTGTTAGATTGCATCCCCGTTACCTACAATCTGCCTTAATGGATCATGCCTGCCGTCAAAAGTTTAGGGGTGCACTGTACCGTCACCTAAATATTTCGTCGCCTTTTTTAAACAAAATAACTTAATTTCATATGATTGCCCCGTGAAAATTCTTCCCAACCCCGGCCTGCAAGCTATCTCGCCCCGAAATATATACCTTGTCTGGCTCCCGGCTTGCTTAGGATTGCAGGAGTGAAAAGATGCGGCGGGCAAGGGCGTTGCCCGCCCGGCGGTTGCCTACGTAGCAGGCTGTACGGCATATTCCTTGGTCAGTCATATCCCTAAAGAAGCTAGGAGCTGAGCAAACAGAGTCCGCTTCGCGGGGTAGCCCGGCGGATGTGTATTACTCCTGCACCTTTACTGGCTGAACTCGTAATACCAACGTGAACGCCAAAGAGGAGTACATATTCAACACCAGCTATGAAGGTTAGCAAGGGTGGCGCCATGATTTGTTTTACGGGGGGGGGGGCATCTCCCCGACGAGGGAAAGCAGCAACCCGAATCCCCGACAAGGTGACGCATTGCCGAGATGATGAAAATTTTCAGTTTCTGTTAAAGAAAATGTGTATAAATTCTGGGCCTTTATTAAAGACAATTTAGAAATTTGAGTCTGCAGTGAGGAAAATTGGACGATATCGGGTTTTTAGTATTAAAGAATGTGCCCTACTTTAGAGCAAAAATGGACTTTATCCGGGGACTACATATTTTATCACATAATTTAAGGAAAACTTCCTTGACCGGGGCAGCCTTCCCCAATGGGTAGATGTCCTTCGCCTGGCGCCACCACTGGGAGTGGGATGCCGGTTACCGTGCATACGCAGAATGCCATACGCATAGGGATAATTGTAGTGCCAGCCCTATACACTATATTTTGCAAGAATATCGGTACCACAGGTGAACCATGGAGTTACCTCCGAGGTGGTAACTCCGGTAACTACATGGGTGAAGGTCACAAAATCACAAGATTTTGGCAGACCTCAAAACTGAACGAAGATCGAAGATAGGGAAAATGTAAATCGCTTCAAGTTAAATTGTTGAGATCAGTCTTGGTAGAAGGGGTATAAGGGCTATTGCTGATGATATTGCTGATTATACTAAGGAAATTTGGTTGAAATTAGTGAATGTGGACAATGACACAAAACAAAAACAAAAACAAAAAAAAAAAACATATTAGACCCGCTCCTCCTGTAGCTTGCCTTTGGGTAACATGATTTGTAAAAATGTAAACATTTTTTCGTTAACTTCAGCCTGTACTTTGCTAAGAGCAACATTTACGTTTGTAGCCAAGATAAAGGTTCTCTTTGGCTCCATACTTCAAATTGTAGCGAGGCTTTGTAATTAGAAGTTTGCGAAGTGCATTCTTCCTTGGCAATTAAATCCTACTTTTCTTTTCTGTCTTTGTAAAAAAAATTCCCACAATGAGCCAATTGGTTTAAGTCGGGCCGGCCACGAGGCTCACTGGCTTGTTTTCCCTACTCCACTGAAAGTTGTTCGATAAGGGAAAAATTCTACGGAGTTGAAACGCGTCTTTACATTGCCAGGGAGAAGGCTGTTTGGTACAGTATATACTTCATCAATCAAGTTTATACTACCTTCAACTGGGATACAAAAGAGGTGGGCTAGTAACACAGTATATTAAGAAAACATAATAGCATTCAAGGTGAAAGGATTCAGAGGGAAGCAGATATACTTTTTCTAAGTCTGGCCCCTTGGAAAAAAAAGAATGATAATAAAGAAGTGATATTTGCCAATCATTTCAACTACAAGAAGGGGGAATGAGAGATTGCCAGTGGGTTCCTTCCATCGTGATTTGTTATATACACATGGAAATTTTCTAAACTTGAAGTGAATATAACATTGAAGGTATGTCAAGAGCACACTGCCCAACTAGACAGTTGAGGGGACAAAGGTCGTCGTTCAGCTTACCACTACAAGAAAAATATCAAATAAGGCGGCTGGCCAAGGCCACCGCCATACAAGTTTGTGCCAGTGAGAGCAGACTGCAGCTGGTAACTGCTTGTATCATGAAGTCATTGTTGCCATGATTGCCGGATCATTCAGGTCAATGGCATATGATATCCACGCACTGAGCATGCAGCCTAAAGTGTTACCACATGCGCGGATCTCATTAAATCTCTTGTCCAATCGGGGAGGTGTTAGAAACTCCCTGGTCCAATCCCCTCCACGCGTGACTTGATTTACAATTACAGTTTCCAAGGTTGTAACAAACAACAACACGAGATGACACAAATTTTATTGAAGAAAGAAAACAATCGCCATTTGATATGTCCTGATCAGTTGCCATAACCTCAAATATTGTCTATAACGAATGAACCAGGGAACTTACTAGATGAACATTGGGCATACAAACTTAATGGCTATTCAGTTCCATTTACAGACTCTGGCAATATCTTTAATTAGAGAGCATTTTGTCATCACAAGAGATAGGGATGTTGCATCATTTGGTTATTTGCAATTTTTAAGTGAAAAAATAGTTTATGAGCTACAAAGCAGTGAATTTCTTTCTGTGTGTCTTACCTCTTGGAAAATATTTACAGGGCTTGTCTATCTATCATACTTATAAATCATGATGTTAAAAGCTATGAAAATTTTCTGTACCAAAAACTCAGTTTATCCTATTTATAACATTTTACTTATCTACGGTATGTGGCATGTAGAAACGATAATTCCATGTACAAATAACATATCTTGTAATAAGAAAAACCGTCACGTTTGTCGTGCAAGCGCATTCCTATTTTTTCCTTTTTTCTTTTTTTTTCAACTCGTAAACGTAATTATTCATCAAGACTGCGGGTCACACTGTACGATACACATTTGAATAATTTATGTAGCAATCGTCCCAGCCTGGCTTATTGTGCAACATTAGCTCAATTCACAAATTCCCTCTTTTTCCCAGGCAGGATTCGGTCTTGAACACGAGGGGGGTTCAGAAATAATGAGTCAACTGTTTCTCATGGGTGTGCGCGAACCTCTCCAAAAATGATCATACTTTGAAGTGTTTTACTTCAGTTTACAATCCAAAAAGTTATCCATGAGTTAAGGAGGCGTCAAAGGCCTATTGAAATACATTTCGAACAACTGGTGATTTGTGGCATTATATCGTGCGTGCGCAAGTATATCTAGGGACGTTTACGAAGATAAATATTGCATGTAATAGGTCACTCCAAGAGGTAAAATGCACGATCTTAATAATATAGCAACAGAAACGAAAAAGAGCCATACAAGAATTTATAAAAAGGATGAACAGTCGTGGAAACAAACTTATTGTGCAACATCAATCTTACACTCCTTTGCTCTAAGTCAGCGTAACCCTGACGTAAGGGTCATGCCTCAACCGCATTGAGCTGGACACACAAGGGAGAGGACTTTGTTGAAACTGGTTTACAAAACCTTATAACATGGAGGTGGTAACTCCATGCTTATAGTAATGCTGTGGGCAAACATGCTTACCCATTTGAGTCAAAGCATATACTGCTAACTGGCTTACAATTGGATACATTCAAACGTAGTATGTTCAGTATTTAAGTAATGTGTTTTACAGCTCCGTGTTCGTACCTGTGATGATTTATGCGGCATAACTGTTAGTGAGAAAAAGGAGGGGAACAAAAAAAAAAAGATATCAACTACAGGAAAATTCGACAGGAAGAGCTTCTTAAAGGGGATATCACGTGGCATCCCCCAACCAACCAGGGAGTAACTAGCAACTCCCTGAGCAAATATATTTAGGAATAGCCTAGAGTTCTAAACACAGTTGATGACTGCACTTTGATTGACATCATTCACTAAAAAGATATAGCTTCACTCTGGTGGTTGGTCAATGATGAATTACACAGTCAGTCAGTCAGTTGTTGGTTTGTTCTAAAACCCCCACAACCCCCACGGCCCACGACCCCGGACCCACAACCCACAACCCACAACCCACGACCTTGAAGATGACACTTGGGTGTGGGTCGTGGGGGTTTTAGAAATGCTATATATGGTTATTACTAAAATCCCGACAACCCACAACCCCTTCAAGGTCGTGAGTTGTGGGTTGTGGGTCGTAGGTCGTGGGGGGTGTGGGGGTTTTAGAACTAACCTACTTGTGTTCCCAATTAAGCTCACAGACAGTCACTGCGTGTTAGCATATACATGGAAGTACTACCTACTACCTCCGAGGTACCCCGCGGAGCGGACTCTGTTTGATCAGCTCCTTAGCTTCCCAAACACCGGGGATATGACTGAAAAAGGAATATGTCGTACAGCCTGCTACGACAGCAACTTCCGAGGTAGTACTTGCATGGTTAACTTTGGCCTCTAGCAAGTACCCTGTGCAGGCTGAACTGTGTCTCCGTCTCAGTGGAGGTGTACTATACAGACTGGTGTTATGTGTTTAATTAGAGGAGGGGCTAAACGTAAACTTGGTAGGGGAAATTAAGTTACTGTCAGGGTGAGGTTAGAGTCTTTAAAAGAGTCTTGTTTTTCAAGTCACCCAAGATTATTTCTTTTTATGTTTTTCATTTGGGTTCCTAACCCGATATGTAGTGAATACATAATACTTGGGCGATCTCGTTGCTGGTTGGAGAACCAAAGGTTTTTAGTTCGTAAAAGCACTTTAATCACAGTCTGCTAGAAGTGAAAAGACCGAATAAAAGACGCCCCAAATAACGTTGATCCTGAATAGCATCTTTTATTATGTTTCTCAACAAAAATGTTGCAAAAGAAAAATCACATATCATTTTAAGTGTGCCTCAACACAAGATTGTATGTTAGTACAGGTTGGAAAAAAAATCTCTTTAATCCATCTCTCATCTTTATACCTTATTCCGTTGCTAAGATATAAAATGTTGAAATTCACTCAATTCATTTGAAGTAGTCGAGTAGTCGACTGCACAATAATTTTTGTGATGTCTGTTTGTACAACTTGAACTCGCATTACCTGCTTTTGCCTCCTTTTTAATAAACAGGATTGGAGTCGAGTCCCCCTAACCGAGTCTGAGTCCATCAGAATCCGAATCTAACCTAACTGCCTAAGTTCGGGTCCGCGGGCTGCATGGATGAATCTCTCTTGTGATGGGATGTAGGGAAGGTGAGGTCCACCCCTTCTGCCAACCTCTAACTGAGTTAAATTGTTCCACACAAAAGCACACTGCAGTCTTTTGGGGATTTGCACGACGGGACGGAGAAGCCGGAAGCCGCGAAAACGGCGACAGGTTGGTTTATATAGCCAGAAGCTAGGCCGCGAAACCACAAATTTCGTCCCCCTTTGTGCCCGTAAAATTTGGACAAAATCCAAAAAGAACTGAAAATTGTTGAATTTCATTGAAAAATATTTAAAAAATTTCGATTTTTATTGAAATTTGAAAATTTGGGGTTTCTGTTGATTAAAAAGTAGGTGGATTATCAAAGAGTCTGCCCTCCTTGAGAACAAATATTTGTAAGATTGAAGTGATTGGTTGCTGTCGGGGACTATACAGACTTTACCATAACTTGTAAGGCTCCCAGATGAAATTGGTAAATTCCTCGGAAGTAGTCCAACGTTTCCTAGCCGATGGCCATACCCCTGCACCTTGCCTATCAGTCGCTTCTGTTAGCATATGTAAATTGTACAAGGAAGGGAATGAATTCAAGCGTGAAGACTGGGAGTTTACCCGAGACCACACTGGTGTCCCACCAAAGTGAACTGACCCGTACGATAGGAACAGTTATGGTGATAACTTAGAGAGAAAAATTCAAGAACTGTGTTGTTTTCGTCCTTGGAAATTGGGGCTTTCGGGCATATGTCACCTTAGCTTGTTAGAAACGGCCCCTTCTGTGACCAAAACAAGTGCAACAATGTTGGCGAAGCTCAGCTTTTCCTGTTGACTTAAAAGTCTGCAGTCAATATTTTGGTTGGGTCTGTAACTCCTGTTGTTCATACGTACGTTAGAAAACAAAGAGATAAATATAAATGCAATGAAATATGTATTGAACTCCCGAAATCTCTGAAAGACTAAATCTGGTACACAAAGTTAACTTTATATACTGCACAGATGTTAGTATACAAATAATGAATGTTTATGAGTGTGCTGCTTTGTAGACCTCATTTGTTTTCCATAATATGACCCAGATAGTAACTTCCGATAAAGAAATTTTACAAATGGTTAAAGGTCTTAAAAGTGATATTTTGCCCCAAAGATATTCCTTGAACTTGTCCAGGGACAAAAATTCAAATGTGTGTTGCCACTATGATTTGGAAAAACCAACTGCTCAATTGTTCAATATAAAGGGATAACTTCTAAATTAAATTATTTACGCGCCTAATTCTGAGTACTCTATAGTGTACGTTTTCCCCTACAAAGTTATTTTACTGCATAACATTTTTATGATTGGTATCTACCAGGTATAAATCGTCGATAGCTTTCAGGACCGGTGAATGTGTCGCAACATGCCGGAGGGTAACTACAGTTCGTAGAGAGCGTTGGGAAAACATGCACACTTATACTAAGTTAAAGACTATTGAAATATCATCCCCCATGGCTTCCCCTTAACAACTTAGTGGGGCTTTCGGCAACGGAGAACAAGACTGGGGCGGTTCCTGCAGTGTCGACGCCCATGTGACTGCACCAGGCTCGTAGCCTGACAAGGTCCTGAATGGGGGCGAAATGGTTTCCAGGGGCTAACAAATTTTTAGGGGGCCAAAGGTATACAAATGCCATTAAGCCAATGGCAACTTGAAAACTTGCTAGGGGAGAACAAATTTCAAAGAGCGATTCGCCCCCTTGGCCCGCTTGACTAGAAGCCTCAGCTGCACAATTCCTGCAGGCTCCGAGACTGACATATGGCACACGCCTTCAAAAAGCACGTTTTCCTTTTCAAACCGAAAATTGTTTTTGGAACGTTAGCACAACCGTCGAGCTTAAACCATATGAAGCATTGTATTTTCAATGTTCTTTCTTTGAAAGAGAGTGGGTGGGTTCCTCTTTCGTCTTACGACATTTCCTAGACAACATTCACCTTAACTTGAAGTAGTGTAACCCGCGCCGGCATCCCAATAGACCCTTTTCCAAACAGCAATTGCAATGGATTGTGGGATTAAAGGTGTGCATCGGTCTGGTTTTTGATGTCGGAACCACCCGATCGTCGGTTTGGACTTGACCAAGACCATCCGAAACCGACAACGCTTTCTGCTCAGACCACCCGAGACCAAACCGATGTCGGTTTTCGAGTAGTCAAACCGCCCAAACCGATGAGGCTTTAAAGTCAGACCACCCGAGACCAACCCGAAAAAATCCGAAGCAATGTTTTACAACAAAGAAGTACAATTAACAGGATGTTCTTTATTACTGCTTGCTGAAAAATCACACAATTTACGGATTATCAAAAAGTGGCAAATTTGGCATCAAATTAAAATCAAGAGACTAGTTAAAGCTAAGTTGTTAAACTTGAGATCAAAGAATAATCAGCAATCAATAAAAAGGAGGGTTAGAAAATATAAATTTAACTTGCAATAAAGTGAATTTCAAGCAAAGCAAAGTTGAAGGAAAATACTTGATATCAAAGTACAATCAATAAGAGCCAAAATGCTAATTTAATTAAAATCAGTTTACAATATTAACTAACCATACCACACAACTACGAATCAAATCCGCCAAATGTCAAAACTAATGAAAAATATTTTTCCTAATTCGACCAGTATTTTTGCAGAACTAAAGATGACACTTTATGGAGCCTCTTCCAGCCCTGTGTCTTTATTGTTAGTACTTATAAATTCAGATATGATTGCATATAAACATTTATCAGTTAATCGCATTTCAGAGGAGATCGTTGACTATTTCAATCGGTCTTCTAGGCATGTCCCATGGACTAATTCCGTCCCGCAATTAAGGTAGTCACGTTTTTCTTTTCCCATCAAACATTTCATGGGATATGAATGAGTAAAATCTGGGAGTCATCTCACAATTATAAACATATTAATTTGCATACTGAATTCAAATCATGTCTTCATCCCGGTAAAATCAATTCAGGAATAGTTATTAGTCAATAATCAACAAACCGAACAATTAAATTAGCCTTTAAATGAGAGCAAAGTAAAACTTAAAGGAAGTTTTCAAGCGTCTACAATATCGTCTGTCTGCCAGTGTTCCTCTGAAGAACGTTGTCATACCCAACTGCGCAAAGCACTTCTACAGAAGAGAACTTGTGTTAACATTGCCTGGGTTAAGCCTTGTCCTACGAACGTTAATCATATACCAGGAGTTGGAGAAGCACCGCTCAGAAATGGCAGAGGAGGGTCAGGCGGAATTGTGAATAAATCTGCGTTGGTTTTTTCGGTTTTTCTCGGTTTGGGTCGAAAATTGTCAGACCGCCCGGGACCGAAGAGATGTCGGTTCCATGACGATCAGACCACCCAACTGTCGGTCCGAGTTCAGCGAGACCGCCCGAAACCGACTTTGGTTTCGGGCGGTCTCGGGTTGGTCCCGGTTTTGGGCGGTCTGTGCACACCTTTATGTGAGATGGAGTTCTGGTAGGCGATGTTGTTGTCAATGGCATTTTGCTGTGGCAAAAGACGATGCACACCAAAAGTCTATCCCGCAATCCTTTGTAATTCCTATTCGGAAAAGAGTCTATTCACGAGTAGCTTCTTTTCTTCATGTGACAATATAAACTAATTTGCTATTAAGGAAGGATAAGTCATTTGTTCACCTTTCATACTAAATATTTTTTGACCAGAAATGTTAAGAAGAATGTTTGTAAAGGAGATACAAGAAGATTTGAAAGATTAAGGTAATGTTTACAAATAACTTGAAACTTGAGGCGACTGGATATATTCTCTTTAAACTTTAAGCTTAACTCCTAAAACCATTCAGATATCAGGCTAAGTTGAATACTTGTTTCTGCCTCAACACAAAAATGTGTAGGCCTAGCTTATACCACTATTTCGCACAAGGCCACATATTCGCAAGAACTTGCACAACTTTCAAACGTCCGGTATTTCTTTTCGAGTAGGCCTAACCATCCAACCAATTTAGCTAGTCTATTATTAAAACGCCTGAATGAGATCAGCGCCACATGTTCACGTAACTCCTCCATAGTAGGCGGTGTATTCCTTATTCATGTCGTATCCCTGGTCTGGAAAGCAAAGAGCTGAGCAAACAGTCTGACATAGTGGGGTAGTCCACGTACGGTATTCAAAAATCGATACACTGCACTTCGCGTAAACACTTCCACGCGATTAAGCACGAGACGCCCTGTATATTTATATATGTTCAGTATACTTTTGTACCTCGTTTCGTTGTACATAGTCTCTAAAATGATAACAACTGGGATTCTCGATGTATTCCCGAACATGAGGACTTCGCCAGAATTTGTTTCAAAAGTGCTGTTTTCATGCCTTTAATGATTGCAGAAACGAAAAAAATTAACTTTTGTTCAGCACAAATTGAACTATCTATATGAAACATATTATCAACTTCAAGATTGGTGCAAAACTGAAAGACAAGTAGGGAATTTAACGTTTTCAAACAAAGCCCCCTTCCGAGGTCAAATAGCGGTCAAATTAATCGAAAAGAGTCGCAGCATACATATATCACTTTTGCTAACATCTCTACTAAATTTCAGCCAAATCTAACGAAAAACAGCGAAATGTCAGGCACTTAAACGCAAATGTTATGGTGACAGACGTTTGCCGTGCACGACAGCAATAGCTCAGCTGAAAGCTTTCAGCTGAGCTAAAAATTACACACTGTGTAGGGCTGGCCTATAGCCTACCAATTAAGTGCCCCTCAAGATCTGCTATTACTAAAACTAAGCCTTGATTCCCTATACATTGATCTCTTTCATACTGGATTTTGTAAAGTTTATGAACAAACAGGAAGTAAAATAACATTTATCACCTCCTCAGAATAGAGAATTATAGTGTAAATTTATTGACAGACTAGGAACAGAACTGTTCATTGTTAGCGTTAGTGTGCAAGCTGGCCAATAAATCATTAAGGGATTTGGGATTTGTTATACCAGGAAGTTCTAGTTAAATGTGCTTGAGATGTGACACGACATATTTCGACCGACCTTGGCTGTTTGCTGAAGGTGGAGAAAACCTTATCTGATTCTTTCGCAGAAAGACATCTGATGCACACAAGAATTGCAGCATAAGAATCATGAAGGGCGGAATTATCGTCCATGACTATCCCGCCAAGATACGGGTGCATGATAGCCACGCCCTGTTTTCTCCTTCTGTTGCCGCTGGGGCTGAAGGCGCTCCAAATATTTTTCAGGTTTTGTGCGTATGGAATTCACTGTACAGCACATACTCTGGTTCAGGGAGCTGCCTTCCCAGCGGAGCGGACTCTGTTTGCTCATCTCCACTTTAAGGCTTTCCAAAATGGGTATGGCTGAACAAGGAATACCGTACAGCCTGCTATGTATAGGCAAGGCAGCTCCTGAACCAGAATGCGAAACATTCACACTAATGAAGAGAAACCATAGAAAAATGCACACATTTTTATTTTGGTCTCTTTTTGGATTTGCTGTTTTAAAAAAGTTAGGGTGGCATTCGGTGCGAGTGTCACACTGCATTCAGAAATGGGTATGTTCCGGGCGTTGTCACTTGCCGGCGGTAGGCCTACTGTACTTTTCTCATGACGCCTAAAGTCCACGTGGGAACCAAGAAGATACTTTTGTGGCCATAAGCACAGGAAGCAGGCCCCCTAAAATTCCTTATTCATTCCCAGACGGTCTTTTTGTTTTTCAAAACGATAACAGGCCGTTCACACTGCAAGTTAGACGTAGGATAGTCGCTTCTCAGAGGTGCAGCTTTTTTTATTGAAATTGTCACAAAACTCTTAATTTGACATTTGAGTATATGAAATATTCAATTTAAACATGGGGTGTTCATAAAAATTAGTATAGAATAAGAGAAATGTCAACATATGGGAGGTAAAGACTGTGGTACGGTTTGATACGACAGCTATACTTCGCTTTTCACTCATTAAAAACGTTATAACACTAGTGACATAGAAAGTCTCTTTATTGTGATAACTATGTTCCTACAAGATATTCTCGAAAAACAGAGAAGCTTTTCAATACTGTAAACTATATTCAGTGTGATATTTACCACATTCTAAATCAAAGTGATCATTATAAGTAAGTTTCCCGACATTTCTGTGGTCACAAATAAAAGACTTTTATTATATGACAAAGTAAAAGAATTATGTGAAAGGTACTGGCATCCAGACAGACCCAAAATTTTTTCCGACAGACGGCGGTTTGACAATTACTAGGGGGAGTAGCACCCACACGCCCCCGGTAGTTACGGTAAGCCCCTGCTTAGAACAGAAGTATTGACAAAATGAAACAACGAAAATTACCAGAAGTGCGCCTAAAATGTTAAGTTGTTAGTGAAGAATCTACCTGCCATGAGAGCAAACACATGTTAAATGGGGAAGGGGGGGGGGGGTAATATGATTGCCTTCAAGAACTACATACATTCTTGTATACGCTAAGACTACACGGCGGAAGTGGAACTTGAAAAGGTCTGAAGAGGGGTCAGCCTCCCCTACCGGGACATGACTCCCACTTGGCCCACCCTGTACAATTGCTTTCCTCAAAATGTCTCCAAAGCAGCTTAAGCAAGTCAAATCATTTCGAATCGGAATCATGCTACAATACTTTACAAGCTGTTATTTAATTAGGCAATACAATCACATTTACAAAAGTTGAGCTTTTAAACATAAATCATAAATTTTGTGTTTTGATGAAAGAATAACAGGGCGGTATACCCACCTTAGAAGTGTGACGACATGATATGAGGATTTTGAGTCAATTTCTACTGTTCTTATACTCGAAAAAGTTCCCATTTAAAAATAACTTGTATAACTCCCACCTAAAATACGAAGCTACATCATTGTATTTTGAGATAGCTGGACATCTTTTACCACAGAATGTCGTTATTTCCTCTAGTTTTTGTAACTTTATATTGTCCATACTGACCAGAATAAAGGCGAAATCAACTTAGAGTCATATATATTCCTGGTAGTGGAGTTTTACAAATATGAGATACATCGAAATCACAAAAATCATCTTTTTGCCCCCCAAATGATCAAAAATGGGCAAAAAATAACTTTTGCTTTTTCCTCTTGGTTTTCTACGCAATGACCGTATGGAAATTCAAATCAACTCCATTCAATTATGCTAGCTGGTATTGAGCTATTCCATACAAATACATCAAATTTACAAAATTAATTTTTTTTTTGCAAAGATGAACCGTGAACAATTTAATCCTTTTCGAGGAATAAATAATGGGGTTTATTGTACCTTATAGGTAAAATGTTCACTTTATCACAATAGTTAAAGTATAAAAATGTACTGCAAGGCTTCTTGGGTCATTATTGAACTTTTCTTGTTATCTTGAGAAAAGATATACGGTATAATTTATACATCATCGTAACACTATTTTCAAGTTGAGATATAAGCCTTAGGCATTTTTGACTGGCAGAAAGCCTTTACTTTCTCTGTTTTATGTAACTTTATTTTGTCAATATCAACCAAAATAGGGTTCAAATTGACTAAAATTTATATTTTTTTTATAGTAAATTATTTGGAAATATGAACTACTCCAAAATAATAAAACTAATATTTTTACCCCCAAAAGACCAAAAATGACCCAAAAATTGATTTTCAAAAGTGCCATCTACGTAACATTAATCCTTACTTTATGTTGATTGGATCTAGCATAGCTGACTGTTTGCCTACATGACTTTTTTGAAGGATTTTTACGTCAATGGCTTGCCTACTGCAATGTTTAAAAGCAATTTCACACTCTTTCCTTACACCCAACAAATAACACAATTCACTGAATTATGTGAAGTTTTGAACATGTGATTAGATTGACACCTTAACTAAAGATATCACCATTTTGCAACTCAGTCACCTTAATTTGATGAGCAAAAATTTCTCGAAGGGTCCCCTCCCGTTAGACCCCATCCTCCCGAACGGCACCTCCACACTAGGTGACAAAGGACGGAAGTGTCCGCCGGTTGCAAAATATCGTAGATTATGAATATGCACGCTTACACCGACTTTCTGGCTTATCTAGGATGGGATTTCGACATGATCATCTTCTGTGGTGCCCCCAGTCATCAAATCCTGGCGGTGCACTAGGGCTATAACTGAAAATTAAAGTTACTGATTTTGTTTCTGAATGGGACATAATCTGTGATTAACGTTGGAAGAGTCACCAAATCCCACAGTTTCATGTGGAATTTTCCAAAAGTCCGGATGTCCGAAGAGGGACTTGATCCCTTCCCCATCGTCGCTTCCCGGCTCACTGCACTCAGTGCATGGACCCTCTTTCATAAAACCCTGCATTCGCTCCTGAGAGCGTACTTCACGCCTCTTGCAGGCACGGAATCCGTGTCTAACGCCCATTCTTTAAGAAAACATTTGAGTAATGTTAAAGATAGTCATAACGTATGTGTAAAACCTGATCAGTGCCCCCTCCCCGGTCCTTTCGCCAGGTCTGCTACTCCGGCACTTTAAAGGGAAAAGGCATGCAGTTTTGAATTAATGCACCCCGTCATCTCATCCTAATTCAGCAATGGTTCCCGTCAATCATGTGACAATATATTTGTTACATTCAGAAAAACTTCTTGGTTTACCTTCAACTGTTCAATAGGCTATATCAGTGGCGTCACCAGACTTTTCATTCGGGGGGGGGGGCACAAGGGGGCACAACAGTACGACGAGGGGGCACAACTAGATAGCGGCGTATGCGGTATGTTGTGTGAACGCCGGCCTGGGGGAGGGGTCTTAGGGGGGTGTCCCCCTCCCCTTTGAAAATTTTTGAAAAATTAGGTGTCCTTAGATGCAATCTGGTGCCACATACGTTACCTTTTTGAAGTAAAATTTCTGTCAAAAAATAACGAATTTTTAGGAACTAAAAAAAAAAATTATGCATGGATTGAGAAATTTTCATGAAAGTGAAAAAAACGTGCATGTGTATTGCCGAATCAACGATCAAATATTCGTTCGATTGTGGACTTTTCAATTAACGTGAAATTCTCATGATCCACAAACTGAGTGATTGGAGTCTTACGGGATTAAAGTGATCATAGAATTTTGTATCATATATTTCTCTTTTAAAATTTGTTGGAATTATTTTTTTCGAAGAAGAAAATACGGAAAAGTCTCCTTGAAATTGCTGGCACTGAGCTGGCATTACAATTCGCAACGCAAGTGGCAGGCAAATCCCATGGTACTGTACGTACCAAACAACACCATTCACTGTTTTGGTTAATGAGTCCGCGAGGCAGACATTTCCGCTACACTTTATCAAGGCGTATACTCACACCTATTGAGGCGGCGAGGATTATGGATAGATTACCAAGACCGATGCTCAGCCTCCGACACAGAGAACACTGTCTGCTTTATGAGATGGGGTCATTTTGTTATTCGAAAAAATACAAATTGCTGCCTTTTCTTGTCCTTAGAAGAATCAAATCATATGAAACATGGTAGTCAAATATTCTAACTACAGAACTTATAGAAGATCTATACATTTTTTTCAAAATCTCAGATCTCAGTTGGGGGGCACACGGGGGGCGCAAGGTTTTCCAGGGGGCACGTGCCCCCCGGCCCCCCTTGGCGACGCCACTGGGCTGTATAATGTTTTTATACAGAAACATTAAAAAGATATTTGTGAGCGAAATAAGAGGAGATCTGTAAGATTAAGTCGATTTTTGAAAATAAACATGAGGAGACCGCTTTCTCCCTTTAAATGAATCATTATTATCCCTGTAGATTGAGTTGGATGGGAAACGCTGTTGGTCATCATGACTATATATGATCTGGCTGAAGAAATCTATTTGAAGAAACATGAAATACGGATGGCAAACCCTTTATTTTGAATCTACAACCACTGAGTTTACAGACACCCGCTTCCTTGCCTCTACCAGTAAGCCCTAATTTCCCCGACGGGGGGGGGGGGGCAGCGACCAAAATCCCCGACAGCCCCGATTCCTTCAAGGGGTTGTTGAGGGAGGATTTGAAGCTTGCCTGAGGACTATACCATGCCATTGAGGGGCATATATTGCATAAAATTTGTATACAGAGAAACATATTCCGCGCTGATTTAATGTTTTTCCCGGAATCTAAACTGTGAAATTGCAAAGCGTCCGAAGCGGGGGAAATTTTGGGGGGTAAGTCTACACTAAAAAGATTCCGTACTTACCGTGTTTAAAGCTTCTATAGGTCAATTGTCCGGGCAGTTGGGCCCTATCGGGCATAACTTACACTGAACTACCCTCCTTAAGTCATTAGCCGTACCACACGACAGACAAAACATCGAGAACATTAAATATAGGTTTAACGAAATGAGATGAAATTCCCGACATTTACGTAAATCCATGTACACTTTTAAAGTTACTTGAAAGGTGGAAAGGGTTTTACCAGTGGCGTGGGGGCAACTAGAGTGCCCCCACAGAAATTCTGGGGACGCAATAGGCGATGCTGAAAAAATGAAGGAAAGCAAAATAAAAAAACGGCGAGAGAAGGGAGGGATGGGAAGTTGGTGGGGCGGAGTTGGGGAGGGAGATTAAGGATCTAGGTCTCGGGGATGACAAATGACGATGGAATCCGCAGCAGAACGGACGGCATATTTATTTTATGCAGGACGCATTGGCAATAGGCCTCCGAAAAGTCAATCAAAACCTTGGACATTAATGATGTCATCGAGTCTGGAAACAAGTGTTCCGGATCTTTTCTCCCTTTTTCAACAGATTATGCCGTGGGGCTGAATCCTAGCCCTTTTTTCGAACCCTAATCCTGATTTTGAAACAAAATAAATAAATTCCGAAAAAGTATTGGTTGTTAATGTCATTTTCACTCTGAGGGTGGGCCGTCCCTCCAGGGGTAGCGCCAGGTGAGGGAAGGGGGCCATGCCCCCCTGGGGAATTTTTACAGTTTCGTCAGGGAGTCTTAGTCGATACGATAAAGCATGCAGACCCCGACGGCGACAGTCCCCCGACGGTTTATCTGCATTTTGCTCAAGAAGACAATTTCTCTAACAAGAAACCAAAATTTTCGGCGCGCTACGCGCGCTGCAGGGTCACTCCATTTTCTTCAATATTTCCATTCCACATCAGTAGTAGCACAATTCCTGGTCACCTTACCAAGTAACATGTAGGCACAATACACAGCTTATGTAGCTGGAGGTCGTAAATTTCATCCCACATCGTAATGCCTAGTTACTGTTCTCTAAAGTGTGTCATGCTGTACGGTCAGTTGGTGAGCGAGTCCAGGTGGTTTCGATACAATGTATGCTATCCCCGATACGGTCTACAACCCCTACGGGTTTCTTTCTTTGTTTTTGTTCTTAATGATTACATATGTTTTATGTGTAAGCCTACCAAACATTTTCGCACGCTTCGCGCGCTTTGCAGTGTCACGATTCAGATTCAAAAGAACGATATCAGCGCGCAACTTCGCTCTTGAAGTATTACGTGATATTATGCAAAATATGCCCTGCAATTACATGGGATCGTTAGGTTCCTTCAAATCCCCTTCTCACCATGCATCCCCTCGACATACTATAGTGGGTTGTCGAAACTTGGGGTCACTGGCGTGGCCCGGTTCCCGTTCGGGAAAATTCTGTAGCCACCGTCACTTCTCTCCCTTTGACTGTGAAAATCAAGCTGATTGGACAACATCTTCCTACGTCAAAAAGGGATCATTCATATTCATCTCACCATTTCGAGTTGTGTGATCACTGTGCTACTGAATGGGAATGAATGGCGAGAAAAAACAATGAGTCATCAGTTTGCTCACGTTTATGGTTGGCCATTCGGGTCATAACGTCTAAAACTTTACGCGTAAAGAATGCCAAATGACGTCTTAAAGAAGTAACCAATCACAGCCCTTGAAAGGCATTTCTTTACGCGTAAAGAAAATCTTCAAGTCTTTACGCGTAAAGACCTGTCAAATTTCTTTACGCGTAAAGAGTTGCAAGTTCTCTTTACGCGTAAAGAATTTCACTTCACCTGGCCATGGGGGTCATAACGTCTAAGTCTTTACGCGTAAAGTAGACTTCCACATTTCAAAACAGATGTGCTTATCATAACAGAGAAGGACTGAGCGAATAATTATGTTGTTACTTACGAAATATTGCATTCTTTAAATAACTAAAGTAAGCACATTAGTTAGGATGGAAAGGTAGGCCTATTTTAACATAAATATAATACCGGTAACTCAACTTTCTTCCGTTCTGAAAAGAAATCTTTGAACAAAGCTTATGGAAGTATTCACAGACATTCCATGTATAGGCCTACACCACATAACAGAGTATAACCGGGCCGGCAACTGTGCACGTGTATGTCACATGGACAAATGCAGCCCTACTTTGATATGGTACCTCCACAAGCTGCGTTCAAATTCTTCTCTTCAGAGAGCTTGACTCTTTTTTTCTTAATAAACATTTCCATCCCAACTAATTAAGTTTCCAGTGTGCTTAGTTACATGTATTTAATTAATAAAATATTTAGTAAGTAACAATTCTATTGTTTTCTCATCCTGATTCTTTCTGTTTTGTGCAATAATCCTCCATGCAATGTGGAAGTCTACTTTACGCGTAAAGTTTTACACGTTATGACCCACATGGCCAGATAAGAGTGGAATTCTTTACGCGTAAAGAAACCTTCCCACTCTTTACGCGTAAAGAAATATTTGGCAGTTCTTTGCGCGTAAAAACTTGACCATTTTCTTTACGCGTAAAGAAATCTGACATTTCTTTACGCGTAAAAAGTTGCAAGCTTTCTTTACACGTAAAGAAATACCTTTTAAGAAGTGTGATTGGTCAGTTCTTTAGGAATTCACTTGTCATTCTTTACGCGTAAAGAGTTATACGTTATGACCCGTTTGGCCAGGTTGGCCATTTGGGCCATTACGTCTAAACTCTTTACGCGTAAAGTTTTAGACGTTATGAACCGAATGGCCAACCATACACGTTTGCTCGCGTTGCTTGCAAGTAGTTTTGTACGGAATCTGAACGAAAAGGCTTCAATATGCGTGGTCGGTTTACTTATTTTGGCTTTCAAAAGGATCATTTCTGAGATAAAAAACCCACAATTTTCGGTACGCTTTTGCCCACTGTTCCTCAGTTCCGTTACTTATAGCTAAATATAGTACAATGTCACCTCATTTCGGTAAACCTGGTTAATGTTCTCTTATGTCTGTCAGGAGGTGCGGCTAGTGACCAGACCCGAGGAGGGAAGTAAAATGTAAGTTATGTCTGATAGGGCCCAACTGCCCGGACAATTGACCTATATAAGATTTAAACAAGTACAGATTCTCTTTAGTGTAGGTTTACCCATAGGCGTACGGGGGGTCAATATTTTTGGGGTCAGGGAAAATTTTTGCCCGAATTTAGAATTTTGGACCAAGTTGCCCGAATTTTGATACCGTTGTGTCGGTTCCAAAAAGGCATAATTTGTTTTCTCGGCTGTCTCATTTGCCCGAATGGATCCACTATTTTTGCCCGAATTGGGAGGGCATATGCCCCCTGTCCCCCCCCCCGCCTCGTACGCTTATGGGTTTACCCAAAGAATTTGGCGCGCTTCGCGCACTTTGCAATTTCACAGGTTAGATAAAAACGGTAAATCTATGTTCCTCTAGTAGTCAGGGACGTTTTGGTTTGTTGCATTTTTTTTTGCTATATTTGGTAAAACTTTGATAAGATGTAGAGTAGACATCAGACAATCAGAAAAGTATGTGCTCCATTTTTTTCATTTGCAAGGGGGGTAGCCAGCCAATTCAAAATGGCCACCATTTTGACCATTTTGGCTGATATGGCTCAAGAAAGGCTCTGCTGCGCCAGGATTTGAGGTCTAAAACTTTTTTAGGAGTAAAGGTGGTAAAATATACACGGTCTCTCAAAATATACTGAAAGTTTTCCCCAAAATGTTGATCCGTTTTGTTGTAGTGACCTGTCGAATATGGCCCTTATGGCCAAAAATCGGCAATTTTGGCAAGTTTGGCGCTGGGGGACAAATTTGAGTACCAGATTCTCTTAAAGTGTGTATACCAACGACCTTAACTTTTGTTAATGGGTAGTCCTATGGCCAGGCAGTACGTGGGGAAAATTTGGACTCCCAGATTCAAACCTACATGAAATGATTGGTACTGAAAATTCGCAATTTCTTTGTATTTCGTCGGGAAATTTTCGGGTGACAAATTTTCCAATTTTTGACAAATTTTCGGGTCTTGTTAGAAAAATTCTCTTGAGAGCATAAAAACAGGGAAACCGTCGAGGCGACTGTAGTCACCCTCGGGAACTGCATACTTTATCGTATCGACTAAGACTCCTCGACGAAACTGTAAAAATGCCCGACGGGGCAGCCTTCCCCTAGGGTGGACCATGGCCCCCCTGCCCCCTACCTTCCGCCACCCCTGCTTTACGCGATTTACATTATTTTCTGAGGAAAGAAAGCCGTCACGGACGGTGAGCTATTCGAAGGACAAGGCAGCGTCCCCCTTCCGATACCGATTTTGTCCCTACTGTTCTGCACATATTGTACTTTTTCCAGATATATTTTTGTTTGTTTGTTTGTTTTTTCTTCTGTAAAAAACGGGAAATGTCCCCTTGGGCGTCAAATACAAACATCACCGGTATTACCAACTATACGTGGTATCACAAACAAGCTCTGCTTGCAGCGCTTTAGGATCGGGGACTGTAAGAGATGGCGTTCTTCATCATTGCCCACTGCCCATATATGTTGTGAATGTATCAGTCGAGTTACCAGCAAATAACGCAGCCACAGTACAGCACTGCACCGTACTTGCACAAGCAATTTATGTACGCCTATCAAGTAAGTACGTCGGCATTTTGTTTTCGATACATTCGCTAGCTTTCTTGTTGCTTGTATTAACTCTCCCTTTTACTGTTTTCCTTCATTACAACAACATTACAACAGAACATCTTAAATGCATTGTAATTATTACAGTATCTCACCTGAGACCTTACGTTAGAAATGATTATTACCATGCGAAGTAGGCTACAGAGTTGGCAGAACGTTAAGGCCTGTGACATAACGTTAGGCCTTAGTATGTCACTATGTGTGAGAATTTTTTCATCACACACTATCATATCACGTGTCTGCGTAGGTACCTGATCCGCGAACAGAGAGTGGCAACAAAGGATCCACATTTCGGAAGATGCGGGTTTGTCAGCTTACCGCAAAATAGCGAAGTAAGCATATTGTTTAACATTGGGAGTGTTGAATATATTATTTACGTTTCATTCCAAAGCTAACATAGGGTAGGCCTAGGCTAGGAATAATGTGAGGCCAATTCCTAGGTGGCTAGGCCTAGCCTACTTGACTTAGTAATACTAACGGTAGCCTAGCCTAATAGGTAGAGCCCAAACAGTAAAGAAGAATTCAGTGTAAAATTGAAGAGGCAATAATGTAGATAGTAATTGATGTGAAGGAACCAGAAATAAAACTATTTTGAGTCTGTTCCCCATTTTTCACCTGCTAGGCGTAGGCTAAGTATAATGGAAAGTGAAAGTTATAGCAGGGCACGAAATAACCGACAGCCGTGGCTGTCGCACCCTTACTGATGGCCTTTGTGCCCCTCAGTCAATGTTCTATGAAATAACATAAATCATTTTCGCTGTGCCCTTTTCAAGCTTGTTTTGAGACTATTGAGTATTTCATATTCTTTGGGAATGAATTGTTCATGAAGTATAAATAGGCCCTAGGCTGCTACTAGTGTTAGACCTGGCTTCTGCAGGTTCATGGCCACTATCTCTCCGGCTGATTAGTACAGTTCATTTCTAGAGATAATCAAGTTTTCAGAAATTTTGCTAAAACAAATAAACAGTTAAGAGAGTCATTCTCAAAATGCTGATGTATTTAATATATTACTTAATTTTTTAAAATTGTGGCAGAAGAATTATTTTAAATTTGACCATTCATTAAGAGGCATTTTAAGTTCTGTGAGAAGGTATGTTCTGAAAAAATACACACTACCAGTTGTGACATTATTCTCACATCGCTTATGCCTCATATTGCAAACCATGAAATAGATCGTGTGCAGCTTGCACTTCGCAGCACGTGCTATCACAAATTGCAATTATCAAGACCACACTGGCTGACTGGTATCACCACAATGACAAACTGTGCAGCCAAGATTCCCTGGTTGTGCACCATGTGGATACACTGCACAGGCTGTGATTACGGCCCCACTGCATTGACTTTGCACACAGCCCAATATCATAAAAGTTGTTTCCAAAATAATGTCACAGTCATGGCTGGAAAAAGTTGGGAAGCTGGGAAGCTCCTTCCCAGGAAATGTGGACATTTGGAGGGAGATTTGGGCATTTGGAGGGAAATTTGGCAATAGGAAGGAAAATTCCCTTTTTTGTTCATGAAAATATGGGAAGAATTGTGGAAAATTTTACTCCCTTCCTAGGAAATAAACATTTTTCCAGCCCTGGGCCACAGTTAACACACAGTATGTCAGTTACTGTAGGGCTCATCGTGTTGCCAAAGATTTCTTCGTAATGTTTTTGCACTGACGATGTCAAGGAAACTCCTTGCTTATGCAGCAAACAGATAACAGAGATGATAAAACGATATGTTAGACTTATGTTGGTTTTATCTATACTCAGTTCGATTGTAAAATAAGATGAAAAATCAGCATGTCCTTCAACAGTATAACTGTGATTCAACATGTACTCCAAACCATACACTGTTGCCTCACGACATGGTGCCAACACACACTTTTACAGCATCATGTCATTTTGAAATAATGTTTTTGGTAAATGAACATGTTGCACACTGTGGCATTGACAGTGTGAGTGATCGCTCGTACAGGTACACACTATACAAAGCTTGGTGTGGTAAACTGTATGAAGAGTAAAAAACATGGCGTCTTTGTGTCCGAGCAAAAACAAAAGGTCGATCCGCAAAGCGTGTCACTCAAGACATTTAAAGAGAGGCCATTCCACAAAGACTTTAGCACTAAACGTGAGTTGATTCGTGCACACAGAGTCATGTTATTTTCTTTATGTTGGGAATCCGCAAAGATGGGTTTTTGAGACTCAACAAAAGTTAGGTTAGGTGGATCAAAAACCACGTAACCAAAGAAAAAGGTTACCATGAAATCTGAAATCCTAAGGTCTGATGTTAGGTGTAAGTGAATGGTGAGTTTTATACCTTATCCTTAATTTTACTTCTTTCCAGTGCACACGAATGTTCCAATAAGGTTTTTCAATCAGTTGGGTAGTATAATGATTCATTCAGATTATGGATGTCTTCAAAAGAGAAGTATTTTGGGGCAAAAAAAAAAAAGACCTGAGTACACTTCTAGACTTCTCTGGGTATTGATGTCACATTAAGCCTAGAATTTCCTGCATGGAATCTAGCTCTCCCATTGGTTAGTTAAGCATAAATAAATGACGTCATTGAATGTGGCCAAACTATCCAACGGGAGAATGTAGTGTATGTTTGTATGGGCAGTTGAAATAAAAGCACCAACAAGACTTGAAACAAAATGGGCACAGCAAAATGACATCAATAGTACGTGTAGGTTCTACCAGTGAAGGGCAGCATGGCAAATGGAGGAGTCTAGTCATGAGTTTGAGAAAAGGCATGGCAAAATGACATCAATGGTAGGTTCTACCAGTGAAGGGCAGCATGGCAAATGGAGGAGTCTAGTCAGGAGGAATGAGTTTCATCCTTACAGCACTTGATTACTACCATGTTTGAGAATTAGAAATGCCTCAGAACCACACCATTTCATGTATCATCAAATCTGGTTGCCTTCCCCCAAATCTGGTAGCCCCTCTGTAAAATTAAGAATGACTTTTGTGTTTCTTGCTTTATTTTCTGTAACACTTGCAGTTTTCTACAGTGTACATCACTGAACTCTGAGATGTATCGTAGTGATGAAAGGAAGGCACCAAGGGCAAAAGAAGAAAGGCTTGATGGCAACTTTTGCCATCGGCTATATGTGTTCTTCTGGGGCACAATGGCAACCTTGTGAGGGCATGATGGCTTCATGCTGTGGGTGTCATCGGACCGGTACAGTAACATCAAGCCCTGGGCACCATTGAAATAGCTGTAGCTAAAAGCAGCCCTCAGAATATTGACCAAATCATTAATGATATCAACTGAAAAAAAAGGCTTGCAAAATTATGCAAAAACCATTAATAAACTAGCAGTGAGATTTATTGGAATCAGTGGCTACTGAATGCCGGTTTGCAAAATTTTGCCTCGCAGAGAGGGAGATTTAGTCCCAAAAGTCTTAGTGGGATCATACAGACCAGATACAGCTTTCTTCATACAGTAGAGTGTGTGCTACTGTATAGACAACATGTCTCAATTAAGTAAACTGGTCATCTAAATGCAAGGATCCACAGGTACAGGTTCACATGTACGTGTGCATTACATGATATATGCACTTACAGTAACATAATGTACAGTACAAGTTAACCCTACAGTACCATACTCCAAAAGCTACAGGGCCCATTGAAATCTTTCAATGAGTTTGTTGCAAAGTGTGTATGAATCTTGTACTGTATTTCATCTCTAACATTATGCTTTGCATGGAAAGTCTTATTTATGGACAGGGATGTAGCTACAGTGGGCGGTGCTGGGCGATGACACCCAGCACTCGATATTCCCGCCCAGCACTCCAGGCAAACACACGTCTCCCCGCCCACCACAAATCTGCCTACCGAGACCTAAAACTAGTCCTAAATTTACTCCCTAAAGTAAAATGAGGGAAAAATGAAAAATTAATGGCTGAAAAATTTGGTAGATGCCATGGGGTGGGGTGAGGTGCTTTCCCCAGATAGGACAATTACCCGGCACTCAAATTTGGCTAGCTACATCCCTGTTTATGGATATGATGAGGTTTTTCTAAATGTTAAATTTCATGCATTATTTTATCAGTCTTTGGCTACATTGGCCAATATGTAACATTGTTAAAAGAAAGTTATAATAGAACAAGACTTGCCACACAAACAAATGCTGGGACAAATTTTAATGAAACTTGGACACAGTGATGAATGGATGGTGGGTTATCAGTGATGGTCAGGAATTTGGAGGAAAAGGTCATCAAGGGGTCACTTGGGGTCCTTTATGAATAAACAAAAAATGCTGTCTCCTACAGATTTATTGGCAGTATTAGGTGATTAGCATTGTGATATAACTTTGGTAATTATTTGCATCATTGCATCATCCCAACTCACTACCTGCTAGGGATGTGACCGTTTAGCGATCACGTGTAATAAATGTTTAGTGCGAAGCCACCAGCGATTAATCCCAAAACCGTTTTTCTGTACGAAATGAAAAACAATCTGCAGTCATTACAGAAAATTAGATGTTCACTTTAACTCTTTTTGAAAAAGTGAAATACATAATTATTCAATTGGTGCACACGTAAACATACAACATCAAAGTTGAGCTTCTATGAGGATCCGTGTTTGAGGTTCATGGTAACTGTATCCCCCGGATGTCACTAATGCGTTTTACGTATTCATCATGTTCAAGAGCACGTTTATTAAAGTCTCTGTGTTGATCATGGGTACTTGCGATTAATCGCTAAACGATCGCAAAAATTTTGCGATTTAACGTTTAGTAATTTTGCTTAAAGTTCACAGTCCTACTACCTGCAGTGATGCTTTTAGGTTTCTTGACAAAAACATTGAGGCCCTTGAAATTTTCTTTGGTCTCTGCAAAAGAAGTTGAGGGTCCTTCTCTGGGCTCTTGGATTAAAAACTCAAATGAAAATACTGATATAACACTAGTTTAGGCTTTTTTTGCCCTTGAATGCAAAGTAATGGTGACCACAGTGCAGCAAGGGCCGGTGGCAGAAAATAGTTAGCAAATGACATGAAGAGATTAATGGGGACATTCCACAAAAGTGCTCTACAATGTTAGGTTCATATTTGAGGATATGCAAAATGAAAAATTTGTGAAAACTTTGGAAATGCACTAGCAGTATTTCAATACAAGTTGAAATGCTTATTTCCAAAACTGTCTTAAATGCAATTGATGTTTCAGGGCCATAGAAACAGCCCAAAGGACAGATTCATACACATTTTATTCACACTAAGCCTACTCAGAAGTGTTGTATGCCCTCTTAGCAGCTATCAAGGTGATCACATCAGTTTAATAAGGTCTATTCTTTTCGTAAATAGGACCACAGGTCAGTGTTCGCGCTAAGGCACGGGATTGCATGAATCCCGCTTTTGTCTTTCGAATCCCGCACAAAATTAAATCTTATGCGGGAAAACCCCGCGCACTTTTCTGCAGCTGAGATCGTAACTACAGTTATAATACACACATTAAATTGCAATAGTATCTTTACCAAGTGATAACCCCCTCCTTCATTTTGAAAATCCCTCCCAAAGAAATTTCTAGAGAGGGAATTCCCTCCCAGGTTCAATTCCTTAGTGCAAACACTGCCACAGGTACTTGTTACTTGTATCCATACAGTAGGCTGTTGTATACTTGACAGTAATAGTAAGCATAAAAAGTAAGGTAAGAGGACATTCGCAGTAGTCTAAAGGGAGGTTTAACATACAGTATTAGTGGTCCATTTTACTGCAGTGGAGGTTCATTCACCTCAAAACAGTGCAGGGTGAAGTTTCTCTGATTTGAATACAATTTAAGTGAATATTTTAGAAACATTGGGCCATTTTTGTAGAATTTAGTCCAAATTTTTCTCATTACACTTGTAAGTACCGGTAATTCTGTGCTTGCTTTCTAAGTCAGTGCCTTCTACAAACCAATGTGTGACATCATAACCAAAATTTTATTGTAATGTCATTGTCACTTTTTGTTCAAGTGTCTGGCTATGGGGAGAGTACAATCATAAACAAATAAAATTAGGAAAAAGTCACTGGTGTCTTGCTTAAGGTTAAAACCCCATGTTTTAAAAATGACAGTATCCACTTTAAAAAGAACCCTTATACCCCCCTCCCCCAACATTTTTTCTTGAATAGACCCTGTATCCAGAAAAGAGAATTTTGAGCTCTTACAATAGCTCCACATTCTTACATTTCCAGTCTACAAAATCCTACTTTTGTCCTGGTATATTGAGAATTGTCCTACTTTTTTACCTGGGCGTAATACTGGAAAGCCTGGCTTACTGTGCAGTTCAGTATGTAAACAACATTGAAATTAGATGGGTAAATTTTATGTTGTGAAGCAAGTTTCATGTTTTGCACAAACTTTGCAATATTTCCATCTTTCTATGAATATGCAGAAGTCTCTGTGGAACTAAAATGGCTTTTGGCTGTAGCAAGATCCTTCTCATTTTGTTGGCAATTTCCATTGGGTCTGTTCTTTCTGTCAATCGTCACGGAGCAGAGGTAGATGATAATGAATTTGCAGAGTTTGAAGACCTTGGAGATGAAGAAGAGGAGTTAGAGGACGGTGTAGTGGAACCAGAAGATGAGGATGAAGTTTTCTTTGATGACGATGAGTTTGTAGATGAAGAGGAAGATGACGAAAGCCTTGTGATGGATGATGAATTTGAAGATGAAGATACAGAAGAAGATGTTGGCATTGAGGTGAGCAGTAGCCTATTAGTTGAATTTCAAACAGTAAATTGAAACTACCTCTTGAATAAGCTTTGCTGACACATTTGTTTTTGGAGTGGGGTACCCAGAGGCCTATATCAATATTAGTTCCAATTTGGAATGCAGATATGACTCCTATGATGATGTCAAAGCTAATGCAGGAATACATACCACAGCAGCAATAAGTGTCATTTACTAGCCTACTAACAAGTTGTTATACAGCAATTGGCCTACACTACAGGCTCCTCAGTAGCTGAGGTGTGTAACCACCAGTGTTGGCGAAACATAGAGGTCAAATGAGAGGAATACTTTTAATTGAATGTAGAAGAACGAGATCAGAAGAACCAGTTGTAAAACAATAGCCCACTTCATTAAACCTGCAACAGAATACAAATGTAGACTCCAAAACATGATTTTTTGGCATATATTTGACAGTATTGAAAATCCCCAGGAGTCACCATTCCAAGGAAAGCGGTGAGGCTACTGTACCCCACTTCTGGCCAGGAGTTGCAACTCTGAAGGAGAGTCAAATGTAAATGCTTACCTAGTATTGGTGAGGATGCTGTATAATACCAGTGTTGTAACTGGGGCCAGAGGCCACATCCTCTGAGACCTAGGTCATATGCCCGACCCTCTTCCCAAGTACTTTATCAGAAGTTTTGCTATTTGGCATTATTATGCAAACAACAACAATTAATTAAGTATAACACAGCACAAATAACTCATTGACAGAATGTGCCATCAATTCCCTGCCCTGCTCTAAGAAGCTTACATAAGACATCACTTGGTCTCTTAGTGGAGTTCTGAAGGACTGAGGTTAGTGTCACAAAAATTTTTACATAAAGAAGATGGCTCATCAGAGACATGCAATTTTAGTCAGCATGCATGTGGTAATATTTATGCTGGTTAGTTACAGTCATGTACTATGGTATTCCAAGTTTTTTTGCTTGGTATCCTTATTTTAAACATTGATCAGCTTACTGTAGCACTATGAACTACCATGGAGCTACCTCTGAGGTGGTACTGTAGCTCCATGGAACTGCCAGCATCGTGGGTTGGTATGTACTATGTAGGATACTAGGAATATCTTTTCCAAAAATGTAACTATCTTGCTGGACAAGGCATTTTTCTGGCCTTGAAAGTTGCACTTTGGTGACCAATTGAAATATTGTTGTGTATGTATTTGTGTTGGTTCTCATCCTTAAACTGTTATTCTCACAGTCTAACCATTATGTATATTTTGTTCAAAAATTGTCACCATTGTCATTGGCAGGATGAAGATGAATTTGAACATTTCAAAGACAATGAAGAGTTTGAAAACTTTGAAGGAGAAAAACCATCTCGTGGAAAAGGAGCAGCACCTGATCTTGAGATAGCAAAGGTAAATTACCCTCTATCCTTTTTTTCATTAATTTCTTGAGAAAAGTTTTGACTAGATGGTTTCCATCCCCTATGCAAGAGTACATTGCTGCTTCCCATGGTTCATATAATCATGACAGTCTTTGTTGCATACTGTACCTTGTCTTTTGCAGAGGTGGAAGTAAATTTTCCCGGGGCGGGGGGGGGGGGGTTGAGGATTTTCCTTAGAAAACTTTGCCCCAGTCATCAAATGTTTAGAGGGTTGTGATTGTACATTTGGAGGGTGAATTTGCATACTTTGGATAGAATTGTGTTTCTCCCCCTCCTCATTCCAGTGCTGGTAATTTACTTGTTCTTTCCCCTAGCATCAGTAATATACTGTATGCTTCTACAGTAGATTGACATCTGTAATAGTCTCCCTGGTTGCAAGATTTTATATGTATTGTCATGAGGTCGTATAATACTGGGTTAAATTTTTGCACAAAGACATCTTGTTGATAGTGGTATGTGATGTTTTTTTCTCTTTGTTCCCAGGTACCTGTTAATTTCAGTAATAATTGGAACAATTACTACCTGGAAATAATGATGCTTGCTGGTATTGCAGCCTACATCCTCAACTACGTCAGTGGTAAAAGTAAAAATCAGCGTCTAGCTACTGCGTGGTAAGATCTTAATTTTGTATTGACTCTTTAAGCTTGCTGCACACTAAATGACTTTGGCAGATGCAACTCACCTCCTGCATCATGTTGGCAATAGTAGTATAATATTCATGGGTTGCTTTTGGTCAGTTCCCAGCAAGAGTCTGGCACAGTTGTAAGGTAGAAGCAATGTGACCAGTCAGGTACCAGCAATTATTTATGAAACCCTAAGAGGGTTGTGACATATCATAGTACAACCCCATGTGAATGGACTAGCCAGATCTATAGTGTGCATTTTCAATTCTTGTACTGATAGTTACACCACCCATAGGAAGTTGGGTCATTACAGTCCAGTTGAGTCACACAAAGTGGTGAAGTTTGTGCCTAAGTTAATTTGTAAACTCGTTTCACCAGCATCAAGTTTCTGTTAGAAGTTTTATAATTTTCCACTTGCCAGCATACAGTGCAATGTGTACTGCTGCATGTATTTAGTGTTATGCGGATAATACAAACGATTGATATTACGTGATATTGCAATTCCGTAATATCAGCCAGTGTTTGAGAAATGGGCTCACAGTGCATTAAAACAAAGGCTACTGCACACTACATTCAGTAAAAATACTGAGGTAAAATATTGGAACTTACAGTCATACATTACAAAATGAAGTATTAATTGTATCCAGTATAGGTGTAAAATATTGGTTGGGTAGTATTAACAGTTTAAGTAAGCTTTACCACTGATGCTGGACATAATTAAGGAATATTGGCTGAGATGGATAATTAGTGCATCATTAGTTGGATGTTATTTACAAAACACCTGTCAGCTCTCCATGTGTTGCTACAAAATGGCAGGTTAAACAAAAACACAGTGACACATGAAATGGATTTATAGATTTTCTGTAATATTCACCTGAAATAACTGGATATAGATCAGGCGCGGATCCAGACATTTCAAAAAGGGGGACTCAAAGCCCCCTTGAGTATTCTCCTAGGTTAACATTATGCTAATTTTCACGTATTTGTTATTGTTGATGTGGCGAAAAAGGGGGGCTGAGGCCGGAAAAGCCCCCCCTTGGATCCACGCCTGTAGATGTGTATGGCACAGCCACGGATTTGAAATAGTATGTGGGATAGTAAAAAATTACATTCAGTTCATGCTATGCAAGTAATGCAACTAATGAGTGCTGCACATGATATCAGCTTAGCAAAATGCCTTGCATCTTACTTTGTTCAGTTAATTTCTTACATGTGCAGGGGAGTTTATGTGATATTTCTGCCTCTTGTGGTGGTTGCCTCAGAAATTCAACACATGTGATGATTTAAGACAGACATTGTTTTTGCTCACCATTTGCTCTAGACCTGAGCACTTGGCTAATGTATTTTTACCATGGTGTGTGTGTGTGTGTGACAAGCTGAAGCACAATAGGAACCAGTGGAGCCAAGTGATAGGCAGCCATTTTGCTGAGCTAATTTCCTTATGTGTTTGGCAGGCTTATATGTGCCATGAGCCAAGTACTCTAGAAGCATCAAACTTCTTGGATATTTGACTAACAAGAGGCAAAAAATTTCACTTGAACTCTCCTGCACACATGACAAGCTAGCCGAGCAAAGTGACGCAGAAGACATTTTGCTGAGTTAATTTCCTTTATGTGTGGGAGGCTTAAGGATTTACTAGAAACTTGGCATAGTATTAATATTGTATGTCTACAAAGTTGTTACTCAAAATGCAACAAAAGAAGTAAGAACGTTTTTCCGTCATTGTGTGTCTGGACAGGATCTGTACATGCTTTATGAAAGATACAGGTATGTCAGTAAACAGGAAGTGTTGATATATAGTAATAATATTATGAATGATAACAATACCTTTCTTATAGCAATAGAATTAGTTTGAATGCAATCATCCCTCATTTTGGTGACAGTACAAAGTGGGATTTAAGATGAATGTTTTTTTGGATAAACAATATTCAGCGAATGAAACAAGTATTCAAAATGACAAAAATCTGGAAGAATCACTGTATCAAAGAGGTGGTAATGATTAGAAAGGGAGACCAGAAGGAGGGTGGGAGAGGAGGGGGGAAGGATATGACACTCACTGAAAAGTTTGGGTATATTTTTTTGCAATTCCTGTGAATGTTGGAAGAGCCTAGGTTCATATTATTGCAAAACTTACAAACTTAATTTGTAGCGTATTACTGCAGATATCAAGCCCTCAGATAGTGGCAGTCACAGACAGCCACTATGTACTGTAGGATAGGGCTGGTGCAGCTTCTCTGATTGTTTTGCTATCTGTGGAAATGTAGTTTAAACAGCCTCAGAGCAGATATCAGACTCTCACATGATGATTGCAGCTAACCACTTGTTTCATTTATTTCTTGCAACAGGTTTAATCGTCACAAAGAGCTGTTAGAATCAAATTTTGCCCTGGTTGGTAAGTATCCTGATAAGCCCAATTTTCAAGAGATCCCATCTGTTCTGTCTGTGCTGTATTTGTTTGAAATATATGTTGTATTAAGGTGTTATAATAAAGCTTAAAAAGTTCTGCTCAAGACTGAAAACAACAGTAGCACATAAGGCATTTTCTGTTTGTGCTGCTTTGTACAGTCTATGCACTCCTCTAAGACTGATGAACAAACAACTGTCCTTCACAACTAAGAGCAATAAGCTTCAGAAGACAGTCTCCAGCACTGTTTATTAGAGGCCTGTCTAAGTACAATACACCTATACATAAGCTGTCATGTAATCAGTACAGCACCCTGGCAGTAAACACAGGGACTACCTAGCTGCTTGAACCCAACCTAGACTGCATATAAACAGGTATGCATTAGGCTAAGTCTTACTGTGTAGTAGAGTATATTTGTTTGAGAGAGAAACAATTTGGCACCACAGATCCAGTGTACATTATCATACATTCCTTAAAAATACAAAGGGACCTTATGTGAATTTTCAGTTGAAAAGTAACAATTGGCATGAGCAGTATAACAGTCCAGAAGACATCACTGAATGGGCTTTGCTGAAAGTGTAACTTTCAAGGATAAACTAGGCTATGTCAAGGTTAGGCTAAGTGTTATCTAGGCCTACTGTCACAGCAAGCATGTGCATTTTGGACAAAAACCTACACCTAATTCATAAGTGATGCGGACAAAGTTACTTTTATTCTAGACAATGCCACGGTTGTTCCTGCATAGCAGCACTGAAGGTTTGCATCTGTGGTTCTCTTTGGCTACATTAAGCCATTCAACGATTTTAACATTGAAAAATTAAGATTACTGTAAGGTCATAATTGACAGAAACAGTGTTTAGACTTAGGCAAGACTTTTAAGGGTTTTATATCTGGTAAGAACACCTAAGAGTATTCTTATTATAATGGTTGTGTAAGGTTTCTATGTACACATATTGTGAATGTTTAACTTTCCTAAGAGGAGGGCTGGACATAAGTCTCAAAAAGAAAAAACTGAGTCTGAGGGGAGTGCACCAATAGCTACTAAAACTTGCTTGAATGTCTTTTTGAGAGGCACAGTGGTAAACATCAAGAGGATGATGGCATTTTCATCAGTGATGTTTGTCCTGTTAAGCCCTGTAGTAGGTACTGTACTCCTTGTACCAATGTCCTCCAAAATAGATACAATTTCTTCAGTAAGAGGCAGCAAGTTAATGGCAAACGAGGGGCTGGGTGGTGTCATGCCTTGTCCAAAAAATTGGCTGTAGCAGCAGTGATAATATTTTATTAATATTTACGATGTTGTGAAATTTTTGTTGGAAGTAATTTACCTCTTGGTAAGGAAAATGACTATTTCATCATGAAATGGAATCCTTGCACCCATTTACAATGTACATCACAGGTTTGCATTCATTCACCTGAGTTACTGCACCATGGAGAAGTGTGCAAAGATAACAGAGTTGTTAAGAATGTACAGTAACTTGCAATCTCTGAAAAAGTGATGGGGAAAAATAGACTGCTGTGCACCCGTGGTTGAGCTGTTTCTGGAGCTTTTATAGGTAATTTGATGAATTGGCTTTCATCAAGTGGGTTTTTTTCATATGACATACTGTAGGCACATAACTAGTTGCAATGCTGGATGTCAAAGGTCATGAAAACAAGTGGTTATGGAATGTATGTGTGCAGTGGTACCTTAGATACAATTCCAACACAGTGAGTGATATAATGTCAAAATGTCCAATATTAACAGAGAAAGCCAGAATGCAGTGATATCAGTAAAAAAGCTCTATAATGGTACTACTGTACATTTTCTGTTGGTGATATTTGTGTACTATGCATTACCAACATTTTTACTGATAAATCCAAGAAAATAGAATTGTTATAGTTCTTAGTAATGACAAGTTTTAATATCAGATTTCTGGAATAGAGTAATTGCTCAGTCACAGTTTCCAAATTTTTCTTTAATATGACAAAAAGTTTTGTCCTGAATGTGTTCTCTGGACATGATCCTTTCATGCTATTTGTTATACTATTGTGAATCTTTGCATTTTGCAGGTGATGATGGAACTCAAGCTGAAGTACCCTCTACAGTTAAATTATTAAAAGAAAGCGAAAATCAGTATTGTCTGTGGTGCACCGGTAGAGCCTTCTGTGAAGGGATGCTAGTTGAACTGAAGGTAAAGAATTGGTTGATTGATAGATCAATTGACTGGTCTACAGAGCCTTCTGTGAAGGAATGCTAGTTGAACTGAAGATAAAGAATTACAGTAAAACCTGGTTTATCCGAACACATCGGGACCAAAGGTTGTTCGGATAAAAATGGTTTAACAGTTTTTGCCTCAAGTATGGTACACAGGGTCCATAAGAAAGAGTTTAAACACATTAATAAATAATTTTGAAAGGCTAGCAAATTTGCATACAAAATTCACCCAAAATATTTGGTTTACATTATTTTGGTGACGGATCATATGACGAATATTTTTTAGACTTCTCAAGCACAAAGATTTTATTCCCAAAATTCGAGTCTACGGTCTCCTGAACGACCAATGTTCTGAAAACACTAAAATGTGTGCATGTGCTGAAGAGAAGCTCTAACGATCTGGAGAGGTATTTAAAGTATAAATTTGGCATAAATTTCCAAAAATATCAGAGGCACATGTGCAAGAGACTCTCAAACAGCGATTCGCAATGTTTTGTAAGGTCTCCTCATGTTATCTTTAGGTTTGAAACTCACTACGATACTTACTTTTGAGATTTAGTGAAACTAGGACTTACACTAGTCTAACACATTTTCGTATGTGAAGATATTGAGCCTATACCGACTCATGACTCCTGGCAAGAATTTCAAAAACAAGTACGTACAATTTTTCAAGAAATTTGAGAAAGACTTAATGAACTATTTTCCATGCCCACATGTCGGCTGTTTTAGCCATCGTGACAACTTACGGTGACTTTTGAAGTCCCAAGAAAAATTAGTGCATTTCTGCCAATATTTTGGTTGAGTTTTGCCTTGTAAAACACTGAAAACTTTGTGGATACTACCGTAATTGTATTGAATATTATTGTGGTTAAATCCCACTGCCAGTTCAGATGAATGGGGTTCGGACAAACAAGGTTTTACTGTAGTTTATTGATTGATCGTTTGACCAACCAGTAGACCAACTGACAGACATACATACCCACCAACCGACCGACTGAACTATCGATTGATGAAGCGGGTTTGGCATCTGTGGTTGGGATGCATTATGTGAAATCAGTTAGTCTTGGTACCATAAGTTGGTCAGTCACTGAAGTCAAAATTACTTTTAGTATGTGTATGTATACACTGCTTGGTTGGTAATAAAGTTCCATTTAATTTCATTTCCATATTGTAACTTTTCTTACTCCAAAGCATAGTGAATGCATGCTGTGCAAACCATAAATAAATTCTGTAATATGCTGAGCAAGCACAAAAATTCACTCAGAATATTTTGCAAAGTAGGAGAAAAATATCGTTACCTGAGTTAGATAAGGTTGATCAGTGGTCTAAAAACTTGGCTTTCTGAGGACCCAGAGCTGTCACACAGTACCTATTGGGCTGCATACATGCATATACTACTTTGTACGAAATATCGAAGGAACTGTAAAATGAAATTCAATGTCTTGGTTAATGATTGTAATTGCAGTTGTAAAAGAAACAAAAAGAAATTAAAAATATTCCTCCTTTCTCATTTCTTGTATGGGGTCTCCAGGAAATGCTAACAAAATTAAGATCATCCAAGATGTCAGATTTGATAGCACTGTAGTTGTTTGTTCACACTGAAGTATTCTTTTGATGTTTTCATATATTTTCTGTTTAGTTTTTGAAAAGGCAAGACCTTGTCAGTGTGCTTGCAAAGATGATGAAGCCAGGCTCTGACCAAGTGGTGAGTTAACTTCACATGGACAGAAATCTGATGGGAGGGTGGTGGGTAGATGGAGGGGAGGGATGAGGTGAGGGATGAGGGGATGCTTGTACCCCATTGACATTGCTTTAATTGTACCAGTTGCTAGAAGATAGATAAGAACTATCAAGTGGCCAGAATTAAGTTTGCTGCATGTCAGTCAACAACTGTCACGGTTTTAATCTGGCAGGGAAGTTGTAAAAGACTGATTTTTTTAAATCACTCTAGGAGCATTTTAAGGAAGTGGCAACTGTTAATATCAGTCCAAGGGTATTTGGTGACCATACTCTTGAAAAAATTTTACTGAGTAGATAAAAAGTCATTACTGTCTGTTTTCAGTTTTCTTCTGAGATCACAGCTCATTTCACTTTTGTTTACAGTGTGTTCCTGTGATTTTTATCTAGTGTATATAAAGGTTAGATGAGAGTCCCAAGTGTACAAACCATACTTGTTCTTGAACCTCTTTACCCCTCTCAGAGCACACTCTAAAGAAAGAGATTAATGATAAATTGTGGCCAAACATTGTCATTTACAGTGTTTCAAAATCATTCAGGATTCTTGATCACCCCCCCACCCCACCCCAACAGAAAAATGTTAGTGCTGGAAATTGGCATGGCAGTCTAAATATACTTAAGTGGTGGAAAAATGTTTGTACCAATGACAGCTTTGTCAAAGTTGAATAGACCAATGGAAGTGTAAGTTGATTCTTTCACAACTTGATGTCCATATATGTAAAGAGACAATGAGGCTGTTGTAGCATTAATAGTTTGTAAAAGTCAAGGCTCAGCCCATAGTCAGTTAGAGCTTTCAAGAGGTTAAAGGAAGAAAGCAGTCACCCCAAGTTCATTTACAGAATCTGGTAAATCTTACAAATTTTCTGTCATTTAATTTTGTTCACAAGTATCTTTCATTATGTTTCTGCATGAAGATATTGAATATTAAAAGTACACAAAGGAGTTATTGTGCATGAATTTAAAAAATAAGTAACAAAAATATTGTTGTGTGATTGATAGGAGCCATTCCTGAATTAGGATGACAGGGTACACTAATTGAAATTGGGGGACTGCATTTCCACTTAATGTATGTAATGACAAGTTAAATATTGACGAGTTTAATATTTGTTATAATATTTAAAGTACAGCAAGAATATGTTTTGTTGATATCAACATGTTGTAACTGGGAAAGGGAGCAAAACTTTCCAACTTCTGCCTTTGGTCATCTGGGGGAGGGGGAGGAGGGGTAAGATGTGACACTAAAGAGAGCACATCACATGAGGTGATGCACAGCATACTAAAGAAAACTTTTCCCTAAAAATGCCTCCCATTCTGCCAGAAATAATATATTCCAGCCTTATATGTTGTACCTTAGCATTCCATTATGTCCCCAATTATTTCTGTGGCCCTCAAAAATTTTCTTCCAACATTGAAAAGTGTAAAAACTATCAGTTTAAATCATAGTTCCATGGTATATGAAGGAAAAATTAAAAAGGAAAAGTACAATTCCTACACACCAATGTCACAATATCTTTCCCTAGTGCCCTGTTAAGAGATCCCAGAGTCTAATCACAGTCCATTATTTATTTCCTCAGCTTTTCCCCATTTAATTTTGAAACCATCATGAAGTCTTACAGTAGATTTAAGGCATTTAACCCATTGTTTTTTTGGTTGTTTCTGTTTTTTTGCATTGTCAGAAAGTAACAGTAACAATGAACAAAGAAGATATGGAGAATGTTGTTTTGTTCCTTGGCAAGAAGAAGATTGTGTCTCGTATGCAGAAGGACATGTATGACCTGGTAGGTTGGTAAACAATCTTTTCGTGATCTGGATAGTTATTTCGACTTCGCCCAGTATTCTAGAGCCTACGGTAGACTCTCAAGTGGTGGCTTGGGGACCATTTGCAGCCACTAGTGGGCAACCTGCTTTAATGTGGCCTGCGGTAGATTCAAAGAGCTCAAAATTTTATTAATAAAGCACGGTGTTGAACAAACCCTGGCAACCACAATAAATTTAAAACAAAATGTGCATATGTGGCCTATGACCTGAAAGACTTGAGAAGCCCAGTTCTAGAAAATTTACTTTTGATGTATTAAAAGGAAGTTGATGTAAGCATTTCTGTGAACTTGTGATTTTTGTCCTACGTGTGAGTTCTTTGGATCTTTCATTTGAAGGTATTTCATTTTTTTCTAGATTTGAACTTGAAAAAACATGTGTTGTTATGGCTTTACAATGATGGATAATATTTTCATCTTTTCCTGTGTGTTTCTTTAATATGTGAATTTGTGGTGGGAATTTCACTTTTTGCAAAACTGCAAGATCAAAATAACAGGTTGAAGAAAAGAATAAAAAAACTTCTTGTTAATGTGAAGATAAGACATCCCATCAGCTTTCTTTGAGTTCTCTTTTGGGAGAACATGTTTGTTTGTGATAACTCCAGGTGTCAATTTATCATCCTTTGTGTTAATTAACTGAGTGAAAAATTTCAGCATAAATACCAGTTTCTTTTAAATGTATCATTTAATGAGATTATTCTTTGCTGTCTGACTCACAGTAGTAGTCAATAGTGGATGGTTAATTTGTGACAGGGGATTCAGCTATTTGTACCTCTCTCCTATGGTTGTAAACTTTGAAAAGACAGACTTTATGTCAGCAGTGCTTCATGTTGTTACTTAACTCTTAAGCTTACTAACTTTGGAAGATTTTATTTTAGTTATAACCTGTATGTGATCCAACCGAACTACTTGAAAAAACTAAAAAGCTTTACTCTTGTCATGTAACTCAGAGGTAAAGCACTTAAGACTCTGGCTCGATCATGCTTACAGGGCCAGGGCTGCCATTTGGCCATTTTTATGGCCAAATATTGCTTATTTGGCTTTATTTTTACATAAAAAATGGTCATTTAGGTGGGAAAAGTGGTCATTTGGCTGTGAAAAAATCTTCCCTGTAAAGATGAAGGTATAGCAGATCTATAGAGAGTTTGGCCAAAAAGTGTGAATTTCATCTGGCAGCCCTGAACAGATTAATTCACACTTTATGGCCAAGCTTCCTCCCCCTCCAACCTCTCCTCTCCCTCCCCCTCTTCCCCCTCCCACTCCTCTCCCTCCCCCTCTCCCTCCCCTCTTTCCCCCAAAATATGGCCAAATTCAAGACCCATTATACCATCATTATTACAGCAACTGATTTTTATGGCCAGAAGATCACTTTTAATACATTAATGGTCATTTCTTGATGATGTGGCAAAATTTAAAATATATGGAAATGGCCAAAAACAACCCTGCAAGCTAAAGCCTAATTCATTATTCAAATTGTGCTGTATTCTTAAAAGTACAAGGTTACAGAGTGTAACAGCCTCCCAAATGTATCTTAGAGTTTAAGAAGCATTAAATATTTGTTTTTGATCAATCTTTATAGATATTCAAGGCAAGCTTAAAATCCTCATAAATCATGATATCTGTTTTTTCTTGAATTCTGTTGGAGCCCTCTTTGCTTGCTAAAGCAAGTATCTTTTCATTGAAGTATCCTTGCCATCCCATCTGTGTCAAGAGGGTGGTGATACCCACTTATGGTGTTGGTGCACGTGACTTGAAGTCAATTATTGAATAAAAGATACTTAAATTGTCTTTATATGTTGTTGTACTTACTTTCATAATTCTCTTTCTTCAATGTTTTGGCCAGTGTTTTAATTTCGTTGCAACCTTTAAACTATATATGTGATCATTAACTTGTAACCTAATTTCCTTAACACCTCCCTCCCCCCAAATGTTTATTGCCCTCTTGCCCTTAAATTATGTAGGCATGGCCAGTCAGCAGCAGTTCTCATCTTAGGAAGGGGGTGGGGTATATATAGCATTGAAGTACATGTATGGTGTAATAGAGGGGTTTTACTGATGTCACATGATTGTGCGTCTCTTGGTTTTGAAGGGAAAGATCGTGCGTCTCTTCGGTTTGATGGGCAAGCGCCCATTGTGTAACAGTAGTATCTATGGTTATGCTGTGCATGTGTGCTGTAAATACGCTTACTGCGCACGTGTTTTGTCCTTCCATGCTGGGCAATCCTAATTGCATGATGTCAGATGAAATCCCTCTATAGGGCCACTAGCTATTTCCATGGCTTCTATAGATTCATGGGAGCTCATCTTTGTAGAGAAAAGGATGTATTTTATTTTAATCATGGCCTGTTGCATCCTACTATATTTCAATGTTTATTTCCGCAGAGTCTGTACTGCAATGAGAAACGAGGTGGTGAAAAGTTTGGTTTGAGTCAATCCTTTGTAGCCATTGGAGAAACTGGAGAAGCTATGCAGGGGGTCTTGGATACAAAGGTGAAAATTAAGTTGAATCATTTCATGATTTTGTAGGAAAGAGCTGAAAGGAAGGTCATCCAGTGTTTGGTCCTAAATCTAGCCTCAAGTAACAATGAAGGTTCTCATTTACCATGATTTTAGATCATTTGTTGGAAAGATAATATGCATTATTCTTATGTGAGTGTACATGCAAAACTTTTTACTTTGTCCATACAGTATATCTTTGGTCCAGTGATTTGGAACCAAACTTGGGTCATGGATTCAACATGAATTGAAATATTAAAGAACAGTTGCAACCAAATCTGGATTATAAATACTGCCTTATGATACTGAGGTCAAAGATCACATACCAAGCTGAAATTTATATTCTGTTCATGCAATTTCCATTACTTAACACATCATGTCATAAAGGTGATCCTCTTTACAAATTGTCATAGCTTTAACCGATAGCTTTCCTGGGCCAGATTCACTATTTTTCAGTCTTCATAGTTACGTCATATCAATTATCTAATATTAAATGAGTTTTTAGGCAATGCATGTTCACTGAGGGTATATTGACAATGTGAGAAGATCACACTCAAAGAAAACATGTTTTTATTAAACGTCAACAACCTACAGCGATATCCTGTTTGTAACTTGAGACACCTTTGTTTGTAGGTATGGGTTGTTTTTGGCCAGACATACTGTATCTTCAACTTCTTGAAGACGTAAGCATACTTCAGGTTACATACAAACTCTTTTGATGACATGTCAATTTGACGTGTGTTATATGATGCTGTGCTTGACTTTGTCAGTTGTACACAGAGTAGATAAAGTATGTGTAAACCTTGGTTAAGTGCAAAATGTTTGATGATATGAGATGAACGTGTTTAAAAGTATAAAGAAAAGCAACTGCTTTATCCATTCAGATAGCCTGCATGACATGAGAGATTACCCACCATGCAATACACTTAAGCAGAATGAAACTTTGTATAATTCTAAGATGATATTGAGATGTTGTTATCACAATAAGCAGGAAAACGTTTTCCCAGTTTTACTATAATTTTTAGCTCATTAGCAAAGCTGGTTGGTATGAGCTTACATCATCATGGGGTGTCTGTCTGTCTGTCATGCAATCTGTCCACAGTTGCATGAAAAAAAATTACATCTCCTGCAGTTTTTGATGAATTTTTCAGAAAGTTGGTTACATTAAGCTTTGGGGGAGGGGTCTTCAAAGGGTTGTAAAAAAATTTAAGTCAAAGGTCATCTAAGGTCATTTCATGCCATAGTTTTGTAAATTCTAAAACAGTCTGAATTATTATCAAAGTAGCTTAGAAATATGATCATGATATAAAAATTGCAAATTTTAGTCATATTCCCTTTTTTAGATGCAGGATTATCTTGAGATCTTTTTTACTGGTTTTATGTGGTTTTATTTAGACCCACCCATTTTTATGGATCTCACAAAGTCTTTCCACTCCGCCCTCTCTAAAATGACCATTGGATGGAGAGTTCAACTTTGTGAGTTTGTTTAGATTGAGTTAATGGAAAATGTTTATGATTGTTATTTCAATTCTGCCTCTACTACTGTATCTAAACAAACCCTATACAGGGAGCTAGCATGAGGGCATGAAACTGTATGTGTAAACTTGCAGAACGATTGTGGAAGTTTATACTGTACTCCAGTTGCTCAGACATACAGCATTTGTGCATTCTATGCCAACTAAGTTGGTGCAGCTACATGTTGGTATGCCACCATCAGTTTAGATGATTTTTTTCCGTTCTACTCCCAGGTGTCTAACTGTCTTTCTGAAAACGAGGATATGCTGGAGTATCTTCATTTTTCTGATCAATACTGTGGACCAAAGCCATCAGCTGAGTAAGTTTACACTTGTTAGATCGTACTGTTGAGGTTGTTTTCCTCTCTCGTTTCTTCTAGGCAATCAAAAACTCCAAACATGTATGTTCAGTTCGATTCAAAACTCATGGAGGACAAAACTTCTCAAATTTAAATTTTTTTTTATGTTTCTCATTTTTATTTTTTATCAGCAGAGGTTAAATGTTAAAACATCGTAAAATGATATAGTCAAGAAAGATAAATTGGAGGGATAAACCTCAGTGCAACAAAGCACCCCAATTCGGCGAGGAATCACTAAGCCTTTTGGCTCTCTGGTTTATCTATTTTATTTTTGCAAACTCAAGCCTTGTGTGGCAAAATTTGTGCAATTAGAATTTTTTATGGATTTTATTATATACATTTATCGCTAGGCTAGGACTCACCACATTAGTAAAGCCTGTGGAGAGATTTTAATGTGTGCAAATTATTCCACAAGTGATAGTTGTTAATTGTTTGACAGTGCATGGTAGCTGTACTGACAAACAGATACAGTCAGCTCTGCTCTGTATGTATATCTTCATGAATGTGAAGTAAGTTTTAACGGTCAAAACCAGTCAGCCCAAACTTATTTTAAAACAATAGCTAAATGTCACAGATTTCTTCTTATTTCTCTTCTAAGTATCTTTCATAATATTTTAGCCCCCTGTGGGCTGGGGGTTGTAGAATATGCCCACGGTATTCCCCGCCTGTCATAAGAGGCGACTAAAGGGGAGGACGTGAAACTAATTTATCTGGTTGACACTATATAACACATTTGTGTTGGTGTGTCGTTAAATATTATCTAACTAACTAACAAATTCATAATATTTTAGGACATAAATATTGCATATTCAAGGTAAACCAAGCAGTTGCTCCTTGTAAATTTTACAATTGAGTGAGAAAAATACTGTCACATGATTCTCAAGATCCATTCAGGAAATAGGATAGTCTACTATACAATTCTTTATTGGGGTGAGTGCATTCTCCCTTTAAATGAAGATTGAAGTCAATGTGAGCTTCCTGTTTGGATTTGATGATGAAAGAACCTTACAAAACCTTACAAAAGCACATGTTTAATGCTAACGTGTGCACCTGTATGTGTTTGTAGTGTGTGCTTTGACATTCATTGGATAAGGAAGGCTATTTCAAGAAGGTTCACTGTAAAGAAAACTGTGCTAGACATGGGGAAAACTATGTTTTCTAATATCCCAGGAAGTGTAGCCTTCAAAAATGTAAATACTTTACAAGTGGAAGCTTATGTTGAGCAGGCAAACACCAAAAGTTTTGGTTGGTGTCAGAGTTGTCAATTTAAGATATGTAAAACATGATATTCAAGAAAGGTACAGTATCTTTGAGAGGTACCATACTTATGTTTGTAGATACGTATCTCACATTGATAAACTCGCATGGTTTTCTATGTTCAGATCAAATGCCATATAGCAGATAGTGGTCAACGTATGAAACACCATATGTTTAAACACCCCACTGGTGTATGTTGAAGGTCGTGTGACATGAAAATTACATAATTGGATATTTGATGTAAAAAGCATTAAACGTCCAGAAAATGGCCTCAGTTCTCATTAAAATCCATCAAATATTGACCATTTTACAGGGTAATTTCTATTTCACACAAGTATGATGAATATACATGAGCTAAATATGCAAATATGTGACATCGAAAGGCATACCATATATGGCTCATGTTAGCCTTTGTTTTTTCACCCTTAATTCCAAAGACACAGGTAGCATTGTTATCCCCTGAGGGGTTAATTATGAAAGTTCAAATTTTTTTCTTCAGAAATATTGATATTTTTCACCAAACTGTAAGTTATCTGATCAGTAATTAAGAGATAATTGATATAGGGTTAACAAAAGAAATTTTAACACTGTGTAACACTCCACATCATTATTTTTGCATAGGCTGTGAGTTTCTTCAGAAACTGTAAAACTTTGTAGACGTATATTTTGAGAATGGTAAAAGATATTGAAATAATCGCAACAGATCTTTCAGTAGAGGGCTTAATTCTTTAACTGACAAGTGAAACAGCTCTTTTTGGTGGCATGTCACATGACCTTTAAGAGGTTCTACAGTTAAATCAATACAGCATGTCTAGGATCATGTAGTGGTTGTGCATAGAATGATTCACAGTTCTGTCCTACATGTATTGTAGTTGTGTACAGCAAGCGAAATATTCACTGATCTAGACAGGGAGTTGTTATTAGGAAGAGGGTTGAACGGAAAGTTTAATTTATGCTAGTACTCTAAGCCCCACTAAATCACAGAGAAATTATCAGTGATGAGCTTCTTATTCTGCTGAGGGGGGTTTCTTCTTTACTGTCTGGCTTTAGTTTAATATCAGGAAGTAAAGCAAGATTATTCATGTCTAGTAATCCTGTCACAAGTGGCTTCCTCAGAACAATGCTTTGATATGCAGGTTGATGCCATCTCCAGTTTCAGGGTAGTTGCTACAAAACTTGAAACGACTGTTTAATTGAAATAAATCAATGTCGTTTGCCCCTTCCTAAAGAACGAACCTCATGCAAATGAGCTGCAGAGGTAGGAGTCTAATTTTTGTCACAACAGTCTGGAGAGTTTCTGTAAGTTTCCTGAAATGACCAGGAGTTGTGTCGTGTTCACATTTTAAAATGTGATTGATGTACTTCTTTCTGCATCATCAAGCATCCATAGATCCATTTTTTTTTAATTTCTTAGGAACTGACAGTAGTGCCAAACCCCCAGTCTTACTGTAGATGTAGCAGATGACAAATCCCATTTGTATGAAATCAAAATCCTAATGAAAACACCTAATCCAGTGTAAGTCTTGTAGAAATGCCAAGAAAGATGCAAGAGACAGATTACTGTGTTACCTTGGTGGTGAAAACCTCACTTCAGAGCGATGTATCCCCTTCCAAATAACAGTTCCCTGATGTAGGGTCCTGATGGGGTTGCTTACAGTATGTGAAATATTCCTTTGATTGAAGCAGGGAGCTGTGAGAGATGGAGGGACATCCACCAAATCAGTCAGACAATATGTACTTGAGAATAATAAAATCTTCTTCAGGTACCAAAATTTGATTGACAGATATCTTTATTCTTATTGTGTAGCCACTGTTGACTTTCCTCATTAAAGATGATCTGTTTCATTCAAAGCCCAGTAATCCAGAAACAAAGGCCATTTTTAAGATACTGTTTTGAAGATAACTGTGCAGCTGATTAATGTGAAAGGTCTCCACCATTTTAGATCAAAACAACTGTTCATGCACTTTGAGACACATAACTGACACAAGAGCATACACATCAGTTATTATAGACCAGTGGTTCTTAACCTTTTTCTTCCCATTTCCCCCTTTCCAATCAGCCACCCTGTCCCAATCCCCCCTTTCCAGTCAGCCAGCCTATGTATTCCCCCTCCTAACATATATCAAAAGTGGTTTTCTCCATAGTTCACATTCACAGCAAAGAGAATGCCTATGGATAATGACAATGACCTTTAGGACCGCTTTATGAACATAACCTGGTAATAACTTGACACTGAAAGAACATGCCCAATATCCCTGGAAAACAGACCCTAACCTGTTTTCCATTAGTGCCTTAACTTTACTTTGGAGACAATATTCCAATAAATAGTCCTTTACTTTTCCATAAAGCAGCCCTAAGATGGAACCCAATCATCTCCCAAATATGTGAGTACACTAAAATGGGTCTGGTACCATTATCGTACTACTGTTCAGTACTTCCAATCACCACAGTGTCAGATCGTTGGACTTGAGAGTAATCGTACAGAACTAGAATAATTAAAACATGAAGATACTGGACAGGATTGGCCCCCAGGGGGTAAATACCCCCGGCTAAGAACAACTTTTATAGACGGTCAATTTCTAGCTTACGAATGAGTGTTAATACACCAATAGGCTAACACTGTAGGCACCATAATAGCTGTGGTGGCGAACTCATGTCAGAGAACCGTAGTGGCCAACTGATGAAGATACTTGTAACTGCATAGAGAAAAGATAAAAAGAATCAGTTTTGTTACAGTACTGTAGTTAATGAAAACATGCAAAACAGAACACAAATGCGAACTTGACTCCAAAACATACTTTTGTGCACATTTTTCACAATATTGAAACTCTCCAGGCAGGGAGCTGTTACCTTGACAGGAGACACATCTCCAATCCTTTCTTTGAAATGTGCTAGTTGCCGACTGTAATTCCTTCTTTGTTGTAATCTTCCATATATAATAGGCTTAAAGGTACTTAAGAAACTAAACACAAAGGTTCACGTCGTCTGCTAAATCTTGAAGAGCAGCACATGAATATTTGCCCATTTATTTTACATTGCCAGTCGTTCAAGTTGCAAATTAATTTGCTCCTTTATGGCGCATTGTGCCACTTTCAAAATACTCCATTGTCATTCCGTGTTACATTTTGAACACGAATACATCACCTTCAAACTGCGAAATAATGCGCAAATTGATGAAAAATGAACAGTAACTTATAGCCTCGTACCTCTTGTTTGCATTTGCAAATAGCATAGGCAGTGTTTTCACCACAAGGATCTTTTGGCTTAGTAGCGACAAACACCCGTTTTGAATTTAAAAACATTGGTGCTCACTAGGCTGTCGGTAACTTGCTAAACATCACACCATTGTTCCTGATAATCTTATTGTCAGTGTAGTAGAGTCGTTAACAAAGGTTGACTGGGACAGGAAGAGGTACTAATTGTAAGTATTTGACAAAAGACTGAAGGTTCTGAAGTCCTATGATCTGTCATTAAATGATTATCTCCTCTCTCTTAACTGGATCACACAGGATTAGAATAAATTACTTTATGGTTGAATCTCCTGTCGAGGTAACATCTCCCTGCTCCAGGGGTATCAATTCCAAGGAAAGAGGAGTTGCTATATGACTCCTGCACAGAGCTGGGTAACCTGCTCAAGTTTATTGCCAAGGGTATAAGGTGTAACTTGTAAGCATCGAACAGAAGAACTGAATGGCATTCAGCTTTTTAATCACTAACTTAAACAAGTTCTCCTCAAGGAGGGATGAAGCTAAACTGATAAACATAAATTTAAGTTGCAGCTGAATCTCGTGTCCAAATAGCGGTTATATGTCTTTGGTGCTGTTTCATCAGATGAAGTTTGCCCACTAACATTAGCACCTGAATACTGCTTGATAGACCTTAGAATGGGGCCCCTCTTGATGGTTATTAATTGAATGTCATTATAAGCATTGCTGATATGAACTCTGTGCTTGTCCAGAAATTGCAAGAAGACAACACTCAAAGAAATACGAGCATGGGCCTCTGCCCATTCACAAGCACTAAGTTACTAGTCAGCCGTTCACACCATCCGAGACTTACTGTAACTACTGCTACAGCACATAGCCTAACTGTTTTAGTATTCAGTGGTTAAGTTTTATCTTTAAGTAGCCTAAAACACTGCAGCTCAAAAGATTGTTCAATGATTTCAATAATTCCACTAGTTGTCTTTGACATTATTTTTTAAGGAAGCTGAGATGAAACAGTGCCCCCAACATTTTTATTACAGTGAATTGCGTACGCTGTAACACTACAACCTTGGGGCTAGCTTTACAGGCAGTAGCATACTAAGCAAAAAAGCAAGGCAACCGGACTAGCATTTGTTAAGGAAGACAATTACAAACGACTTCCCCTGGTGAAGTAATAGCTGCCAGTAATTTCCTTCGCATATTTATCCGAAAATTTGTTTGTATTAATCCTAAAATTTGCTCGTAGAGTCCCAACAGCCTGGAACCAATAATACTGTAACTGCCTGACCATGGTAGAATACAAACGATACAGTACCACACATATGTACGTGGGACATGCATGCACAGCATATGCACTCAGTTCTAGTACTGTACAGAATGCATGCATGGTTTAAGTTGAATGTTAATGTTCTGCACGTGTAGTGGTTCACAACACAAGTGTAATACTACTACTGCATTGCAGTATAGGGATTCTTAGCAATAAGGTGAGCCAATCAGATGAGTCTTTATTACAAAACAATAGTGTGTCATGTAGGCTAGCCTGTACATTATACAGTTGTACAATGCCAAGCCAGCAAGGTCGTAGCTTGTGTCGAATTTGCATGCCTACTGGGCGGGCAAAGCCAGCTTACGCTTGCCACCAATTACGTCAGACAGTCATGTGACCAGTTGGAAATTTGTGCAAAGTGTCACTTTAAGAAATACCCATAAAACAGCCTTTGGCAGACTTTAACATCTTTTTGATATGTTCATGTTAATTTTATATGCATAACTGTATCTACTCTAACCATACACAAATTTCATTCTGCCTGCCTGTATCATGCCCACTTTAAAGGGAACTATTGTGTTTACATTGCACTAGCATGGCACAAGCAGAATATATCTTTTATCATTAGTAAAAGTCATTCAGTATCTCCAGTAGGTTCTGCCAATAGTATTTCTCCCCCAAATATCACCCATCACAAGAGTTATGGATGTTGTATCATTTGAAAATTTGAAAGTGTGGTTGAACAACTTGCTTAGAAGCTACAAAGCAGTAAATTAAAACCTTATTTCATGAAAATATAGTTGAGTGACTTATCTTATTGTGAATTGCCAATCATTTTATAAGTCATGGCTTTAATGCATGATAATTTTCTGCACAACAAAACACTTCATTTCCCTTTTACGTAGGCTATCTTTCAAGTTTACAGCAGCCATTGGTTAAATTAAGAAGCTTGTCATTGAAATGTCATTGAAACTACAATTGGACAGTTTGGCTTACATTTTTGTTTTAAGTGGAGCTCTACTTTTAGCTTTCTGTTTGTACAGGGAACTATAAACAAGGTTTTCCTAGAGTGTCAAAACTATGAAAAGAAAACTGACCTAACAATCCATACCTTTACTGCATGTGTATGTTACGCTGTTACCTTTGCACAGAGTCATTGTGTGTCTCTGAATAAAGTAACTGTACATTACAGTGACATTCTCAAAAACACTTTGAAAGAAAAACACAGAGATGACCTGAAAATGAGAAGATACATAATAGGATGGTGTGATTTTGGTGGAAATGTGTTTTTCATAGCTGAAATTCATATGGAATCAGAAAGAGATAATGAGTGTGTTCCCACTTGAGTATAAGCAAGAGATCAAATTGAGATCGACTCAAAGAATGGGGTCAGTTTGCTAGTAGGGATTACTTTTGTTCCCTAGACCAGACCCCAAGCAGGCAATTCAACAAGTGGGAAAACAACAGCACATCAAGGTGGTGTGAGATCAAAGCACACAATCACAAATGACACAGGTAAAAAAACATGACTTACAGATGTCCATAACAATGATGTAACTTCTTCCTGTCGCTTGAAGCGGCATCTCTCATCAGATCTTGTGCAGGAGTTCAAATGGGGACACACTTGCAGTGGGCCACAACAAAATATCCAGCTAACTGGCCATGGGCAAATTGGCATCAAGGGATCGGGTGGGAATGCAGTCAAAGAAAGTTACTGTAGTGTACATGTACAAGTAACATTTAACTCTCAAAGAGAAGGAGTGTGAATACAGATATGATGTCTAAAGCTTCAGGAAGATGTATTACAGCATAATGCATTTGCTATTAATTGTATTTTTCATGGCTAAAATTCAGTGAGAGTTGACCAGAAAGAGACAACTTGGGTCACTTGTTAGTACTTTCATGGATATGAGGGCATCCTTTCCTTTTGTGCTGTATGTAGATATTGCATATTTGCCACTCAGAAGGGAAGATGCCAGAAAAACTGTAAAAACTGTATTTTGTGATTGCCTTGAAAGTTTTTGGATTTTGGCCTATTAGCCATGAAAAATTGTCAAATTGTCTGGAAAACTGAACACATTAAACTGTCAGTACTTTAGATCATATGTTTGTCCACAGTGTTTATATGGTTGTAATCATATATTTTGAAAAATATGTTATACACCACAGCTTATCAGGTGTTTTGTCAATCCACATGAAAGTGAGATACCATCAAAAATTCAAAATGCAGTATTAAGGAGCCTATGAAGTGACAAAGTACAGCTATTTGATATCATTCTCTGACCATATCACCAAAAATACCGCCCCATGAAAGAGAAATGCTAAAACGAAATTGTACCCCTTCCAGCACAACAGCTCAAAAATTGAAAGTACATTGACCCAAGAATGACGTCAGCTCCGGAACTCAACTTAGCAGTGTGTGTTTGTACCATGCACTTCCCTGGAAATGTTCATATCACGTCAATATCGATTATCAACAGCAACTCGCCATAATTTGTATGAATCTTCACCCAGTTTTGACTTAGATAATACAAGAATGATAACAAAGGACCACATGAAGAGCCAGTCAGTGGAATTTAGCCCAACTATCTCAAGTCGCTGGCCTAAGAACAAGGAAAGGTTTGGCAGTGTGAGGAAGAACTTGTGGCCGGTGGCGACGGCGAACAAGTAGTTCAGAGAGACTCCATACTTCTAGTAACGTTCTGCTCACAGATTGTGTAGCTTGAGTCCGGTACTGGACTTATAATTTCGTAAAAACGTCATCTGAAGAATGTGCCAGTATCAAGTAAAAGTACGTATAACATAAAAATTTGAAATTCTTACTACCCAAAAGGGGATGTTCGTCACTACTCTCGCTCAAGCTTACATCTAGACCCTATACATAGAAGACATACACTGAATCTTGCTATCCCATTCGCAACAGCTGCTGATTGCCTCCAGTTTTTCAAGAATTGGTATATTGAAACGGGATTTTATAACTCTAAAATGCTCGTAAGCATAGAAAGGCAAGTTAAGGCAGCAAACGGAATCCATTTTCTCTCTTCTTCGTCCGTATTTCTAAGTTATATTTTAATCCCATCAGTTTGAGTTTGCAGATTACTTAGTTGATCTTCAACTAGACAGCGACCCTTTGCAAAGAAAAAGAAAACATTTAACACACATTTAACTCAGATTGTTGGGTAAGATGGCTGATTTATCTCCCAATATTCCTTTGGAAGGCTTCCTTTCCAAGTTGTCACAAATGTTAGTTTGAAAATTGAACAATGGATCTCATACTAGACTTTGAAATGCTTGAAGCTCAAATAGAAACTTTATGTCAACTTCTGAAAAAAATACCGAATACTTCCTTAGACAACCAAAATTTTGGTCTCCCTTCACACTAAAATTGCCTGTTTTAAGTTCCGTTAACTTTCCTTGGTGCCGTTTTGTACAAAGTTGGATTATAGCTGAGGACATTGGTACAAGTGTCAATAATGTATCCAATATGTGTCAATATATGTAATGTGTTGGTAGTAATACTTCCATGGTATAACCAGGGAGCTCTCGCAACTCCCTGGTATAGCTGAAGTTGTTTGCCACTATGTAGAATAGTAAAGTTGTACATGGGCCTGTTTATCAATGAACCCCCATATATACACTAGTGAACGAAGCACTACAGGCCACCCCAATAATAATAATAACGGTTACATATTAACACTGGAGGAGAAATGAATGCAATAACGTATCCCCGGGAGGTATTTTCTGTGTGTATAACCTTGTACCAGGGAACTTCCATTTGCTTGTATACCAGAGTCTGTGACAACTCTCTGCTTGTAGTGGCAGCTCCCTGCTTGTACCATACTCAATGAAAATTGTCCTGTGAGGCAAACAAAGGTTTCGTAGAGATATAACCTTGATAATTATATCAGTCATTTTCTTTGCAAGAGCTGTAAGCTATGCATCATCTTTAAAGGAGTGTCAGATACATGCATATTGTGCAAGATTCCATAACATCAACAGTACAAGGTATGTTCAAAGCGCATTACACACACTGCGAAATCGAGTTCCAGAGCTGACGTCATTCATGGGTCAATGTACTTTGACTTCTTGAGCCGTTGTGCTGGAAGAGGTACCATTTCCTTTTAGCATTTCTCTTTCATGGGGCTGTATTTTTGAACATAAGGGCTAATTTTGGTGACAGATATGGTCAGAGAATGACATCAAATGGCTGTAATTAGTCACTTCATAGGCTCTTTAAGTTTGGTTTCTTGTTGTGATAATTTATTAAAACAGACTATCAGAGCTGAAATTTTACAGTTTGTTTGAACATATTTGACCACAGAGTAAAAATTAGATAACCAGCTTGTCTCTTGGAGCATGTCTGATGGATCAGTAGAGTTTATTTGTAATTGAATAAGCCACAACATCAAGCAGGAAAAAATATAACAAAAATCTTAGAAGCACTTGGTACTGTAGTAAGACAATGTCATCGCCTATTGTTCATCAAGAAAACATACAAATTCAAAAACAAAACATTTTGATACTTAATTCTAACATGAGGTGGAATGTTTGGTAGAAAATTCGTGATAGGAATTTTTTATTAGGACAACCAAAATATGATTTGGACAAGTAAAATTTGGTTCAGGTTGTCCTAAGGACAATGTGGAAATTTTCTAAAAAATCAGGCCTGGCCATATTTACTCAGCTTTTGAAATATATAGGGAAGCCCTCCCTATGCTTTGGATTTCAAAGGAAAGCAAGAATTCTGCACATTTCATTAGTTCGTAAAACTCAGTCCGGTCACTGGCTGACACATGACCTATTCGCAGCCATGTTGTCTTACAAAATTCTATTTCTGTGTAGAAATTCCTGAAAAAGAGGTCTGGAAATTAACATAGGCCACAGCCCTCATATTTTTGGCCGTGGCCTTTGTGCACTACAAAATGGTATATTTTTCCAGGCCGCCTTAGCCTTTGTACCCGTCCAAATCAAATGCAACCAAACATATATACAAGATAACAAAACTTTTCTGTTGTGCCTTGGTGCCCATTCAGATGGATAAATGGACCCTAGAAGCTACACTAGTGTGAAAATGGCCTTGCCCTCATGATGTATTATTTCTAGCCATGGAATAAGTGCACCATTTTCCATTAGAGTTACAGACTCACAGTAAAGGTAGTGTATCAGTAGTGAATATACTGCTACTGTGTGTTCAAGATTATGTAGCATATATTTGTCCTGGGGTGGAGTTGGCTTGGTGGTTTGAGTTGTGCTGCTTTGCAGAGGTCCCTGGATCAGATCCCGATGGAACCACTTGGAAATTTTCTGGGGATTTAATACAATTTGCATGTTCACTGTAGTTTTTCACAGTGAAGCTGAAGAGGTTTAAATTGGTAAATTAAGTTTGGGTATCTGGATGTCCATCGCAGAAAGTTGTGCAATTCAAAAAGTTGTCTGCTCTGCTCAGTTCAGCTGTTGAGCAGTGCTGCAGAGAGCAAGGATTCTCTAACCCTCCCAGCCTTTCGGAATGTGGCTAAAGACTGAGGATACACTCATTTTCATCAGATGAGGATGTTAAATGGCTGTCCTGGTAGCAAGTCACACATTTTAACTTTTTTTTTCGTTACATACCCACCCACTTATCCACAAACCCCATCTTACTTACCCATTTTTACAGTCACTTCCACAGTCTGTCACACACACACTCATCTTCATAATGTAACGATGTTGACTGTCTGTCCCACATCAAGATTATATGATAGCAACAAAGTAAATAAAATGCAACTCCCCACTTTGCATTTTTATTCTTTTTGATCAGTACAGTATATAAATTATTTTAAGGGTTATACTATGTGTCAAACCATGTGTGTTTTACTTACTCATGGACTTACCCAAATAGAAAATGCCACTGTCTGCAAGAAAAGAAAATCTTTTACAGCAGGTAAATGGGTATTAAAGCGTTAAATGTGGTCCTTGCCCTGGAACAGAATTGGGAGCGATTAGTCCTGCCCCGTTAACCTAGTGAAAAAGAGAAGGTACATATCACTGGTGTTTATCCATGACAATCAAGTACAGGGTCCTCAATAAGCAAAGTGGCTTCCTCACCCTGAAAATGTTATACTTTATAATAATATCAAACGCAAATTTATGTTTTTTCCACATCATAAGTTTTTATTCTTGATTCTTAGAAAAGTCTTTGAGTATCATTTTCTCAAAATGGTGAAACACCTACAGTAGTTTGACTGTAATAGGCAAACTGCTTCAATTAGTTAACCTTGGCCAGGATCAGTGGTGATAAGAAGCATGGTGTGTACTTGCACAATAGGTATTATAAAATACAGTAAATGTGTCAATCACTTTCAGAAACCTTTCAAGTAGGAAGGTGGTAGTAATTTTTTGGCTTTGCCATTATTCACATCTTGAATTTTTTTATTTATCACTTTTGTATTTTTCATAATTACTAATTAATTGTGACTGCTGGCCACATTCTAGTGAGGAAGCTACATTGGACCTGCTTTAATTGAAACATTTCTCAATGAACATGGTGTGCATTGTATATTTAATTATATTTAATAAAAGGCCTCCCCCTGAAAAGAAAAAGAAGAGCTCCTTCCTCTGCTTCTGTACAGATATTTCATATGCTAATTAATGTTTTGTTTTTATACCTGCCTCTTGTATTGAATGCAAACTACAATACACTGTGAAAACAATACAATAATCAGTACAATAATATCCTGCAACTGTGCAGTTCTTGTGATTGAAGTTTTCTTCCATGTCATTGGAGTTTGCCCGCAAAGTCGTGATTTTTTTTTTACCTATATGCATGGTGGGGGGGGACTATTTTTTTCACCTACATGAGGGGGGGGAGATGGGACAAATGGGGATAATTTTGCAACATTTTGACATAATAAATTATTCCAGATGCTAAAATACTGTATAAGTCATTTTGTATTTCTTTGCAGTGAAGAACAACCCACTGAATTGCCAACTACCAAGAAAGTGCTAATATTTGTATTTAATGGTAAGGATTTCAAACCTTTCCAAAGACTTTCCTGTTTTAGCCTAAGTGAGGTATTAAATTAGTAACTTTAGTTGCGACTGATTTTGTAATACAATGGGAAAAAATTGAAAAAAAAAACATGATATTGAATTAAATATGCCTTAAATGAAAATAAACATTGATCAGTACACAGTAAGGAATCTTCAAAATAAAAGAGATTGGTAGATCTAGTTTAAGGTTTTGTTTTATATAACATAATTAGCAGACTGTAATGAAGACATTGTTTACAAGGGTATTTAATTGAACAGTCATATCTTTTAACCTACAACCTCTGCATCCATAAACTTTTTCATAAACCATTTTTTTCCCTATGTGATCAAGGTCCTTTTTTATTTCTTTTTTTTTTTTTTTGCCCTTTATTTCACTGTGAATATTTCCTGACTATCATTTCCTGAGTTACTGTGCTGCTATGAGCAATAAAAGAAACAGTTAGCTTTGATTAAAATTTGAACAGAATGTTTGCCAGAGCAAAACTTTTATGGGAAGGGGAGGGGGTGAACAATTGTCTTACCCCTCACCTGCCCCTTGCTTACAGGCCTGTCTTCTTACAGTCAAAACTGGACATTTTTTTTTTGAGGAAGGGAAATTATGCTTTCTCATTTTTCAGGACCCCTCTTTTCCAGTGTAGGCCTACTGGTCTGTCATGACTTCAACATTCACACCCTGACTGATAGCACCAGCTCCCTTCTTAAACTAATTTTTTAGGTATAATAGTAACTGTTCTGCAATTAATGTCTTCATAAATGTGTTTTTCATAATAATTTTGACAGCCCAAATTTGATTTGGATGAGTTCACATCCCTCAGTTTGCATATTAAGATTTTACACTTAAAAGAACCCTGATATGAAAAACAGCATTTTGACAAAGAGGCATGTTGAATAGGGGGCAGCCTTTCATGCAAGCCATTACAGTAGCTAGACATGTCTATTGGACTCTTTCGAATTATTGTGGTACAATATTATTCTCTCAAGTGTAACTAATCACCAGATGTCTTTGACATGTTGAAGAATATTACTGTTCTTTAGTTGTCAACAAGGCAAATTTCTGACAGCTCACTCATTCATGCACTAGTAATCGCCATAGCAAAAGTAAGAGGATATTAGAAGTTAATTTTGAGTCCATGGAAGCATGTGTTTGCATTACAAACACTCAGTATACATGTAACAGTGTGTAATCTCACTCTGCACTAGTAGCAACTGGCAGTAAGGTGATTAACTTATTATTGTAGAGAATAAAAAAACATCAGCTGGAGACCATGTCAGGAAATAATGACAAGTCACGAAATGGGTCAGATACCCCACAGCAATAGAGGAAACTCTCAGTAGTACTGTCAGGATGTTGAATTTATTTAAACTCAACAGAAGCTTTTGTCTTTAGAGCACAGACAAAGCATGAGGAATTATGAATGAGAGATGAGCCATTCTGTGATATGCTATCAGATAAGGTCAGGTATTTTATGAATTCACTGTTATCTGAACTTTTTGTGTGCAACAGATACTGTATGTACTGTAGGCATTGTGATAACAAAGCCTGATAAGAAATAAAGTAAAGATTTGCAACTTTAAAATTATAGAAAGATGTTTTTTTAGTGTAATTCCCCGATGAAATAACAGAGTCCTCATTGTTTTGAAAACAGTTGAAGGAATAGTGAACAGTTTATACTTGAGGTAGTACTGACTTGTATTGACTTGGACAAGTCTGATTTAAATATAACATTGATTTGGCCCGTTTATGACCCAGTCTTATTTCCTTTTTTCTTTCACAGTCCGAGGAAATGGCAGCGCCACTAACAGAGACATAGAGGATTTGTTTCCCATGATGCAGCTGGTTCTGTACTGCGTCGATAAAGTCAAGAGATTTAAACTTTCCAAAGATGTAAGTGTCATAGGCCATGTTTTTGCACAGAGAGTGTCGACGTTTGCTCTCCAAGTCAAGAAAAGTCCTTAACTTGATGGGACAAAAATCTTCCCCAAATTTTTTATATCCAGCTGGTTGTACTATGAAATGTCAATAACTTCTGTTTTTTTTTTCAACCATTTTAGAAAATAATGTAGATTTCATTGCAGTTTCAAAGGTTTCTGTGTAACTTTAAACAGTTTGGTCATGCAGGTACAGGACAGGTGTCTGAAAAGATTTTATCTTCATGTATTGAAGAGGTCAAAAACAAGTTGAATGACAGCATTCTAATTGTAAAATAAAAGTACTGTAATTTTGTCCCAGGTGTGTGGCAGTTTATCAAAGTGTCGATATTTGTCTTTTGAACAAAATACTACACTTAGCTAGTTTTTGCAGTTATTTGTGGGAGAATGGCATTACTGGATCCCAGAATTCTATGTGATGGAATCACATTAAATTCTCAAATATCCAAATTACTATAGAAAGAGAACTTATTAAGTCATTTCAGAGTTACTGTACCAATGCATTCTTACGGTCAAGGTTTATAAGAGTACCCTGTCTTTGAGTGAGGGACAGTAGTACTCTAGCAGCGCATAGTGCGATGGGTACAAACCTATGCACAGTGAGTGCTGTATGATTTGATTCTATACCCATATGACCTACAAGCTGAAGAGACTGCACATGTACAGTAACAACTCTAAACGGGCTTATTTCTATGCTAGAAATTTTTCATGTGTCAGTGATCCGTGGGGGTTCATTTTATCACGGTTGTTAGTGATGCAACGGAGCCACACAAGTGGACATGGTCAGTGGCCATTCAGGGTGTTTCATGTGATGTCAGCATGTTTGAGGTTGCATATTTACAGTAAGAGCATCTATGTGTTGGATGGCACCAGTGTCTTTTACATACAGTGCACATACCACTTAACCAGCTTGATACTTTTTTGTGTTCATACATAATGATGCAAGTGGAGGGCGCTTGTTGTTATGCCATTTAAAGTAGAGTTAAGGCTTCACGCAATGTCGTTTGCACATCCCCTATCGTGGTTTATATTTATTCAGGGCATAAAAAGAAGGGTTGATGGGCAATTTGCCCCCTCAGGATCCAAAAATCTTTCACAAAAAATACCAACTGTTGCAAAAATGAGGCTGCTTACCTTTTAAGTAATTGTCAAAAATTATAATAAAAATAGCCTTTTTTACCCCAAAATATCCTCATAAATTTGTTGGCTTAAAGGGGAGGGGGGTGGGTGGGAGGCAGTTTTGCTCCAAAACATTTGAAAAGATTGCCCTTGAAAAAAGATACCCTTTTTTAACCACAGATCTTATTTATAAAGCAAAAATGAAAGATCTAATATCATTGCCATATGTTTTTGAGATTGGTTGAATGGAAAGTGATAGTTTTGGGATTATTCTTCAAATATTTATATGTAGATTGGTAAACAGTTTTAGGGAAGGTGTTATCATACTCATACAGGTATATATAAATTTTAGGGACAATATAGCTAAGTTGGCATCAAGATTTGTGGCTCGACAAAGCACAGTCGCAAATTTAATTTTTAATTGAGCATTGCGAAAGTATCAAATCAATATTTTCGCATCCCCTTTCTGCATATGTTTGTTTTAACTCGTTTTAACTGCCAGTTCTAATTAATGAAGTGATGGATTTGAATCTTGGTGGGCAATTAGCTCTCACACATTACAGTATTTCATTCCTTGATAAATCCCTAGGTAGTAAAAAGACTGGAATACAAGACTCTTTCTGACTTGTTTTAATATCATTTTAAATGTTTTTCATTGTTGCATGTATAGTTTCTTGATGGCAAGTGAAGCAGGATGCATTCTGAGCCTCCCAGAATCCATCTAAAAAGATTTCTCTGCAAGAGACTCCCACTTCTCTTTTGCGTAAATTTGTAGTTACGTTAGGTAACAACCTTAGCAACTAAAAATAAAATCATCTGAAGTACTGGCAAATCCCCTCCAGAATGGTTTGCAATGGTAGAAAGTTTCTGTCTGATTTTATTTCCCACTGCAAACACTGTTTAGTTTGTCATTATTTTGTCGCTCAACAGGGAAAGCACAAAGCAGAACGGGCACGAATGAAGGTATCAGAATCTTTCCAGAAAATGGCCCATGCTCAGAGGCAGGAAGCTGCTCAGGCTAGGAAGGAGGAGAAAAGAAAAGCAGAGAAGGAACGTCTGTTGAATGAAGAAGACCCTGAGAAAGCCAGAAAGTTAGAGGTAGGCATTTATTTTAGGGAACAACATTTTGAAAGACTAATTTGCCTTGCTTGCCTCAGGTGGATAGTATTACACAGAAACGTAGTGACTTTGTTTGTTTAACATGTGACTGTAATTAATGCTTCAGTGCTAACTTGGCAATGGAATGAGTTTATTTAAATAACAAGGTTGAGTTTGTTTGTGAGTTCACTGTTGTTTGTATTTCTTAGAAAGGAAGCGAAATTGACTGCAAAAATAAGCCTAAATGTGTCTGTGGATTGGCCTTGTCGGATTGACATCCTGGTAGAGTGTCAGTGTTCTTAAGTGACCAAAAATTTATCATGAAATGTATGATGTGTGTATGGAGCATCTGACATGTGGCAGGCTTGTTAGGACTTGAATCTTTTCATGAAACATGTTGTTGTGATATGAAGGGAAAGGTATTCTCCTTTTAGTGGACTTATAAACCCCTTCTGGGTTTTTCCTGCTATTTTATGTAGCAAATTGCTCTCAAGTGTATAGGTCTAACAACATGTCGCCATACTTTAGAGCCAGAGGAAAGTAGAAACATTTTCATTCAAATGAAGAAAGTATTGCAGTATGAAGGAGTATGTTGTAGACATGTTTTTGTTTCATTCCTGAGGCTCACTGGAATATGTTAGGGCACTGCCGCTAATTCAGCAAGTTAGAGTTTAAAACAGGGGAAAGGATGCATAAGAGGAAAACTCATAAAAGAAACATTGTTTGGTTCAAGCCCCCATATAGTTGTAATGTAAAAACCGATGTAGGGAGAAAGTTTCTGAAAGCACTGGATAAGCATTTTCCGCGGGGCAGCAAGCGTCATAAGATTTTCAATAGGAACAGCGTAAAGATAAGTTATAGCTGCATGAGGAACATGGGCGCAGCCATAAGAACACATAATTCTCTCATTAATAATGCAAGGGAGACTGAAGACCAAAGGCAATGCAACTGCAGGGTCAAAGAAACATGCCCACTTCAAGGGAAATGCTTATCCAGGGCAATTCTACACAAGGCTACTGTAAATACGAGCAATGGTGAAAAGAGTTACGTTGGTCTAGCCGGAAAAACGTTCAAGGAACGATTCAACAATCATACTAAATCGTTCGCAACAAAAAATACGCCAAAGAGACATGGGCGTCAATCCTGGGGGGGACGGGGGGACACGTCCCCCCCACATTTCGATGGGTGGGGGACACAATATCAAATTTCCCCCCCCCCACACACATTTGCGTGAAAGAGTAGTGTCGTGGCTCTATTTGACTGGCTTTTTGAATGACATGTAGGTTTGTTGGGCAATTGTTAAGTGCCTCGATGCGGATTCTGAATGTAGATTTCGTCAGGGAAATCTTATTTAATGGCAAAATTTCGGCGCGCTTCGCGCACATGCGTCACGGTTTGCACTCCTTCTCATGACCATTAAGAAGGTAATTATACATGGAACTTTTCTGATCACAACCCTTTCCGAAAACAGACATACATCTCCAAACATCTGTAGGGGCCTCGCATCAATATGGGATCATTCAATTAGTGGGGAGGGCCATTCGACCATGCCCACCCTCACTGATTCCGAATTTTTTTAAGTTTCTAAAAATACGTAAATTTTTTAACACAAATTTACTTCAAAAGGTGGCATATTTGGCACCAGATTGCATGTAAGGACACCGAATTTTTCAAAATTTTCAAAAGGGATGGGGACACCCCATTGGGCCACGCCCCCCTCACTGATGCCTATTTTTTTAGTTCCTAAAATACGTAAATTTTTTAACACAAATTTTACTTCAGAAGGTAACGTATGTGGCACCAGATTGCATGTAAGGACACCTAATTTTTCAAAAAATTTAAAAGGGGAGGGGCACCCCTCCCCTTAAACCCCTCCCCAGGCCAGCGGTCACACAACATACTGCATGCCCCCCTTGTGAAAGGTTGAAAGTACGTTGTTGCCATTAAACATTTTTCAAAAAATTTCACCGAGCGCTTCGCCGAAGCCATTATCGGTATAGATGGTGCAGGTGCGAACCCAGGGGGGACCTGGGGGCCCGTCCCCTCGCCACGGAAAAAAAAAACGAAAGGAGAAAAAGGAAGAAAAAGAAAAAAAAAGAAAAGGAGAAAGAAAAATTAAGAGCAAAAAATTAATAAAAGTGTCTATAAGAACGTAGGGGTTGGGTGGAGCTATAGCTGGATTATCTCTTTAGATATCTTTCACAGTGGTTGGCAACGAAAGGAGAGCTACCAGGCTACAATGTTCGAAAACAGGTGGATAGCTGAGAAATGATCCTTGACTTAAGATCTAGATAAGTAAACATCGTGACATATGCAGTACGGGCCCTGCTATCTGCACTGAAATTAGTGACAATTTTGTGTTAAAGAGTGAAAGTTCTTGTAATCTACAGGAATTGAGAGGCAAAGATTTCGCCAAAGAACTTGCAGAGTAAATACAAAAGACAAGCTGTCAGGTGACGTGCTGTTGTGCACAGTGGCACCAGCTGTTGCAGGCAAAGTAGCGGCGTACATACCCTATTCGATTTCGAAACTGTCTGAAAAGTTTTAAAATGAACTCAAAGGCTTTTAAGCTACAGACAATGGCGTCGGCACCGTGGGCAATGGGTGACGCGTGTCCCCCTCCCCCATCGAATCTTGAAAATTTTTAAAATGGTCCCAAAGTCGTTTAATAAGCTACAGATTTCTGTGGAGGGTGGAGGGTGAGATGTAGTTTTGATGATTGGTTTACTTGTTCTTACCATTTTCTTTCACAAACTGTTCTCAAACTATCATAAGTTTTGGAAATTCTTGACAAATTCCAAAGTTTTGCACGCTCCGCTAGCGTCAAGCCTTGTGTCAGAGTTGTCCTTATTATCAATAGCTTTCGGTAACTACTCACGGGGGAACAAAGGAGCAAAAGTGCTTTTTAAGAATTCTCAGTCAGAAGATTCGTTTCTGAATAGCATAGGTTGGTGGGAAAGTGACAGTGTCCGATGCAGGTTCTGAATGCAGGTTTTGTCATGGACTAATATTTTATTCAAAATTTCGGCGCGCTTCGCGCGCATACGACGGGGTTTACACCAGATTTCATATACCATTGACAAAGCTATGACGCAAGAAATTATTCCAATGCAAACATTTTTCTAAAAAGTACATTCTCCTTCTCTGTATGGCTCTCATCATTATGGGATGTTTGACTAATCTAGTCTAGCACATGGTCTGAAAGATTGAAATTACGTAATTGCCGTTGCTTATTTTCCAAACATTTTACAGTGACGTTCAATAACGACGAAAATCTTTTCTGAAACGAATTTTGCCTGTCCACCATCCTTCTTGCTATACCTAAAAAGACAAGGTGATATATCATCTCTCCTCCGATATGGATGTCAGGTTGTGAGAGTCCTGTTGGTCCCCCTTTTCAGGGTACAATTAATGCAGAGCTCCCGGGAGGCTCTATACCGAAAATTTTCGGCGCGCTTCGCGCGCAATTGTTTACGCTTACTGAGAGAGGTACGTTTTTATTGAGTGATGGATTTATTTTTATCACTTTTTACCAAAAATCATTTGAAATCTTTCACGATTTTTGCAGTCTTCTCAATATTTCTTGATTTTCGCTTGATCTGCGCAGTTTTAGCCTTGAATTGCTCCTTTTACTATCAATAAGGACCATAAAGTATTCGCATTACTCATCGGTGGGGTTCTACCTTAAACCAATTATTTGTGTGCATAAACGTGATTTCAAAGTTTCAGAGTATAATAAGAATGTAAAGCAACTGATATTCATTTCTTCACCCTCCTCTTCTTATGAGAACTAAAAACTTAGTATCGAAGCCACCTGCTAATTGATAGACACACATAAAGGGAATTGACACCGTTTGTAATAGCAATGGTTTAAATGTAAATTCAAATTTTCACGGGCAATTGTTTGATCTGACGTCCTATACCTGAATACCGTATAACGAAAATAAAACACTCATTATGGCAAAAATCATTTCAAGTTACCTGCATGGGTTCATAATGTTGGCGTGTAAGTTTTAAGATAACTTAGATTCTTCGGAACTTCTGCAGGTACATATAGTAACTTATACTGAGCCATACACATCAATTTCCATGCAATATGAAAAGGTATAAAATCTCACTGACATAAGAACTGGAGCACGATTTCTGTGCTCTTAAAATAAAATACTGCGAGAGCTTCCGGGGGCTTCGCCCCCTGGACCCCGCAGGGGCCCTATCGCGGGCCCCTGGACACCACGCATAGGAACTCGTGCTTTGCGCTCGTGGTGCACCTTCGGTGCACATGAAATTTTCCATCTTGGCCCCCCTCAAAATTTCTCGATCCGCGCCTGCAGATGGTGATTGTTAATACACTTACGACTACAAAGTATTCTAAAAACGCCCTTGCTAATCCTTCACACCTTTGCTATACTACGATCAGCTCCAAAAATATCCCAAAGATATCCATTTTGCATCTAAGCAACCTTAAATTAACAAAAATTTCTCAAAGGGGAGGGCTACGCCCCCTTCCCTTAGACCCCTCCCCCAGGATGACACCTTTATATAGTGACAAAGGAAGGATCCCCACTGCTGTATACAAACGCAGGGTGAATAAAAAGGTGCAATTTACACGCCGCCACTGCAGTTAGTAAAAACATCCAGCCAGTCGGAAAATTAGAATTCACTACATTATGGACATTTTCCAGCCATGCACGATCAGCTCCAAAAATATCTCAAAGATAGCACCGTTTTGCACCTAAGCAGCCTTAAATTAACAAAAAAATTTCAAAGGGGATGGGGATTTCCCCTCCCCTAAGACCCCTCCCCCAGGACGACTCATTTATGTAGTGACGAAGGATCCCCACTGCTGTATACAAAACGCAGAGCGCATAACAAAGTGCAATTTAAACGCCTCCACTCAGTTGGAAAATACATCCAGCCGGTCGGAATTTGGGACCTTCACACCCCCAAATATATCACCCTAGCAACGGGCCTGGTCGGGTCCATGGTCTCCGACAATGATCCACGCTGCGAAGCGTTGTTTCAGATATTTTGGGACATGGTGAAAATAACATCTTGATGTAATCCCGTGGACTCCGTGTATTTCACCTGGCAGATCATCTATGATGGTTATGCTAACTTTGAAAGGATAATTCTTATTAGAATAGGACAACGTCAGCCATCATAAGGCGGGGGGGGGGGAGGAAAGGGCCTATAGGAAGACGCCCCCTCTTCAAAAACAAAGGGATTGGTTTGTGCTAAGTCATGTATGTCCCCCGTCCCCCTCACATCTGAATACGGATTGACGCCCCTGCAAAGAGACTGAGTTGTCTAAATGCATCTGGTATTTACAGGAAAAAAATAACCTGAACAAAATTACATGGCAAATAATTCGAGAATCTAATACGGTATCTGGCCCATCGGGGGCCTGTAATCTGTGCCAAGATGAGAGATTGGAAATCCTCAGAAGCAGAACCAAAAGCTGCTTGAACAAAAGAGCTGAGCTCATTATAAAGTGCAGGCATAGACCACGTCCACTGAACCGTGCTAGGAAGAAGTAAGCATACTGGTATAGGTTTGAACTTGGTCAGTCAGCTCACCTGATGATCGCCGGAAGGGCGAGAAACTCAGAGTAGTGAGGAAAATATGCCTGCGTGAATACATTACTTCGTATATATATATATATATATATATATATATATATATATATATATATATATATATATATATATATATATATATATATATATATATATATATATATATATATATATACTGAAACCAGTCCTCAGTTGAGAGACATTAGGCTCATGTATATAATGATATTGGACGATCTCATTGTTTGCAGGTGTTGAGTGTGTACTCTAAAAAGAGGCGCACATATTCAACACCTGCTACGTAGGTAACCCACTTGGCCTCTTAGTGCTTGCTTAGCACCTTTTAAACTTGCATTCATCACAGATGTCAGTTGATGAGGAGAATTGTGGGCAAGTTGTCTTTAACCAAGAAACCTTTATATTCCACCACTGCCGATATTTGCTAGAGAAGCACAATACTGAAAAGATGACCCCATAGGCAGTGATATCCATTGAGACACACAATGATATTATATGTATTTCACAAATAATGTTATAGGAAACTTCGCTGTGGTTTGCACAGACCTTTGTAAAATAGCCAATCTATCCTTCCCTTCCGAGATGTTATGTGAAAGGCATATACTCCTCTGCTCAAATACATTTTGGGTTTGAGCAACCAGAATTCACAGTTTGTGACCTCACTTTGTCTGACCTTAAAGTGCAAAGATTCGAGGAAGTTCTTCTAATTGGTCATTGATTTGTGCATAAAACACATTGTAGTGTACTCAGTGGAATGTGGCCTTCAGCAATTAAACTGCAAGCTTTTGTCTGTGAGGTGCTGAAGACAATTTTTATTTAAATTTGAGGGGATAGCAGTATAAAACATAGTTGGAAGGCTTGGTAGATTAATTGCAATTAGTAGGATTACAAAAATCAACCAACTCATTAAGTTTTACTTTTTTCTTCACAGGATAAGCAGTACAAGAAAGACATGAGAAAAAGACTGAACCCATCCATGAAGCAGGTCAAAGTTCGAGTTTCGTAAAATTTTGCCAGGTTAACTTTTGACCTGGGTCACTGACGTGTGCAGCATCAGTGACTTTGTTGGTTAAGTATTGGAAATTAAATTAGGTCAAGATAGCAAACGATTTAACAACAGTCTGTGAAAGGTAGTTCTGTTTAATTGTAATATCCTTATATTTAGTGTTTTAATATTAATGGAGATTTGGGGCTGTAATTCATACCATTTTAAAGGTTTCCTTGATTCTAAAGAATTGAAGCTGTGAGAGTTTAATCCAGTGCCTATTGTAAAAAAATTGGGAATTTAAATATTTCTGCAGTAATTGAATATTCATATTTGAACAGGGTAACTTTAGAGGAACAGAATTCTAGGGACTAGCAATTTTGGCTCTCACATACCCTGAAATAATTTCCAAATTTTTTGTTTAATAGTCATTGTAGTAGAAGGTAGTCTAGTTATTATCCATATATTAATTTGTCTGTTGTGTCTTATGTGTGTATGTTTTGTTGTTCTTCACTAAGTTCAGTTCTGTTTCTGCAGCAGTGTTGCTACAATGAGATAAAAGGCATAAGAAGTCACCCTTATCGTAATTTAAAATTTTATGTGATCTTGAAGAGGTCTCCCATGTGAGGCCATCATTGCTCTTTGGGTGGCAAGATCTACACTTGTATGAGCTCAAGCATATATGGTTACACAGTGAATATTTATTAATCTTGATTGATTCTGTCCTCTGGTGATGTTATTGAGATGTCTATAATCTTCTGTTATTTCCCTAATAAATATGTCTTCATGATTTTGCATTATTCAGATGTTGCATGCATTAGCTAACACCTTACTAAACGTAACAACAAATAAACAAAGAAAGGTTTACATGATTAAAATGACCCTTCTGTGATAAAGCTGACAAGGATATGGTTAAAATAAGTATAGGTGACTGTGTGGCATGTAAGTTGCTGGCCATAAATTGGAGCAGGCTATTGATCGAAGAAATATAAAGGCAGTTGTATTATGAGTCAACTTCATACTTTAGCTGTAAGTACTTTTTACAAGTATAAGTGTAAAATATGAGAGTAGTTTTAATATTCTGCTATGGCATTCTGTGAGTATGTATCTGTACTTTTTATTTTAATCTGTACTTTGTGGTACAAGCTACACACAATGTGTACAATCAAAACAGCTCTCCACTACAAGTTTGTTGTTGACCGGCATAGCCACATACTTGTTTGCACATAAAGAAAATCTGCTTTTGTGTTTTATCTCAAATGTCTCATCCCATTAGTTAATTAGATGACATGCTCCAGTAGACCTTATGCATTGATGTCACACTGACGTCATTTTGGAGAAAAACAATGAAGCACATCTGCACTAACGGCGTAGATTTCCTACCCGCATGTAGTTGACTTACGCGCCTATACGATTGGTTGACAGATTAACTGTCTGCATTTGTTGATGTAACTTGCAACGATACACGCTTTTCCTCAAAATATGGGAGCACTTTCTGCTCTGTGACATCATATGCATAAAGTCTATTTTGCTTTAGTAAAGCCCTTTAGGTGTAATCATGAAAAAGTTCACTACAAGTGCTTCAGTTGTCGACAAGTGTCACCACATAGAATGTTGCGTTTAGAATTTTTGTTGTCATGGTGCAAGCAAATGATGACACAGGTTAACAATGGCATGATAATGGTTAAGACAGGTTGGTACTCCAAAGATATGAACCCTGACAAATGTCAGTGAACCATACATGGTCAGAGTGCACAGGGCGACAAACATATTTAGACCAATTCAGGTAATTTCATATTTTACCACAGCAGTTAGTCAGAGTATTATCTGGCCTGTAGTTAATACTCATTTAGACCAGTGTGGTGTCTGTTAATTTTAGCATTGTAAAATTTGATTCCTAGCCCTTTTACCTGTGCATTTACTTGTTTTACATCATACCCTTCAATATGTCATTGTTTTTCCAGTATTCTTGCTGTCCGAAACCTTTAATTTTAACCTTGAGAAACCTCAAAGTCAATTTCTGTTCATATTTTTATCACTTGTTGCCTATTGTAAATCTTTTGCTAAATTTTATGAAACTTGCAATGTGTCAGTATAGCGGCAGAGTAGTAACCTGTGTGTCAAGAATTGCTTTTACACAGTCAGAGTTCCCTTGAAGTAGGAAAAATGGGAAAGTTAAGAAGAAGTCAGGCAAATGTCTGAAATTTCGCTATGGTGTTGAAAGACCTTAAAGTTTGGGTGGTTTGTCTCGAAAAATTGCCATTTGGTCTGGAAGACAGAACACCTCTTCTGTGCTTAAGACCGTAGTATTTGTGTCCACAGTTTAAAATGAGTAACAACAATTTCAATTTTTTCTCCCCAAGAAACTTCTGTATTTTCCCATCTAAAAAATGGCGATCTTGGTTGTGAAAGTCTTGAAAATGTCTAGAATATCAGTTTCTCAATAGTTTGGGATCCCTGGCAGTTAATGGATCTCTATAATTCAAGTGACTTGATTAAATTTAAATGAGCTTGGTTTAACTTGCAGTGAATGATGCATTGTAATTTACATATATATTTAGCTTAAATACTCATAGAAGTATGGATATTTGTGTGGTAAATTAATGTTTGAAAATGTGCATCATATGAATACTGATTTATTATCGGTATATATTTTCATTGCCTGGACCATGGTTATGGCTCATAGGAAAATCAAAGGCACCAGAATTTTCCAGACCGGGGTGGGGGTTAGCAAAATCCATAATGAGGGAACAGGTGACAGGTTATGAAAAGGGTGGAGACCTAGGGTCAGGTGGGGATTGGCAGAAAACCCTCATTTAGTACCATTCTATGGCAGAACATATTTTGCAAAATACACCTATAACGCTTTAGTAGATGTACAGAGTTTAGTGTAGACTAAGTGTTTTTGAGAAAATCTGACTTTCAGAATTGTGTAGCACTGAAGTGTGCCAAATTCTTGCTTGTTCTATTTAAGTATATGGGGCAGAACTGTGGAAGGTGTTGAAGAGAAAAACTTACCAATATTTTTGGGTTTTGTTGAAATATCTGCTCTCATTGAGAACAAAAATGCATTCACCATTGAGCCACCTAGTTCCGATTGGTGGTGTCATACTTGATCGTTCGTACTCACGTAGGATCCCTAGCAAAATTGGAAGAATTTCCTTTCAGGAGGCCAACGTCCCTCGACAGGGGTCCCTTTAGTTATTTGGATTTGAGAAATTAATGAAACATTGTATAGGGCATTGGGAAGATTCTTAGTTATTGCTTAAAGTATTTTTTAACCAAACTAGTGTTGAGCACAAATGACTGCTTTACCTCATAATATGGTGTCCTTGAGCAAATCCTCATTAGATTAAGAGAAATTTTTGAAAAAGTTGTAGTATTGTGAAATGGCCAATATTTTGGAAGTACAGTTTCATTTGAAACTAGTAGAATGTAGGATATCCCAATGGAGCCAACACGGACAAATTTATGGTAGTGTGACTTGAAGAAATGTTCCATTATTATTGCTTGAACTGAACTTGTTTAAAAGTAGTAAAAGTAGTACATTTTAGCTGAGATTATGATGAAGAGGGAATGATTGTCCCTTATAGTGGGGAAATAATTTCCTTTTGAATAAAGAATGGTCACTAATTTGTGCTGTTACGTGATTTCTGTGTTTGTATGAATCCTTACAAAAAACGTGTGGCAATTTGTTTCAAGTCCTCAGGTTTTCACATGTGTCTGCCATGGGTAATCACAGGTATTTTGCGTGAAAATCCGTGTTTTCCCTTGCCATTGATGCAGGTTGGCCAGTTGCCACACTTTGCCACAGGTTTGCCTCAGGTTTTCATAGGTTTTTCATGCAAAATGTGTGTCAGTTAAAACCAATGTTAACAATGATTTCTGAGACAAAACCTGTGGTTAGAAATTAAAGGCAGGAAAGGTGTGTCAACCTGTGTCAAACCTGTGTCTAGAAGGTGGCAAATACCCAGGTTGTCACCCAAGAACACACGTGATTTCTTTTGCTTTTCACGCGTGGTTACAGACACAGATTGACACAACTTTATTTTAAGGGAAGGAAATTGATTGTGAAATTCTTTTAGGTGGGAAGTAAGGTAGTTCAGTGTTAGGATGTGAGGAAAATCAAAATCGCAGTTTGAGAGGCTAATAAAAATTTTGCTTAGTTCTATACTTACTGCAATGTACTTGCCTGCAAAGCTGGTGTGAATTGTTTTTACATCAGTGAGGTCCTCGTGTGAAGGCAGGGAAGAGTTTTAGTAAGCCATGCAAGAGCTGCTATTTTAGCACTAATGTCTATTCCTTAGGCTGTTATCAGTGAATTGCGTTTGAGGTGTCGTATTTTTGTATAAGACGAGAGCGATACAGTTTCCGTTGCATAGGGACATTTTTTGTTCATTTTGACATTCATAAAATAGCAAACCGAGCCAGAGACCTTCATGTCACGTTCAGTTACAAAGCAACAATTTTTTGGACAAATTTTTCGGAAATTCAACTGAGACTTTTGCTTACCCCCAAGTTAAAGTCATACTTGGGGTGACGGGTATCCGTCTTTAAGCACCAAGTTCACAGCTCAGTTATACACTGTAACATAAACAAATTGGGGGGGGGGTCGTCCTTGGATTGAGGGGCGGAAGCAAACTTTGCCCTCCTGGCTTCCTATACACCTATGCCTGGACGCCACTCTTGAAGTAATCAGCTCACATTTATCTAAGAATTGGGCCATATTGTAATTTAGGGCCTTGAAGCCAGTTTGGCTCATGAAGTTGATCGTGTATGAACAAAGGGAAGGTTTTCTTTCATATAGACTAATAAGTCTAATACCAGAGCATAACGGTGGAAATGGGTGCTGATCGTTCACAACTTCACACATGAAAACTTGGAAATTCTAGTGATCTCAGGTGAGAAAGCTGAGAATATAATTCACAAGTACGGTGGCTGGGACTTGGAATGCTCTGCTTTAACAATGACAGAGAGGTGAACAGTGAAATGATCGTTGTTAATTGAAGTTTTTGCAATATCAGAGAATCTGGAGTTGAAAGCTCTGTCTTTGTTCATATTGTAGTCATCTCAAAAAGTTGGTCTGCTAGAATCGTGTCAAGATTCCCCATTGAGAATGAAAATATTTAGTTTCTATAACAACCGGAGACATTTTGAACCAATATTGACCCTTGTAATAGTCTAATTTCCGTCGAACCTCACTAGGTTCCATTTGACAAAGAGAAATTGCACCATAACATACGCGTTTCTTCCTGAAATGCGTTCCTTAAAATGACCGCGGACATGGAAATATTATAATTTAACACTGTTTGGTGAGCATTTTGTGCCCAGAAGTATCCCGGAGTGCCATGATCACGCGCTAGTTTTGAAATAAGCTTGGTCATAAACAAAAGTGTGAAGAAACTATTAAGCTGAAAAAGGCTTAAACCTGCAGGTGTTCTTCCAAAAGATGTTATGACGGAAATGACTACAACGCTTTGGTTCGCACCACCAGTATTTTTGTTTGTGAAATAATTACAATCTCAAGAACTGTGCCAAAATCATGAAAGCAGCTGATAACGTTGTTTCTCAGGCTAAGATTACTATCCGTCACTGGTCACTCAAGTAGGTGCAGAGAGTAAAGGCAACTGCGTGCTATGAATTTCAAAGAATAAGGACTGCAGTATGAACGCTGTAATTTGGGTCATCTTAAGATGAAATCTGGATAAATACTGTCACTTTTGATTAAATGTTTCATGTCACAAAAGTTTAATAAAAATTTAATGGAACAAGGCGTGGTATTTGTGAAGGCCTGGGCCTGCATTGCTCATATTGAGCGCGGCAGCGCATATGGCATAACCTAATTGTTTGACGCAGGAACGCCCAGCCTAATCTTATTTTAGCTCAGAGACGCCCATCATGATCGAGTATCGACCAATCTTCTGTACCGTACATAAAATATACTGGCTGGAATGTTATTTCAGAAAAAAGAATCTGTTATATAGTGTATAACTGAGCTGTGAACTTGTTGGTTAAAGACATATACTCGTTACCCCGAGTATGACATTTGCTTGGGGGTAAGCAAAAGTCTCAATTGATGACTTCTCTTTGATTGACATCAGAGTTACAAAATTCAAAAGATGTAGAGTAGTTCATATTACACAGCATGCACAGAGAGTGTTCTGATTACACATGTGCTCACCAGGATATCACCTAAAGCTATAAACTAGCTTTGTGCCTGCATAGGGAGAAGCTAAAGCCACTTGTAGGCGGGGCTAAAAGTAATCTAGTTGGGAGAATTTGAACTGTCTGGGAAGATGAGTATCTGTGTTTAGTGTACATCCGTCAGAAACGCAACAAATTCATGTCTGTTGACAACCTATTCCCATGTGAGAAAACTTTGAAGGTTCCGTACTTATAAATGATAGTGCATGCAAAGACTCATAAATTTCATCACCCTCGTTTCAATATAAATTGCGTATAAACAATACAAAGCGAAAGCTTTCATTTCGTAACCCTAAGTATGTCCTTTTGTATTTTGTCCATTATTTTCTGACAAAGGTACAGATGCTTTTCGATGAAGAAAACTTCCTTCATTGTCACCGACTGCACCCGCAAAGCGGACGAAGCTTTTCGTTCAGCTCAGTACCGTGGAACACTACACGGTAGCCTAGTGTGACCGAAGGCGCAGACAGCCGCCACGTTGTTTTATACTTGGAACTTGCTTTGACAAGGGATGCTGGTACTGACTTCGATCGAAAAAAGGATGATTATCTGAACTTACTTTACACTCTGTGGCGCATACGTAGGGTTGTTTATTATTATTATTATTATTATTATTATTATTATTATTATTATTATTATTATTATTATTATTATTATTATTATTATTATTATTATTATTATTATTATTATTATTATTATTATTATTATTATTATTATTATTATTATTATTATTATTATTATTATTATTATTATTATTATTATTATTATTATTATTATTATTATTATTATTATTATTATTATTATTATTATTATTATTATTATTATTATTATTATTATTATTATTATTATTATTATTATTATTATTATTATTATTATTATATTATTATTATTATTATTATTATTATTATTATTATTATTATTATTATTATTATTATTATTATTATTATTATTATTATATTATTATTATTATTATTATTATTATTATTATTATTATTATTATTATTATTATTATTATATTATTATTATTATTATTATTATTATTATTATTATTATATTATTATTATTATTATTATTATTATTATTATTATTATTATTATTATTATTATTATTATTATATTATTATTATTATTATTATTATTATTATTATTATTATTATTATTATTATTATTATTATTATTATTATTATTATTATTATTATTATTATTATTATTATTATTATTATTATTATTATTATTATTATTATTTCTGTCTAGCGCGGATCCAGGATTTTGAGAAAGGGGAGGGCGCACACACCGTCGGCCGAAGACCGACGAGCGATCGCCGAAGGTGCAAAGCCACGGCGGGGTTCGGGGTCCTCCCCCCATAAATTTGAATTCTAGATGCGCTTAGATGCGATTTCCCAGAATCTATGAAGCATATTTTACATATCTGTTTGCTCATTTTTTTCCAAAAATCGTTAGTCATCGAAAGAAAGGGGGCGTGCGCCGGCTGCGTCCCCACCTGGATCCGCGCCTGTCTGTTGAGGGAAGGTCGCAAAGAAAGCAAATGTTACTTAAAATACCCCCTAGATCCAAAATGACACTTCACAGGCCTTTTGTCCTGGAACAGGAATTGAACCCTCCACAAAATTCCTGTGCCCTTTTAATCTTGAATTAATCTTGAACAGCGCCCTTCAGCGTGGCAAGCAACACATGCGGAATTGATAGCAAGACAGGAAGAGTTTCATTACATCTAATATTGGCTTATTAAAATTGACTTGGTGTTCATACCAGCCGACTTGTTTCTGCTCGTTTCTAGAAGCAACTTGAAGTGTTTTGATACTGAAGATTATAGAGCGTTGCTGTACGAACGATAGGATTATTGTAACAAGTTAAATGGTCAACAGTTCAAGCTCATGTAGCATATGAGAAAAGCTTCTTTCCTGCCGTTGGTTTTCAAGTTACTCGAGAGAATTTTCAGGATTCTTCTCAGTGAACATGTATGGATTTATCCGCTTCGACTCAAGAGCCCGTCGTGGATCCATCCGCACTGAAAATTCAAGTTTTTAAAAGAATGATTTGCTTCCCAATCCTTTTTTCTTCTTCAGTTTTCATTAGTATAACCTTGATTTTTATTCTTTCTCTACATTATTGTTGTGTCTCCTGGTTTCTTGATTACACTGATCTTTAAACATACCGTCTATTTTTATAACAAGCAACGTGCAACATGGAAAATAATATTTTTTCTCAACTTTACTGTTGGAAATGTCTTTCAAGATTGTATCTTTGTGTATTCGTGATTGGAAGTGTCACCACTGGTTACAATTTGGATCTAAAGAATCCTGTAATTCGTAAAGGAACAAGGAATACTTACTTTGGATATTCCGTCGCTATACACAGTGAAGGGGAAGACGACATGTGAGTTGCCTGCGTGGTAGACACTTAAGTACTTGGCAAATACAAAAGGGCAAATTCCCTCCCCCCCCCCCCCCCCCACAATTTGAATAAGCATACTCCGGCATCCTTTTCATTGATAGCTTTATTTAATCATGTCACATTTTTTATCTTCACTGTATGGTTAAATTCATGCAAATGTATGGCTAACCTTTAGGGGTGGGGCCAGGATTGGCCCGGCGGGGAGGGGACAGCAACCTGAAGCCCCCAGAAAGTGGCGACGCAAAACTTTTGGCGCTATTCGGGAGCCGACTTAGCTTTTTGTAGGATAAATCTTGGAAATTTCTGGTTCACATTGAGGAAAACTGGAAAATGTGCAGTTTTATTGACCTTGTTGAAAGGAAAATCAAGTAAACCTCGCCAGGCGACTGGTCGCACTTCGGGAATTACAGACTTTATCGTAACCATTAAGGTTCCCTGACGAAGTTGAAAGATTTCCCTAAGAGAGGGGGGTTCCCTGACAAGGACGATGCCTTCCTGGCCTCAACCCTGTGGTAAATTCGTCCAAACCATATTAACTCCTTGACTCACATAAAACATACCGTAGGACATAATGTTGCAAACCATACTTGTAGGAGAAATAGGTAACAGGAGTTATTTAAAATTTAGCTGATATTTTAAGTTGGGACAACTGCTTACTCCCTTCACGTTCGCCCTTAATTCGTCTGAGAAAAAGTGGTTCTTTATCCAGTGGTACCCAGCAGCCAGCCTTCCTTTGGAGACACCTTTCCCTCTTTTATACCGTTATGATACCAGTTATTGCCTTAAACTGCTAACAGCTCCCGATAAACCAAATACGTTCAACCCTCACGGTGAAGAGCTTTCACACTATACATAGCGGGATGACGCCACTAGCCCACCTGGCAGATTTGGAGGGGCAGAGTTTATGTTTGGATGGGTACTTGAATGGAATCAATTTATGCAATTGCATGTGACTGATATCATAACTGTAAAAATTGGGGGTGGGGTAAAAAAAAGTCGGGGAATTACTGGACAAATCACCTCTCCTTGTAGCTCGTGGTAGTGATTTAAGATCCAAGAAGAATCGATAATTGAATTTAGTGTTCACGTCAGCTCCAATTAGCTAATGAATAGGCTGCATCATCTGACAGGATTTTGACTTGCAATATATCTGATCAGTCTGTCCCTTATCAGTCCCCTCAAAAGCATGTCTGTGTTTCTTCCAACGTTGTTGTAAGCAAATGAATCGAGCTTTTTAAAGTTGAATTGTTCAAGATGCCGTTAGAAGCAGTAGCATAAGGTCAGTGACGTAGCTAGGCCCTGACAGTGGGAGGGGGTGCAAGAGTGTTTTACATGATTACATTTCAGAGAGAGATTAACAATTCAAGCTGTAAGTTTGAACACCTCCCGTTATGTACTCCATAATTTTACAGGAGCAACAAGGCCTTATAGGTACTCTCTCTGTTTACAACCCCTACACAAGATATAAATCAATCTGTTGGTAAACTTTCTCATTTCCATCCCGCTTTACTTATGTGGCTCCCTATGAAATAAAACTGATCAAACGAATTGCACTGTAACCTACTCTTGATGCCTAAGTGTATCTTTATCATGTGTTACTTCAAGACGGTCCCACACTGTTAATATCCTAAAGCTAATTTGGCTCAGTTATAATTACCGACTTTGCTTGATGAGTTCCTGCTTAAAATGAGCACAGACATCGCGTGCTACTTTGTCCTATTCACTCTTTCAGCATCCGTCTTAGCAAATGCGGTTAAATTTGCCGGAATGGGTGATCAAGGGCAGATCTACAAAATGGGGAAAATGAGGTGCCCCCTCCCCTCCGAGTTCGCGCCTTAGATCGGAAACGGAACGGGATGTTCTCGTAGCAGCAAATATTGTAGCATACGATATGCCTACTATTTTATTATGAAAGTTTTCGGGATGAAACCACTGGAATGGTTCAAACTATTCACTTGGGTGATCAAGTTGACTTGAAATCTGCCGTTAACAGCTAGTCAGCTGTCCAGCAGTCTTTCTTCGAATGCCTTTGGACGTTACCAACCAATTGGATTTGCAGCTTTAGAAATATTACTGTTTACCATACTACTTATTAGTTACCGGTATTAATGGGAAATTAAACCTACTCTATTACTTAAAGAAGACACTGGCCCATTTATTAATTGACGGATTGACATGAGTAGAAGTATCTACTGGTCCGAACTCCGTCTGCATCGCGTTGATTTTTAACACAACTTCAAAAGGTGGGGGGGGGGGGTGAATATGTCCCTCCACTTTTGAAAGTGGAGGGGATCGTCCCCAATACTTTTTTCAGAACCCTGACAAAGATAGAAGGCACATGTTTCTCCATAGCTTGCAATATAACTGTTTTAATGAAGTCAAACTCGAAAGTGCAGGAAACAGCCATTTAAGTGGGATTAAAATCATGGGACAATGCCTCAGATTAAACCACAAGACATCTGGCCTCCAAAGATTTCTAGTACCTTTAAGTGGGACCTAGTTCCCTCACTTCTAGGGCCCCAATTCGCCCAAAGAAGTTCTGGACAAGGTCATACCTACCCCTTCCCCTTTCCACTTTTGTGAAACTGTTGACCCTCTTGCATTTTATTATAAAGTGATGGAGTTTTTGATTAGCCTAACTAAGGATTTATGCGGCATTACAAAATACTGTTTGCTGGCTTATCAAAAAAAGGGTCTAGACCCTGTTCCGCAAAGACTCACGTTCAACCTTAACTTTGGTTATCATGAAATATTGCATAATAATCTAACCTTAAGTTTGGGAGCAGTTCTTTTGGAATTGTGGAATAGGGCCTACACCCATTTTTTGATGAGCCAACAAACAGTAGGCTATTTTGCAATGCCGCATAAATCCGTAGTTAGCTAATAAGACCTAGAAATAATTTGGTAAACAAAACTGGCTAACTGGAGATATGTTCGCTTCACGATAGGTTTTAAATATTTTCACATCACAGGATGATTGTTGGAGCTCCGCGAGGAGACAGTAACATAACAGGGATAACTGAGGGAGGTGCCATCTACAGATGTCCGTTAGTGCCTTATGATTATCAAGGAGAATGCCAATTGCTTGTTTTAGGTAAGTCATCTCTAAAAAAATACATATCATACTTAAGATTTATAAAGAATTCCGAAATAAGGGAAAGAGAAGTTTTAAAGCTGTTTGCAGACTTCGAGATAAAAAAGCATACATTTAAATCAATTTTAAAAGTCCTATAAATGTTTACACCTATCATGGTGAATGGATTTACGCCACGCCCTTACGATTGTCAGCAGGGGCGTAGCTAGGATGAAATTTTAGGGGGCCTAGGTAACAAATGGGGGGACCGGCAACGCCGAGGATCAGGCTTGTCAAGACTATCTAAGCGGAGCGCCATCATCGGTTGGCGCGGAGCGTGCAAGAAAATTTTTTGCTTTACAAACCCTCCAGATGGCCGGAAACGGCACTTCCCACGTGTTTTAAGCTGCGTGTACCCTGCCTTGAAATTCGAATCTCATGTCTGCCATTTCTCAAATAATGGGGAAAAACTCAATCCATGAAAATGGTAATACACAAGGCCGCACATGCAGTTTTTGCTAAGGGGCAAAAAGTGGCATTACTGATCTGTGGCCTGGGGGAGGGGACTAAAGGGAACGGGTATCTCCCTCCCCCTTGGCGAAAATTTGTAATTTCAGGAGGACGTATAGTTAGCAAATGGTGCAACATTTGAGGGATTCTAGCTTTAAAAGGAAAACGAAATGTAGTTGTGACTAAGTGCGACAAAAGTCATTTTGGAGAGCGTGGTGGATATGTTGTGAAGCATGACCTCAGCCATTGAACTCCGTTGTGGGGAGGGTTTAAGGGAGGGTAAGGCGTGTTATTGGTTATAAAACGTTTTCATGACTAAACTGGCACGGTTTAAAAACGTTTTGAGGCCATTGATGATTGATGCAACAACAGCAACATTGTAGGTATGCATAATCGCGCGTATCGCGAGAATTTACGAAAAGTAGGCTAGATTGAATATATCCTAATAGAGCTGTAAATGATTGGTGGTGTGTACAGATATAGGCATGAAAATATTGATCTACCCATTTGAAATTTTTTAAGTTCTGTCATTACGATCACAGCTATTTCTTATATTTTTATTGCGTTTTCTCTGTACATTCTCAAAGTTGGAAACATTGCACTGAAAATATCTGGGGGAAATTGCCCCTGCCCCCCCCCCCCCGCTGTGTACGGCCGTGGATATCATATGAGATGAGATAATAAAAGAATCATACTGAATTTTATGCATCCCTTTTCATTTCTTCTGCCTGCAATTCTCCCATATTCACCTTCTAGTATATCTCTGTTACATTTGTCCATCACCCTATACATAGGCTACATGTCCACTTTTCAATTACATATCCCCTAGATCATACCGTTTGTCTCCAACCTAGGGTTTACATATTTATTTTCCAGCAAGGAAGACATAGATCACTGTCCTGATGTAGGGGTCTAAGGGTGTCCCCTTCCCTTCGGGAATTTTTCCGGTTTTCAATGGTGTCTAGATGCAAAATGGTGCTGTATTTTTTTTCACTAAGTCATCGGTATATTACTTGGTCAGGCCTATAATGCCACCAGTAAATCTTTCAAACTATTTAACCGCAAGGCAGAAGTAGGGATCATATGGGAAACACATGAAATCCGGACCTTGTTGGCAAAATTCACAAATCCGCCTAGACGCCAGTGCGAACTAGTAAAAGGGGACTTATCGAAAACAATCGTTCTACGGTGCACTTGTCATGGGCAAGGAGAGAGACACGACATACTTGTTAAGGATAGAAGAATTATTCGAACGCAGTACCTTACCGTGCGGCATATTTTGTGTATGATACTGTATAGGAATGGTCGTGTAAGAAAGGTCTTTAGTGTGTGTTTGCCATGTTTTCAGTAAATCAACCAGCATCTGAAAGGCAGAAAGGATCTAAACCCGACAGTCACATCCGAATTTGTCGTCGGGACGTTCGTTTCATCGTCCAAGCGAATCATATGCGAATTAAACGATAGTGCAGACTATATACCTACTTTAGTGAAAGTAGGCATTTTAAAGTTATAAGTTGAGTTCATACGTGCGCAAAATGTGTTTTTCACACATTTACTTTTTCTTAATTCTTACACATTTCATTTAATTATTTTTTGAAGGAAGTACTTCAAAGTCTAGTTCCGTTCAATTATTTATTTTTCTTAATTCTTACACATTTTATTAGGACACAAAAAATCTGGGGGGCTGACGAATATCTGGGGGGGCAAGGCCCCCCAGGTCCCCCGTGGCTACGCCGCTGATTGTCAGTAAGATTAAAATGACATGTTGATCGTGTCGGGGTAACGCGTAGATAGCAGGTAAAATCACCTCTTCTTTCTACCTTCATCGCTTAAAGGGAGAAGTGAATAGAGGTGGGGTCTGGGGCCGGCCCCACCCCACCTTTACCTCACCCCCCCCCCCTCCGAACGAACAAGAATGTTTCCAGGGCATTGGCACTTACGTTCAACACACAACTCATGTCTTGTTTGTTAGCCAGTCATAAAACTTCATTAAAAACACCTTCCCCCTCCCCTTTGTGAAATGTTTTCATATACGCCCATGCCTGCACTTCTGAAATTGGTATAGGCTATTTCATGATTACTAAACCTAACCAAATTCCAGGACCGTCGCAAAAGGGGCGTCCGGCGAAGACATGGCCAGGGTTGCTAAGAAGATGAGAAAACAAGACGTGGCAGTATTTCCGCGACATTGTTACAATCACCGGTACAGAAGCAAAAACCGATTATCTATCTGTCTGACGGTCCTTGTTTGCCTCAGAGCAATGATGGGGGTGGAGGTGGGGGTGGGGGTGGGTGGAAGTTCGATAACGGACAGCAACGAAGTAGTTTAGGAGGATCTTCATTCAAGAACAAATTACCGTTGTCCAGTGCATTTGAAATGATCTCCTAAACAAGGATTGACCGCCCTGTCCCCTACATTATAATCGCGACAGGAGTCTGCCCTTTATGACCTTCTTGGATAAGCAAAACTTTTACAAGCGGTTAAAAGAAATGTAACTAATTTCTGACAAGCTATATGTTATAAAAAATGTAAGCTGGGAACACGACAACATGCTTTAAATGTACCTGTTAGCAACAAGCATGGTTACAGTCGATTCCAACAGGAATTCGAGTATTTGTTTTCTGCAAGGGATACTTTTTGAAAATAGAAATCGTTTCTCAGTTTTCGAAATTACTCATTTGGTCCTTTTTGGTAGTTCAAAGGTGTGTACTCTGGTGATTATGAGGAAAGATTTCGTTTGGGTGGGATGGGGATAGACATAGGCGCGATTACGGGGGAAGAAGTACTTTTTAAAGAAATTTGAAAAAATACTATAAATATAAAAATTATAAGGGAAAAAACGAGATTACACAAGTTATGAGAGGATGTAATGTGGAGAACTACATTTGCAATGTAAAATGAAAGACATGAAACTTTAATAGAAATGTCTCAAAATTCTGTAATGATTTTTGCGCCCTCACATTGACTTAGTTGGGAGGGGCAAGGGTATATCTTAATTGGACTTCCCTTCAATGCATGGAAGCTGGCTCGCTCCAGAAACCCTGAAATATACGTCACTAATAAAAGTAGTTGCGGTACACCATGGCGCATAACATGGCCACTGCATTCCCACTTCAGCAGCCTAATCGTACATGGGAATCCAAATGTTCGGTAATTTTTAGGGCTGTAACCGAGTCCCACCAAACCTAGTTTCGAGCCAATAACTTCGATCCCACTCAGGGCCAGTTACAAGTCCAGTTCCCTTCGATTTCTAGCCAATTCCAATTCCGGTGTCCACGATTCCGAGCCAAATCCGACTTCGGCAATTTGGACAATATGACACAAAATAAAGGTAGCACAAATAAAAGTTAATTGAAAAGGTCCTTTAAGGGGTCAGATTCATACCTAGTCTACCCTGTAATTTAGTTGACTGTATACGTTTTGACCATTCATTTATTAAACTGTGCAACAGTAATAATGTAGAATTAAGAAACATTTGTGTAACTTTCATGTTTGTGGAATCGTCTGCACTTGGCTCCGAATCCGAGTAGAACTGAAACTCATTCAGGGGCAATTCCCATTCCAGGTTCTCCCATTCGGAGCCAATTCCGATTCCATTAAAAGACGAACTCTATAGCCGGAACTGAGTCCGAGTCCAGATTCCCGCGTTAAAGCCCTGGTGATTTCTTTCTTTGTTTCTTCGGGGGGGGGGGCGCTTTGAGCGTTGGGGGTGTCCAGTGTTGAAAGGTGATTCATTATTTACTCTTCTATACAACTGGAATGGATTTACTTTGTTATTTCTTCTGTAGTTGAGAGCTTGAGTGGAATTATTGCTTCGAAAACTCTTGCAATCTTGCACCTCTCCCGCCATCTACTTTCCTCACCAACAACCACCACCCTCATCAACTCTACCAAATGTTGGACCGAATTATTATTTTACTTGAGTAAACACTTTTGTCAGCCAAATATTTGATTAACATTCCAAAACCCATCAAATTTATAGAAACAGTTTGAAGAAGACCCTTAGAACGAAGCTTTAAGCTTGCACCTTTGGTTCTCTCGGTCACATGTTTTGACGGCCACACCTTACGAGGATGCAATCGTGGCAAAAAAATGCCAGTGCAGGTTTTGCTTACATATTTCCGCGGACGTTCCACGTCATATCTATATAAGAGCCACTTATAATTAAGCCTTGATCACCCTAAAGGGAAATTACACTGCAAACTACAGTTTCGATATTAAATTTTTCCTAAGCCTTCGAGAAAATGACGAAACATGAAAAGTTCAGAAGGTGGCTGGAGAAAGCAGGAGGGACTTTTTACATAAGTGGATGAAATTTACAATTAAAAAATAAAGTAACACAACACAAAAGTGTGTTAAAATAAGAGTGTTTTTCGGCGCACTTTTCTTGCTCTCGTTATTACTTCCTGTACAACAACTCAAGTGCGCTAACTGTTCTGTAGACAAAATGGTCAAAGTGTAATTTTTTTAGTCTGTATGGTGCGCATCCAGTGCCAATTTAAGATAGCTGCCAAAGCTTTATTGTGGGGATTCTGTTAAAACCTCAGCCTTTCGAACCCAAACAAAGGCCGTACGGTGGGCCCATGGGCACACCTTTTAGGGAGCCCTTATCGCTCCAGCGTTATACTCGGTGCTGATGGGTATATTCCCCGGGTTTGCCCCCCCCCCCCACACACACACACACTTCTGGACATCAAATCCCGCCCTTCGGGATAAAGTTGAAACAACATTTCATAAGGGAAAACAGTAAATCGATGTTATTCCTTGAAAATGGCCAACGAGCCATAATTTTGAATATTCACCGCTACTTCTGTTTCAAGGCAGTAGCTGTGTTATGAATCATACAAGCTATCGTAATAACAGAATAAGGAAGAACTTGCTAGGATTCTAGCGTCTGAGTAAACTTTCGTTACAAATCAGGATGTTATATGAGGGTGGGGTATTTTTAAGTTGTGTGATGTAATCGTCTGTTAAGTAAGTTACTTGACAACAGGATATTTATGTAATAACCACGTTTGATTAATTTTTATGAATTGCGAGGTGTAATTGTTTGTTTTGAGAGTATCGTATCATTTCACGCCCTAGATAGGTTTAAGTGATGTGCGTCATTTGACATTTTTATTATAGGCCATATAGTGCTGAATTTGTTTCTTTTCTTTCTTTCTTTCTTTCTTTCTTTCTTTCTTTCTTTCTTTCTTTCTTTCTTTCTTTCTTTCTTTCTTTCTTTCTTTCTTTCTTTCTTTCTTTCTTTCTTTCTTTTTTCTTTCTTTTTTCTTTTTATCTCTGTAGAATGAATGGATGAATGAATGAATGAATGAATGGATGAATGAATGAATGAATGAATGAATGAATGAATGAATTACCAAGTTCCCCAAAATGAAGTTTCTTGACATTTATTTTAATACCAAATGTGTAAGTTCCTTCCTGAAGAATCAAAGCCAAGAGCCGTTCATATCAGATAAGTCCTTTCGAAAATAAGTCTATCAAAAACGGCCCTGCAAATCATAGCCTCTTTTCTCGTTCTGCTTACTCACCAAACATGGAGACCACTCTTAGATTTCTGCAGGTTAAAAGTGATAGTTAAAAATCTGATATCTGGTCTCCCATAAAAATGAAAGCTCAATTTTAATTGCACAACCTCGTTTTGAGATAAGATTTTATTTCTTACTTTGATAGGTCAATAACCAAGTTCACTTTCGCTAGACTGGGAAACTGGGACGTAAAGACATAACCTTCGTTACTTTATAACAAAATTAGGTCATGCCATGTGATATCGATTGTTACTCCGCAGAAGAGACTGATATTGCTGAGTACATAATTTAGGATACTTGAAATAGAAATATTGTGTTCATATTGCATCAACATTACATAGGCATAAACAGTTTTTTTCATTACTAAACAATGCAATGTCACCAGTAAGCCCTGACAATAGTTTTTCTTCCTGAAAATATAACACATTACAAAGGTTGTGAATGTCAGTGTACCATTTGAAAATTTGAAAGTTTGAAAGTTCACAAAGCAGTGATTTTCTTTCTGCGATAACCGTATTTCCTAAGCACTGTTTATCTTTCTTTAAAAATAAGTAATGCTTTTAAAGAAGTGAAAAGTTTCGTTATCTCCAAACGTAATATAACCTTTTAACGGCACATTAAGTACTCCGTTCAAGGACTATTGAAATGACTCACATACAAAGTTAGAGGGTCAAACTCAGTGCGCGTTGAACGATTGACCCTAGATCCTTTCAAAAAGATAATATTTGTTTCAGTAGATTCGAAGAACGAGAAACGACATTGACCTGCCCTGATGTAACAATGGTAAAACGGAAATGCGTAGTTTCTTGCGATTCCACGGTTGTGATGTGCAAACAGGGCCGTCGCGACCGGGGGGTGTGGGGGTGTCTCACCCCCCAAAGTTCGTCAGAGCGACGATAGTCGGAAAATCTGAAATGCCAGTTGGAATTTCTGATATCTCAGTCTAGCACATTTTTCCGACTGAGCCTATGTCAACTTTGTATATATTTTCCAACTAGACCAAGTGAGAATAATACCAAACGTTATTTTCCTCACGTAAAATCAAATCAAAGCTGTCCTTTTTCGCAAATTCTTCTCAAACTCTCAAAATTTTCGCGCGCTCCGCGCGCTTTAAACCTGACCTCAGTGTTTTTCTTATTATCAATATCTTCCGATAGCAACTTTCGGAGAAGCACAACAGCAGAAGTTGAAAGCTGTTTACAAATTACCAGGTAAAAGACTGGCTTTTTGAGTAGCATGTTGGTTTGTTGGGCAATTGAACGTATTTTGATGGAGATTCTGAATGCAGGTTTTATTATGAAAATCTTATTTAATGAAAATTTGGGCGCGCTTCGCGCGCATGCGTCACGATTTACAATCAATCTCATGAACATTATTAAGGTAATTATACCAGACACGGTTCTATGGGAGCTAGGGCGCTTTAGCCCCCCCCCCCTCCCCAATTTTTTTATAGACTAATATTGGTGAAGACATAGATATACTCAGAAAATACTCCAAACGTCTATTTATCAGACCCGTAGCCAGTAAGTTCTGTAACGATTTTTTCTATAACTTCAAAAAATTTTCACGCGCTACGCGCGCTTTCATCTCTAGTTCTATCTAGTGGTAACGCCCCCGTTTCAAACATATTGGATTTCAACGTTTCCACAAATATTGTTCTTCCGTGTAGGCGTGATTCTAGAGAAACACGAAAATGCATGCATCATCTCGAAGTTCTTTCCTCTTTTTCCTAACTTTTAGAAGATTCTTTCTTCAGCCTCGCCATCGTGGCAAACATAGGCCTATTTTGTTAGAAAAAGATCTTTCAGTTTCGTAGGAGATCCTTAATGGGTAAGATAAAATATGTAATCCCCGACGACGACCATGCAGTCACCCGAACAAATTTCTTGGTTTTGTCCAGATTCTTCAATAAGAGCCCAAACTTTTTCAACTTTCCTTAATAAAAATTCAATATAGGCCTAACCCCAAATTTTTCGGCGCGCTTCGCGCGCCTTATATTTTGAGTTCGGCAACCCATTGCATCTGTCGGGACTTAGAGTAGATGGCCCCCAGTCAGGGCGCTTCCCCCACATGTCGGCAAATCAAAGCACCACCCCTGGCTGAGCCTGCGTGCAGGTTTTTCATTTTGGCATTGAAGTATACCCCCAAATTTCGGCGCGTTTCGCGCGCAATCCTCACAATCCACGTTGTATCAATTATGAACATTATAAGTACAACGTACCAGTGAACTTTTATAGCATAAACTATGTGTACATTCTGAAAACGCGCTTGTTAGTCCTAAACCCTTTTTGCTATACCTGTCTGGGAGGTCTAGTATCATTTTTCTGCACCTATACTCTACCTCCCGCCCATTCCCCATTGTTCGTCTCGATTTTCGTTCAAAATTGGTAAAAATACGATAGATGTAAAGTGCTTGGCGTCATACTCTATATTATTATTTAGATGTCAGTAATTGCCCCATTTTATATTATTGATCCAGAGCTTCCAGGAGGCCATACACAGGTATATGCCAGCAATAGATGCCAGAATAGAGTTAGTTAGTTAGATGAGGTTTAACGTCCCAGTTTCCAACCAATTGGTTCAAGAATAGAAGGCATTAAAGTAGTCAAAAGGTGTGGGGGGATTCAGGAGGTTTGTTGACAACGTATTCTTCTCTTAGACAACATACTTTCTACTTTCACCAAATCTTAGTATTCACTAACTTATGGACATTTTCCAGCCGTTTATGATCAGTTCCAAAAGTATCCCAAGATAGCACCATTTTGCATCTAAGCAAACTTACCTTAACAAAAATTTCTCAAAGGGGAGGGGGACACCCCTCCCCCACGACGGCACCTTTATGTAGTGACAAAGGAAGGATCCTCACTGCCGTATGTAAACGCAGGGCGCATAAAAAATGGTGCAATTTACGCGCCACCATTCAGTTGGAAAATATATCTATCCAGTCGGAATTTGGGACCTTCACACCCCCCCAAACATATGACCCTAGCTACGGCCCTGTGTGCAAACACATGCATAGCAATGTTACAGCCAGCAACAAAGAAACAGCGAAATGCGTTTCTTTAGTACTGTTTCATGGGGCAGGACCAGGGTGGCCAAAGCATTTGCTCACACTCAGAGGCCCTCCTAATATGTTTCTTCAAAATGAAGAGACAAACTGCATTGTAATTATTCAAAATATTAAAACAAAAGTTTTAATTGTTGATATTGGCCACGGAAAAAGTTTGGAAAAAGAAACCTTTGTAAAGGCTATGCGATTTTCCAGGTCCTAAGGGCCTTAAAAACATAATCAATACAATGGAGTTTTAGACATTTTCATTTTTCAGTATTTTTTTTTTTTTCAAGTAGGCCATTTTTCATGTAGGGTTTAACTTGTGTTGTACTTGTGACTTGTAACTTGTGTGTAACTTCTCCCTGTCCCTGCATGCTACGTACCTGAAACCTACCCCGCACATGCCAGTGCCTAGCTACGCTGCTGCGGAAGTCCATGTTAAACTCACTGAGATTGGTCGTAAGAAAATAGGAAGTCTGAAATAGATCTTCTGGCTAGAACGGCGTCAGTCTGTTAAAAATGAGGGCGGGGCATAAATGATTGCACAGTAATAAAACTGTCGACCTGGGGGTGTGAACGTATTGTGCCCCCCACCCCCAGAAAGTTGAAGGTGTTCCCCTCCTTCCATGGTTTACGCTCATCCTGGCAGGCCAAGATAAAGTTGGCTTTTAATAACGTCAACTATTTAGAACGTTTCAACTGATTTATATGAAGCAAGCAGGATTCTTAAGATATGATCTCTTCTTATGTTGCATCTTAGGGGGTGTGGGCGATGGGGGTTGTGTGAAAAATGTTGCCCTAGAAAATGAAAAGCTGCTTTTGTTTTAATAATTTTAGCATATCTAGCACTCTGTGAATATATCCCATTGGATCTTACCTCGCCACTTTTAGTACTTCGTCTGCCCACGGGACGGGACTGCGTTACATAATATATATTGGTAATAAATTTGTCAATCTTTACGGTAGCATGTACAGCTGCTACGGTATATATATATATATATATATATATATATATATATATATATATATATATATATATATATATATATATATATATATATATATGTCGATAAAGGTTGTAAAAAGTGCTAAAAGTTTGCGGAAAATTTCACGACGTTTCGAGTATAGACTCTTCATCAGGTGGCAAAGAAATGCAACTGAACAACAGAGAAGTAGAAATAGAGAAGAAACACATTGAAGAAAGGCACGAACAAACCGGTCGCACAGAACGAACACGGTGTAAAAAAGCGAAAGAAGGCTGAAAAAACTGGTAAAAAGTGATGAAAAGGGGAACAGGTTAAAAAAGGTCCATTCTAATGTTAAGACCGTGTGGGGAGAGGGTCCCGAGTTTCATGATAAGCCGGTATTTATATATATATATATATATATATATATATATATATATATATATATATATATATATATATATATATAACTCTTTCATAGTGTTATGTTACTTTACCTGTACGTTACCTGACACTACGTGTGATCTTTTTGACGGTTGGTAACATCGTGAAGATACCAACTACCTCGTCAAACTTAGTCATAATAAGGACATGCATATTCTGATACAAGCAATACGAAATTTCAATTGCCAAGATAGATGCTTCTCAATGGCAACAATTGAACCCACTTGAAAGTTTACATTTGGTCTACGATTAAGGTATAATAATAATAGGGAAATAATTCGGTCATGGTTGTAGGTGGCCTACCTTTAGCAAGGTCAACAAGGATAGAGCTCCTTTGTGCAAACGTTGTTTAGCTATGTCAACAATATGAAGAGTGTTACTATGTCATACGTGTGTGCGTGAGTGTGCGTGTGTGTGTGTGCACTTACTTTCCATTCAGATTGAGGACCTAAACAATTGATTTCAGGTCTTTTTGCGGCGACCTGCAAAAATTTTTAAGCAACCCATGCACGGTTTGAGAAACACTGGCTAAACAATTGATTTCAGGTCCTTAGAAGGAAATACAATAGATTTCTCATGTCCTCAGAAGTTTAACAATAGAGAGTCTATTGTTAAAATTAGGGTTAAGGAAGCAAACACAATAGAGAAAACAATGAAGTCCACCACCCCCTTAATGAGATTTAATCTCAAAGCGACACAAACTTTACAAAAGAATGGTATAACTTTGAGAGAGTAGTAGTATTAACTTTTATTTTAAAAAAATGCGGCGACCTGCAAAAATTTTTAAGCAACCCATGCACGGTTTGAGAAACACTGGCTGAACGTTGGCACCACACAACCGAAAGCGTCTTTTTCTGCCGAGATCATCTACGTTTTCATATTCGGTGGTGATTTCACTCGGGTATTTCTTCTAACATGATGAATCTACTTTAATGAAGCCGATAGGACTTTAAAACTGACGAAAACGCAGGTGCCCCCCTTCGTAAATGTGATTTCATTGCCCAAGGATTAACGGTGTGAATGAACAATTGAATTTAGAAGCGACCACGTCCGGTTGGTTGATGTCTGGCGAGCTTTACACAATTGGGCAGGGCTAGTGACTAGTTCTATCAGTATTTCTCCATGTTAACCCAATCATTGTATCTATACCCAAGGGACGGTGACGGAAGTATTATATCGGTTCTGAAAGAAAGAACAAAACCCGAGTTAGATTGGGTACTTTCAGACCCTGGAAATAACAATTCCAGAACAGCGGGGAAAAATCAATCGTATAAGACTTAATCATAAGCATGTGGGTGTGTGAGATTCTAATTGAGTTAATAAATGATCAATATTGCATTACATATACTTTACATTTTCATTTTCGGTTTCTAAGTTAAGGTTCCTCAAGTCATGTGAGATAATCCAGAAATAAATTGGGCAAAACGAGACCCTCATAATTGCCAGTAAATTATCATGATTTGACACTTACTTGGTTTGTGGAATTTCAATCAATTTTGGTTTAGTATAAATCTTTAAATCAGCAACTACGGCGTGGCAAAAGCGACTAACAAAGGAAGCAATACGTGCATGTTTACCTATTTCGTCATCTGAATTTTCTGGACACGTCTCATATTTTGTTATTCCTTAATATTTCATGTTTCGATTTTATAAATACCCACCCAATACCATTCTATAATTTGTATTTCTTCACCCTTTTCTTACTTAAGTGTACAAGAACATCACAACAATCACAACTGTTTATATATATATATATATATACTCTAAAAAAAGTTGGGTAAGAAACTACCCACGTTGGTCAAAAATAACCCTTTACTTGGGGAAATTCACCCACCATGGGAGTCCTTTTGACCAACTTTGGGCAGTTTTTTACCCAACTTTTTAGGAGGTGGCATACGGACCCAAACTTTTACCCAACTGTTTTTAGAGTGTATATATATATATATATATATATATATATATATATATATATATATATATATATATATATATATATATATAGCCATCAGATTTAAGTTACAGGGAATAAACTAAATACATGAGCTGTCCTTCAATATCGCCCCGGCTTAGATCTGCTAACTTATAAAGGACACAGTAGCTATCTAAATATGAATTAATATAACCACATCCTTATTCAATTTATGACTATTTTTAACCGCGTAACAATATATATATATATTTGTTACTAAATTTAAATTCATGCGAGATGGCCCCTTGGTTTAACTGTAATGTGCAATATTTATATATGTTTTGAAATGTTAAGAAAATGCTGATTATTATATTAAGAGTCAGTGGCGTCGCCAGACTTTTCGAAGTGGAGGGGCACGGAGGGGCAAGCGGTCCACAGGAGGGGCACATCAAAATGAAGGACTGGGCGTCACTTCAGGCATAGTGACGCGCAGCGTTCCCCTGTAAGCGTTAGACCCCAGGGGGCTACTGTGGGCCCCTGGTGGGGTCGAGGGACAACATTCCATTGGGGGTCTAGGGGGTGCAGTCCATGCGGAGGATCTGAGGTATTTATAAAAATGTGACCATTTGAATGACGCATTTGACTGTCTCCAAAATGTCATTGGAGCGCACTTAAACAGGCTACAAAAATTTATCACAATTTGGCCATTGTGTTTGCCTTACTCGCACAAACGATTTAATGATGGGAGGGGGAATCGGACAGCGGATCATGATAATGTATGCACTGAGCTTAAAAATAAATCTACTCATGCTGCCTAATTGGAATTAATTTTGAGATAACTGCCTTCCAGGTATGCCACTGAGAGGAATCCTGGGCTAGCGGGAAAAATGTGGAAAAGAAACCCGCTTGAATGCAGTTCAGTGGGCTTTGGGTGCCTTAAAATTATAATTATGACCAATATATATATATATATAATATATATATATATATATCATTTTCTACAGTGATAAATGGAAAAGGGTGGGTAGCTTCTGCTGAGACCATCCCTGGTGCACGCGCGAAGTGGCCAGAAAGTTCTGTTTTTGAGCGTTTATGGAAATTTTGTGCTTTTACTCCTTTCGGAGGTATCACCACTTTATGATCCCTGGTGTGGTGCTTGGCTGCACCGAGGCGAGGGTACAGGGGAGCAAAGTTTAGCCACGCAAATTTGAAGGCACCGGTATCTAAAATAAATAGACGTTAGCTTATGAGAGTAAAGCTATTTAATTGTCCTTTTATTGGATACGCGTTGGACAAGGCAATGAAAGGCAGGGATGGGAAATCATTTTCCCTGACGGGCTGTTTTGATAGTCATAACCTACTCGCGGGCCGTAGATGTCGAGGGCGCAATTACAAGCTTTCCCCACAGGGTACAGGCCAAAGGGTACCCAGACGGTCTTTGGCGAGATCTTGGGAAAACCCATGAAAGAAATTAGGACGAAGCCCTCCGAATCTCCGGAATTTGTGCAAATTTGTAGGCCACTATATTTAAATGACATTGAATGCATAAGGCTACACAAACCAAATGTATTATAACATTACCAGTTGTCTTTATTTTATGTATGAAGTAATGATGAATGAGCACAAACCAAAAGTGTGTGCGAAGGGCGCCGAAAAAAATCAACCAACTTTGTCTCTTCTTCACTTAAATTAACATTACAAAAGTATCAACTTTTAACGTTGAATTCACTCTTCGGAGAAAAGTTCTAACTCTCCCCCAAATCCACTGGAATAAATATATAATTACCCACTGAGGATGTTACGGTACTGTAATAGATAGACCTACATATGTGATAGTGTAAGTCTGTTCAATGCTGCGTAGCCTCCCACGCAAATCTTCCCTTATCACCCAGTCAGTACAAGTCAGTACAAGGATTCTGCAAACTGGTTCATGTTTAGCGAAACGGTAGGCATGTTGCATCGTGCGTACTAGGGTTTTAGTTATGTACCACAGTTAGTAATGCACAGCAGTTTTACGTAAAGAATCCTGAAAGTGGTATAAGCAGGATAAAACTGTGGGTCGGATAAAATGTTCTCGTGGGCAGTATGCCACCGGCAGACCTGAGGTTTCCCACTCCTGCATTTAGGCATTGAGTTCATAGAGTTCAACAAAAAGATGGGACCGAAGCGCCCCGCAAAATTGCAGTTTGGAGAGACGTGGGTCCTCCCGTTTATATCGACATATATATGCGTGAATGGTGTGTTTGTGCACAATTTTTTCATACCCAAAATCTCATTTGGGGGCACACAGGGGGCACAGCCAATCTTTGGGGGCACGTGCCCCCTGCTCCCTCCTTGGCGACGCCACCAATAAGAGTAGATTTGTATAGACTGAGAGTTAGCTGATGATTCACAATACTGGGTTGGCCGACTGGCTTTTAAGCCATTCAATCGCCTCAATCAAACAATCTTGAATTTAGAGCTTATCTAGAATTAAAACAGCGTCTCGAAAACTAGTAGACGACGGTCTCATCACCGAAATTCGGCCACACGACGCCTTCCTCGTAGGCGGGAGGAATTTAAAGAAAGTTTGCACCTATAATCTCTGGAAATTACACTTTCAGGATAGTGACTTGAAATTAAATTGAAAAACCATCGAAATATCAATTATAAGGTGTTTCTGAGAAGAAATAAAGTATTATCTATACTTAGGGTTATTTAAAAGCAAGAGTGAAGAAACAACCATGATCCAAGGACTAAAAAACTAATGCCCCACATCACCTGTTTCTTGGAAAAATATTCTGATATTCCCGATTCCTTCTTATTAACAAAATAACTTTTCTAGTGTAAGTTGAAGACACACATTACCAAAATGTCTTTAAATGTGTCATTGCCATAGCAACTAGTGGTCCATCTATTCCGGATCCCCCCTCCCTTTGCTCAAATCATGGTTAAACCCTTGCTTGAAAGCAAGTCATTACAGTTATAGTCATTTAGATTAAATTGTAACTACTAATACAGTTTCTAGTTACAATGTTGAAAATAAAATTTTGACTGAAAAGTGACAAGTTACAATGCAAATGCAATACATTCAATCTGCATAATATATAAATATATATATATAATTATATATATATATATATATATATATATATATATAAATATATATATATAATTATATATATATATATATATATATATATATATAGGAGAGAATGGGTCGGAGGACATAATATGCTACTTGCTTAAGAGATCTAGGGGTACTGCTGGAAATACCTTTTTTCTTTTGGGGTGCTATTTTGAAGTAAATATCGCCCTCATTCTGGCTGCTACGTGACTGGGATTTTCGGTTGTGATATTTATGTACTGATTTTTTAGGGCAAAGTTAATTACTAGACACCAGTGGCGGATCCAGGATTTGGCAGAAGGGGGGACCAGGTCATAGTAGTTTGTATAAAAGTCCGATCTGGGGGAGGGATCTAAGGGGAAGGCGGTGCCCCAGGGGTGGTGCCAGGGTATTTTAATGGGGGTAAAGTGATGTGATGAGTGACCGCCGTCCTGGGGAAGGGGTCTAAGGGGAGGGGCCCCTCCCCTTTTGGAAATTTTGTTAATTTAAGGTTACTCAGATGCAAAATGGTGATGTCTTTGGTATAATTTTTGAACTGATCATACATGGCTGGAAAGTGTTCATAATTCAGTCAATTTTAATTTTTGGTTGGGTGGAAGATGCTTTTCTGGGGAGGGGTCTAATGGAAGGGGTGTCCCCTCCCCTTTAAGAAATTTTTTGTTAATTTAAGATTGCTTAGATGCAAAATGGTGATGTCTTTAGTATAGTTTTGAAACTGATCATATATGGCTGGAAAATGCTCATAATTTAGTGAAATTTAAATTTTTGGTTGGGTGAAACATGCTTGTCTGGGGAGGGGTCTAAGGGGAGGTGACTGTCCCCTCCCCTTTGAGGAAATTTTCGTTAATTTAAGATTGCTTAGATGCAAAATGGTGATGTCTTTAGTATAGTTTTGAAACTGATCATATATGGCTGGAAAATGCTCATAATTTAGTGAAATTTAAATTTTGGTTGGATGAAAGAGGAGAGTAGCCTTTGTTGTCCACATATTAGGATGGCAGTTTCCCGAATTGAAGTCTTCTTTTTCCTTATATTACCCTAAATTCGAAGTACATTTCATTAAAGTAAATTACAAAGCTTAAAGAAGACGCTAATGTTGCAGAAAGTCATAGTTAAAAACCTGAGGTTGTTGAAAATATTCCTCTAAATATTAAAGAATCCTGATTCCCTTGAAAGTAGGAGCAGTGTTCCCAATGCTGTAGGCCCGGCCGGTAATAGACTGAAGTTAGCAATCCAATACAGCGCTCATGGGTAACCCCTTGCAATGCCCGGAAAAAGTTACTGTGACCAGTATAAGCCAAAACGTTATCAGCCGGAGGTCAGTGACAGAATTTTTAACATAAGACTTATTTTCTGAGATAGAAATTTAAATAATGAACAAATTTGAATTTCACTCTGACACATCACAAAGGCCTATTTAATTGGAATAGGGCCTAGTCATTTGTTTAATAAAGTTGAAAAAAAACTTCAAAATTTTTTGGAAGGGGGGGGCCGGGCCCCCTGGGTCCCCCTAAATCCGCCCCTGGACACTGGTAGAGGTCTTAGTTGTGTAAACACTCTTTGCCTACAGCTATGTATAGAAAGGTATTTTTTGTTAACTTACGCATCTTGAATAAAAAATGAATCCATTTTAACATGGTTTAGTTCGCGTTATTTTAGAAAACTTACTAAATGCTGATTGTTCAGAGGCATAGGACCCTAACAATGGCTTGCTCCGGATACATTGCACTTTTTTCAACTTAGCGAACTTATGTACACTACAAACTTGTAGTGGGAGTACATTGTCGTGAGTAAGAGTACAAGTAGAGTGTCTCTGTTTGTGAGTAAGAGTACGAGTACGAGTACGAGTACACATCTTTTTTATGAGTACGAGTTCACAATTTTGCATTGACTCAATACACAACTCCAAAATCTGTGAGTACAAGTATGAGTACATATATTCTCAAATATTCTCACAAGTATGAGTACTGGCAATTGTGCAATACTCTGAGTATGAGTACGTATACGTTCTCACTACAACTATGGTAAACTAGTCTATAATTAGGCCTCAGTGCATGCATGAAAGCCGGTAAAAGCGCATACTGTAGTACGCTCTGTATGAAGCTACCTCCGAACCAATGGTCATCCATTGATTCAGACGAAACTCCGTGTAATGTAGTATAATGTAATATATATACTATCAAAGGTACATGAGCCGAGGGGGCTATAGGGTGTTTCAGTTCCCTGAGTTTTGAGAAAACATTTCTGGGGCTGATTTCTGGAAAAAAATGTCAAGTGTTCTGCGGGCAGTCCAGTTTTTTCCCGCAAAAACGGCTCAGTCCTAATGAAATTCCGTATGCCTGTATGTATACTGTAGGCTACGTACAAATCATGCATCCATGTCGAAGTTTGTGGCCAGGCCTCATCTTCTGTGGACTTTGGTCAATATTACAGAGGTGAGTGCTTTGAGTTTTTACATATCCTCCCCCCCCCCCATAATTTTTATTCGGGGGCTCTTTTATATTGTTTTCATGGCAAATTCGCACCCCGCCTCCGCCTTTTTTTCAAACACCGTCTAGGGTCCTATACATGAGATAAGAAAACTGTCCCAAATTTGTTGTCTTCGGAGATTCCGTCAGAGGTGAAATTAAGCAACAAATACCAGTATCCCAACTGTTCCTTTGTTCAACCACGGTTCCAGATAGGGCTGTGTTATTGGCGAATTTTTATTGGAAGGGGATTAATCGCTTTGAACAGGTTTGCACCGACAAACAAGGTCAGACAGTAATCTGTCTCTTGTATCTATCTTGATATTCTATAGGATATATACGTACTGGATTAGAAAGTTCACACAAAAGGGATTTGTCGTCTGCTACATTTACAACAGTAGGACTTGGGTTTTTCTCTACTGTCATATGATTACCAGTCGTGAAGGAAATTGAAAATTAGTTCATCTTTTGACGGTCATGAAAATATATCAATTACATGTCAACATGTAGACATATTTCTATATTTTTTCTATCTTCAACTCATTTGCACGCGGTTCCTTGTTAAGAAAGAAAAAAATTGGCTGCCTCATTTCGATGACAGTAGTTTCGAGTTTAGTAACACCTGTCCTGACTGAACCAACCTACGCATAAAAGTATTGATGTGTGTAATCCTCTTGTTCAAGGATTACCAGACTTGGATAATGTTGCTGGATATCAAATATGTAAACTCAAAAAAATCAAGTGCTAATATGAGCACTTATAGTGTTATTTTGTTAACACTTGCACGTGCTCCGAGAGGGACAGCACCTTAAATGCTAAAGTAGCACCTTTTATGGTGCTGTTTTTCAGCACCCAGGAGGTGCTGACACAGTTTTGGTCATATTTATATTGTTTTGATATTTATAATAAATGGGCCAACGGAAACTTTAAAACGGCTGTTTACAACTTTTATATAATTAGTAGTTGTTTAAAATATGAATGCTATAAACAATACCATTAAACCGGCTATTAACGTTTGCAAGCAGGGTGAATTAGTATAGTTAATTAATTCCTAATTAAATGAAACTGACACGAATACATTTGCTGACGAAGGAGGAACGTTGAACCAGAATATTCTAATATTTCCAAAAAGCTATCAACACCCAGGAGGTGCTGTGCATTAGCACCACACAAGTGCTAAAACAACACTTCAGGTGATGATTTCACATCAGCACCCGTTAGGTGCTATCATTTTAGTACTTCAGTTTTTTGAGTGTAGCTTTAAGCTTACCGTTAATAACCTTCTCGAGATTTATTGGGTCTTAGACTATTAGCATTAATGAAACTTTCCGACCCTTTCTGCTTCCTTCCAAATAGACTCTTTTCCCAATAGGAATTACAAAGGATTGTGGGATAGAATTTTGGTGTGCATCGGTTTTTGCCACAGCACAATGCCATTGACAACAACATCGTCTACCAGAACTCCATCCCATAATCCATTGCAATTGCTATTTGGAAAGGGTCTATAAGCACCTCCTTGAAAAGACCTATAGTATTTTAGGTGGAACTTGCACAATGTTACCTTTCTTTTATACAACAACGATATAATGATTCACAAAATTACAAACCAGGAAGCCCAAAGGCATAGTGATTCCTTGCCGAAAAGAAATACTTCGTTGCACTCAAATTAAACTTTTCGAGATACATGCGTTACTATGTTTTTACGGTTTGACCTCTGTTGACGTCACATACCCTAAGAGCTCCTCCAAAAATCGAATAACAAAAATCGAATGAAAAAAGTAAATGTCCTGGATGGAATTCGAACCCGGGCCGTTTGTGTGAGAACCGAGCACATTCCACTACACCATAGGCAAACTCGTTAACTCGGAAAATTCTCCGAGACTGTGACAGTTTGGCTAAAGAAAGTGTAATTTGTGTTCACCATAGCTTTTTGTAACGAAAAAGTAACGGGATAAAAATTTAACGTTGTTACAGTTACTTTAAAACAGATTTGTAACAAGTTACTTGCTCCGTTACAGAGATGTGATTGTAGCTCGTTAAACGATTCCGTAACACCAAATGTAACCCATTCCAGTGACTTCGTTACTTGTAATTTGTTACTTACTGTCCCTGAATTTGCTATTAATTACCTTTCAGAATACTGATTTGTTTTGCAAGGCAAAAAGTCCGAATAATAGGCATTCTTAATCATTAAAAAGAAGGAGATTAAAAACATGAGGGACATAACTGGCAGATCAATGGGTTTGAACGACCATAGTGCACCACTTACCGGGGCATGGAGTCCGGTATCCTGAGAAGAAGACACTAATTGCCCATCCAGACTCCCTTAATGACTGAATAAGAAATATACCGTACAGCCTGCTACTTAGCTACTTAGGCAAGGAGTACGGGGCTCTTTTTGTTCAGAAAAACTATTGTTAGCCTACATTAAAAACGCACTTGTATTTTCGCCATTTTGCTGCCCCCATAGTTTTCTTTGTATTTTAGAGTCAACACTGATGCCAAACTGTGTTTTGTTTACGACCTTTCTAAGCTATTGTCTAATATTTACTACATCGTTTCTACTTTTGCGCACATTACCCCTATTTTCATTTTGATGCAAGGGTACTAGGCTTTCACGTCATCTAATTTTCCTCTTATCAGGCACGTAGCCAGGGGAAACCTTGGGAGCTCAACCCCCTCCCCCTTCGATTATGAAAAAAAAATGCGCACTTCAAAAATACTTTTCGAGGGCTCTTCCCAAGTACTCCAGGGTTAATTGTCTCCGAACCCACCTGAGGAGTGTTTCTTCGCTCACGTCCATGGGTAAGAAGGTTTCGGTCCGGTGGTTTCCCTGGCGACATTGGATTAGTTTGGTCTGAAACCCCCTTCGGGACAAAATCCTGGCTATGCGAATGCCAGTGTGGGCGGTTCCACTTTAAAATCACATTTTACCAGTGAAATTGCCAAGAAGAATTACAAATTTCTTGAATATTTTTCAGTCAAAACTACTTTACTTTTCTATAAAAAAATATTATAAGTACAGCTAACACTACTGCTAGAGATATTTTTTGTAAGACCTTGTCAAAAATATCGACAGCTGTAAATTTGAATTGCGCTCTTTGTTCAACAAAACCAAATTCAACTTACGAAATCTGCTTTTCTTGCAAACCTTTCTATAGTATAAACGTACTTTTTAAGAACTCATTTACCTGAAAAGCTGCCATTGACAATCAGTTTCATAATTTATTCATTGTTTCTTTAATTTTTTAATTGTTTGTGCCTTAGTTTGTCTCGTTTATTATATGACTTATATATAAATTTTATACTTACACTAGAATAAAAAGCCCAATAGAAATAAAACTAAAAAAATAAAGTAGTGTGCAAGTAAGCTTAGAATACAAATGCACAGGGAAAACGCAGTCAAGTTTTTATGTTCTTGGAATACAGCTTAAAGGTCAAGAGCAGTCGCCCCAAACTTACTTTGAAGCAACAGCTAAATCTCACAATTGTCTTCTTATTTCTCTTCAAAGTATCTTTCGTAATATGTTAGGACTTTAATATTGCATATTTAAGGTAAACCAATCAGCTACTTCTTGTAAATTTCACATTTGAGGAGAAAAAATATTGTCACATGACTCTCAAGAGCCAATCATGAAACAGGACAGTCTACTACACTACTTCAAGTTGGGGTGACTGCATTTCCCCTTTAAAAGAGTGAAATCAGAAAGTAATATAAGTCTGCGAAGTGGGTCTCTTTGACTCTGGCAACAAGGGGCTACCCTACGGTTTTTCGTGACAATGAGCTGAACGAAAAACTTCGTCAGCTCCGCGGGCTTCGGAAGTATGAGACATTTAGCTGTTTCGCCTCACCGCTTACAGTGTGGGATGAGTAGTGGTAGAAGTCTATGATAACTGTTATTATAGCCGCTGGCATCTGTTTTTGTGGTTTTTAGCTTTCAGTTTTAATTTATTCATTTTTTGGCCTTCCGAAAGCATTAGAAATTCATGGAAAATTAAAGATACATGTGAGCGAAAGGAGGGAAAAGAAACATATCAAGTTACCATTGAAACAAGAGTAACGAAAGAAACGTTGGATTGACTTTCAAAAACGTTATGGAACCACACCCTTCAAAGTAGAAGCAGTAAGAAACGGACCGTAACTATCACAGGGATTGAAAGTTTGCAGTATTTCCGCTCAGATTCTGTGTAGAGCCCGCTATCTTCAGTCCCAAAAACTAATTCATTTTAATGGCCTTGCACCCTTAGCAGGGCTATTGTGCACTTCTCACTTTGGGTGAATTCCCCTGATTTAATACTCCCAACAGAAGAACAGCTTTGATCAGAATGTTCGAGAATCCACGAATGAAAAGTCTAAAATATGGATATTAAAAGATAGGTATAGAAATAAATCTTCTTCTTAGCCAATGATTGCATGGCTAGCAACTCCCAGGCTGATTGCGTTGTGTCATTGGATTATTGAAAGTATCGCAAGTTACGAGTGATAACAAAATGATTTAACTCCTTATTTGTTACTGTAAACATGGACTATGTAAGCCAGGGACAGGGGTTATGCAAGCGAATGCAAATCTTTAACAGTCGTTGAAAGCTCACTGTGCAATTGACAAGACTCTCCTATGGCATTCACATGTTCGTATTGTGAAATAAGATGAAAATCTTTGTGATTAAATATAAATCTCATATTCACATTTGTGTAGTATGTTGAATTTGAATGTTGCTTATTTTCAAGTAAATATTCATTTTATTTCACAGCAGTACATTGTTTTTGGGAAACTTGCTCTGTCAAATATACATCCTGATTGAAAAAATGTTTTATTTATTATAATATCCACACATATAGAAATGAAAAATGTTTAAAGTTTTAGAGTGATATTCTCTATGATCACAGAAAACGTAACTCTAACTACAACTAAACGGAAAATGCATTCACCCCAATCAGAGTTAGTATGTCCCGTCACTCTAGTTCCTGAATGGCCTGTTTTGATCATATGACCATATTTTTGTTAGTGAACTGTAAAATTCAAGGAAAATTCTCCCTTCCTATTGTTTGTAACAGTAATGTTCAAAACGTCTTCAGAGGTGGTTGTAATGCAATAAGGGGAAATTTCCAAGAGTGTGCTGATTTTTCACAGCAAATTTTGGGGCGACTGCCTATTGCCTTTAAAGCTATGATGCTTCTACTGATGTATGCTTTTATGTTCAATAATCATTTGAATTTTAGAAAACAACACAAGATTTTGAAGCAACCTGCCTGTGAAATTTGGCATTATGTAATCTAAAAGTACTCTTAATTAAAACGGCACTCCACATCCTTATAAATCTGTCCCAGAAACCCCGGATTTTTAAATTCTCAGCTGTTGCCTGTTCATTGATTGACATACATCCAAACTAGGACATGCAAATACAAGCCTCTTTAATTGGTCAATGATTTATGTAGATCACACGCAATAGAGTACTCAGCAAAGTAAGGCTTTGAGAAATTAAGCTGTTACTTTTAAAGTTGTAGGAGGGGGCTAGACGTAAACTTACAATATCCAGGATGAGTCTGGGCCTTCAGCTTTCACTAGAATATTTCTACAGTTAGCGCCTTTGCAACCACTCAAATCAGATTTTCACGTCGATTTGTATCATTTATATCTTATCTAAGGAGGATCTTATGAGTGACTTCGATCCCTTTAAAACTTTAAACACAAAGTATTTATTTGAAACTCGCCGCAATGTGTCTTTCTTGTACTACTCATTTTCCCATCTTTGCTTCTCTTCGTTTTTCCATAAGCCACTGTACTTTGTTCCAAAATGTAATCACTTTCTCATTGTTATATAACGGCTTAATTACAAAAGTTCTCTCTTCAACATATAAACCCAGAACGGGCACCTTTCTAAAGCCATGTAAAAACTTTTAATTCAAAAGAAAACAAAAACAGTCGAAGTGGGTTGTACAAGAAGTACATCATAAATTATTGCGCAATCGACTATTTCAAATTAAGTGAATTAATTTTAACACTTTATTTTTCAGGAATTTAATAAACTATACCAAGATCGTAGATGGACCAACAGGATTCAGTTTTCAACCTCTGTAATATATATTCTGGTAGCTTTAGTCTCCAGGCGCCATTAGACAAAAATTGGGGATGTATAACCGTAGAAACATCATTTTGATGACGTCATGAAAATTAAAGGAAAACCATAACCAATGACTACATTTGTTTCTTCTTAGTTCGATAGTTACTTGACACTGACTTGAGGGAAATTTCGTTTAAAATGTGGCTTTCTCGTTATACGATTTTCAGCGGTTTCCAGGTCTCAAAAAAAACTTCCGTGTTAAACGAATGACCATACTGAGTAATTATGGTAATTTTGCGGTTATTCCTAGATGCATAAGTATGTTCTGAGAAAGACACAGTCGATAGGTGGAGTAATTAATGAGGTTACTTAAAGAAGCTATGGCATCCCCCAAATATATTTAGACGAATCTCCATAGTTCTTAACCCCGCTAGTGACTGTACTTTGAATGACATTCATTCAAACAATAATAGCACCACTCTGGTTGGTAATGATGATTTGGACAGTCAGTTGTGTTCCTAATTAGGCTCACAGTCACACACAGTTTGTCTTTCAATATTGCCAAGAGCAATTGAAACTTTGCAGTCCAGGCTACTGTGGCTCTGTCTTGGAAGTGGTGACTATTACACAGTTGTCTGTGTTTAAATTGGAGGCGGGGCTAGAAGTTAGGTTAGTTGGGAGAATTGCTACTGTCTGGGGTGAGCTTAGAGGGTCTTTAAAGCATTCCTTAGTGGGCATTAATTCAGCTCAATACGTCATACTAAAATGTGCATTCATGACATACGCTACCCGCGTAGCGTACTTATTAGCATGCACCCTCCACGTTTATGTTATTTATTGCGCAATATCTGTCTGTATAGAATTCTGAGAAGTCGGTATAGAAGTGACGGGTATGCTTACATAAAATTTGTTATCCTTTCACGTTTTCACAATGCCATGTCGTTTGCAATTTAATGACACGTGCACTTACCTTGTTTGTGAATGAAATTAACCTCGTAGTTTCCTTAAGCCGCCCGTTCTCTCCTGAATATTCAAAAACTTAGGTTTATTTTTCAGACATAAAAATAATGCTTTGAACACATGCGCCTGTGGGCCTAGCAGTTAAAACTTTCTTGCCAATTAAATGTTAACTTGCAATATTTTTATGCTAAGCATATTATATGTGTAACCAGGATTTTTAAGTGTCATTTTCCCTACCCAGGACTGTGACGTAGATATCCAGAAATTATTTCAGGGGCCAATGTACATTTGAAACTATCTAAACTGAACGCTACCTGCTTAAGTTGGCGGGTAGCGTACCAAGACCCCCTTTTTGCCAAAAATGCATTCCGGATTGTCGGAAATGGCATTTCCCAGATAAACCGGTACATAAAAGTATCTGAACGGTCCATATTTTGAGATCAGGTGTTTTAGAAATATTTTTTTGGAAAATGCGATGAACTTCCAGTTATCTTGATCGGTAAAATCATTTTGTACTTTTTAACTGGGAAACAGTAGGAACAGGCATTTAACTTTTTGTTGCTTAACATGTCAAGTAATTGTTTAGTCCTAATCATTGGTTAGTAATGTAGGTAAAATGGCATGGGTTTATATCCATGGCAAATGGTATAGGCCCCAAACGCCAAATACTTGTCAATTGCAACAATTTATAGGGACGTAACAATTGCCACAGTTCTGTCCAGGGTGTCGTCAAAGGGGTTAGGTCACCTTGTGAGGGTCAGATAAGCAGCCTGCACAAAGAAACACTTTAATGGTATCGTTCATTTTTATGCGGCACGACTTCTGTAATTTTCGGAACAGTTTACAAATAAGTGCCATGCCATCCGTTGAAATGGCGAAGGCACTGGAGTTAGGGGATGCTTCAAATAAAAAAGAAGAAGGAACTGTTAGATGTGATTTCCCATGATATCTGGCAATCAATGTAATTTAACCTGTGGTGCAGCTTCGGAATCTTATCTCGAACAATTAGTCACTCCGAAAAACTGAAAATGAAAGCTGTTCGGTGTAGGTTTGAAAGCAGTGGATGAAAGGGTGGGGCATCGAGCCTTAGGGTTAGGGGGAGCACACGTCTGTACTTGGACCACCGTTTGACTCGCGCCTGTCTCTATGTCAATGCGCATATGGGACAAGCTGCTGGAGTAGTATGATGGTAGCAACAGTGGTGTGCGGTAGTCATATATCTTGAGGGGACTGGAAGCCATTAGGGGGAATTTAGATGAAAATTGATTGTTGGTTTTTTTCATGATTTTTTTACGCGGATCTATTGAGAGGAGATAAATGTGCTGAGTGCAAGAGTTGAATGGTGCAGGGGACCGAAGGACGCAGACCCAAGTTAGCATGATAAAACTAGACTTGATTAGTGATTAAAGCCGAGGTCACACTACAACGAATTCGGATCGGATTCCGATCCGATTTTTGAGAGTTTTTATTAAAATCTTCTCCATTTCGGGTCAGAAAGAACCCAAAATTTGCCAACCTGTGTAAATTATATGATTTTTATCGCAGGACTACGAAAATTAAATTTATGCGAATTATTTCGTGACGTCACATCGACAGCTTTTATCGGACTACGCGTGTCCGATAAAAGCTGTCTGTCGGTGTGACGTCACGAAAAAATTAGTTAAAATTTCATTTTCATCGACCTCTGGTGCAAATCATATATTTACACTGGTTGGCAAATTTTGAGCTCTTTCTGACCCGAAATGGAGAAGATTTTAATGAAAACTCACAAAAATCGGATCGGAATCCGATCCGAATTCGTTATAGTGTGACCGCGGTTTAATACAGACGACGAAGGGAATACACGAAAGACGCGAAAGAGGCCTGTAAAGCCGGTGGCTGTATTTTAGACGTCAAATGATGTGATTCCATGCATTTGAAAGATACAGCTTTTTCATTCACTTTTTCTAAAGCTGCCAAATTTAGTTATTTAAACGTCTTGAGTCCATGGGCACATGAACACTGACCACTTCCACAGTCCCCCACCCCTACCCTTGGTTGGGCTGCTTAGACAGCAAGAAATGAGTTCTAAGGTACATATTAATTTCCAGTTCATTGCAATGTAAATTCCCCTATTTATCGTCGATCTTGATTCCATGAGATATGGGTAGCCTATTTCCGTGACATGGTGAGGCTGACATGAATTTCCTTAGACTCGCAGGAAATATTTAACATTTGCTGCTTGTTTTTTGATCATGCATTTAAAATTAAATCAAATAAATAAAGTCATGATTGCACTGCGGTTTACTACCTACTGAACCTTAACTACTACCGTGACCAGGCTTTTGCCGCGGAAGCTCTTGGTGAATTAAACAATTAGAACGCAAAAGAGTGGTTACCATATGGGCTATTCTGGAGGATTTGTTATATGTAGATTTTTGATGTTAATGATTTAATGCAGGGTAATTAAAAGTGTGCTATCAAGGAAGGCATATTTTTCAATACAACACTAAAAATGTCAAATTTCTTCAATAAAACCCCCAAATTTTCATATTTTCTTCAATAAGAATCCAAAATTTCCGACGTGCTTTACGCCTCTAAAATTCTTGCTTAACCGTCCTCCTGACAAACCGTGGCCGATTTCGGGACCTCGGGTTGGCTACCTCCCCCATTGGCAAGGCCTGGCGCCAACATGTACCTTCCACTGCATACGTGTGTATTGGTGAAGTATGTACGTCACCAGAGGGGATCGAGGGGTCATATAAGTCCCCACTTCGTCCTCTTGAACGTAAAGTTACTTCAGAACTTTCAAACTGCTGCACCATTTAGCATTTATTCATCGTTGATCCTTCAAAAATGTTCCAAATATTAACGTAAGTCTTCTTACAAAACATCAACGGCTTAAACGCTCATAAATTATTCAAATGTTACATTTTCAATCCTGATTAAGGGCTGGGCTGAGCAATTGGTGCCCAAATTACTTTTCCCTTGTCAAACGCCTTAGTAAAGGGGACATTTCAGAATGCAGTAATTGCACAAGGGAAGATCTTGGTTGCATAAAGGAAGATCTTGGTTCTGTTGTGGCATGTGGGGGGGGGGGTGTTGTCAGGGTTTAAAGACGGTGGATACACTGGGGCAGGTGCCGCACGTTAATCCTTTGCATCAGTACAGTAGGGAAGTGTGCATCCTTCCATGAAGCTTCGTTGTAGCCGCCTTGATCCTACATATTGATCTCCTTACACCAAATCGAGCAAAGACGGCGCCAGGTGGAGGGCATCGGATCTTGACCCCCGGGTCGGGGAAGGTTGCCCCGTCGGGAAGATTCCCACTTTAGTCGGGGAGCCTTAATGGGTACGATAAAATACGTAGTCCTTAAAGACGGCCAGTGGCCAGACGATTGACTTGATTTTCCTCTAAGTTGGGCAGATCTTGGACAAAAACCAAAAATTTTCGAATTTTCTCATTTAAAACCCCAAATTTTCAAATTTCTTCAATAGATGGAACCCCCGAATTCCTAAACAATCAAAATTTTGCGTTCAACTTCCTTTTGGCAACCCGTCGCCTACGTCGTGGAGTCGGGTTGTTGCCCCCTCCACCCCCACCCCCGTCGGGGAGCTTGGCTCCCTGTGGTGCAAATCCGGGTTCCATCCCTGAAATCGAGTAGGTTATCAAGAACAGTACTAAGACGAAATTTGGGGGTATTCTTTTCACTTGTGGACCTTGGAAATTTGTATAGGCCATTAGCTACAGATGGGCACCGTCTTGGACCAAAGCCATCATCAGCCCCAACATGGATGGGGCTGAGGTCACAAACTTTGGCATCCTTAGCACCATAGACTCCGGGGAATCGCACTCTTAAAGGGAGAATGCAGTCACCCCAATAAAGAATTGTATAGTAGACTATCCTATTTCCTGAATGGCTCTTTCGAATTATGTGACGGTATTTTTCTCACTCAAATGTAAAATTTACTAGGAGCAATTGCTTGGTTTACCTTGAATATGCAATATTTATGTCCTAAAATATTATGAAAGATACTTGGAAGAGAAATAACAAGAAATTTGCGACATTTAGCTATTGTTTCAAAGTAAGTTTGGGGCGACTGCTTTTGACCTTTAAATACAAATTTGTTGTTCATTCTGTGCCTGCCACGACTAAGCGTTAGCATACAAAAAAAAAACTTGATAGGACTATTTTCACCCCCTAACTTGCAATAAAACACACTAAATTGTCACTTCAGTTCTGCATATGGAATGAGAGGGTAGCCAATCTGGACCAAAATTGATATCTCAAAAGCCACAAGTCTGTGGAAAATTGAAATCTGAAACAGCGTGACAAATTTATTACTTTATTTCGTTCTTCGTCTACCGTGACGGGGGCTGGCCAGTAGGGAGAAAATTTGGCATTCCAAACTCTCAAGGTTACAGTAAATTAAACCCGGATACAACGAATAAAGTCATTAAAGCTCCATGTCTGTCCTCATCCTGGCTGCCAGTAGGCCACTGGGAAAAGTCAACCCCTAGATCGCAAAACACCGCACTCGTACTAGACAGAAATTTGTCACTACAGCTCTTCGTCTACCATGTGTGCCACAACCCACCACCCGCGTACCACTGGACTAGCACCATCGCTACGCCATTCAGGCACTCTTCGTACATTGTAGTCCTCGGTATGGTTGTAACCTCTGCACTGGTTTTATTTGTCGACTTAAACGGAAGCTGAGAATGAGAAAAACACCACCCAGTCTGTAACAAAAGTTGTACATTAAACAATGTTTTTCTAAATTTTATTACCTTTTTTCCATTTTTTGTCGTTCTTTACTTCTTCTTTTTCACTTTTAAGAGCACATGAAGGGGGCGAAGAGGGGTGGCATGATCCCACCAGAAATTTTCGCCACCTTCATTAAAACATCTTACAACGCACGGTTGTCAATTTGGGAGCGGCCGACCCCATCACTTTGTGTTGTGTGACCTGGAACCCTGAAATGAGAGTGAAATATCCATAGAGGCCATGGAATACCAGGCCCAGGTCCTTGCACAAACACACCTACAAAAACCTAACCTTACCTTCAAATATTAACTAGATATTTACCTTTTTTATTTTTTTTTTCGGAGCTCTTCGTGCTTACCAAATATAATATATATATGTACATACATATATATAAATATAATGTATATTTTTAATATTTTATATTATATATATATATATATTTTATAATATTATATATATATATGTACATATATATAAATATAATGTATATGTATAATATTATATATGTATATATATATATATATAAATATATTATATATATATATATTATATATTATTTCAACTTATATATATATAACTTTTATATATATATATATATATATATATAATATATATATATATATATAATATATGTATATATATATATATATATATATATATATATATATAAATATATAAAGGAGCCTCAATATCATTACTGCTTCCGCTTTCTATACGACAACTTGAATGTGATTTTCTTATTCTTACTAAAGTAGGATATCTTTAATGGAATTGTTGCTTCGAAAGCCATTGAAACCTTCCATCTTGCTTTGTCCATCTTTAATTGTTGATTAATGGGTTCAATTAAGTGTTAACAGCAACTTGATAATTCCGTTAATCAACTACTATCGGGCGAATTTACCCAACTTCAATATTTTCACATACGTGGTCGGTGTTGATGAAATTGAACCCCACTGTTTTTACAGTGTATGTCATTGTCCGATCAGAGTGGCATACTATTTAAAACCATACTTTGAACTACTATCAAAGTGCAGTCACCATTTGTGTATTCTGGTTATCCGAACCTAAACTATGTGGGGTCTGCATCGGTGTCTGCCTTTAACTTTTAGTGAGAGCTAAAAAGTACTGAGTGGAGGTGAACACTAGCATGAGTATAAATTAATTCTCACGAGTATGAGTACAGGAAAATACATAGGCTTATGGGATATTATTTTTATCATGGGGGACTGAGCTGTTTCTGCCAGAGCAAAGCCTCTGCTGCCCAATGAAATCCACACGCTTCTTTCTAAAAATCTTATCTTACGCTGTTAATAATGTCTGTAGGATTACAGAACAAAAAGACAGAAATATAAATAAAGAATACAGAGAACGTGCTGTCAACTAGTTTCAAAATTGACAGCACTTTTTCTGTATTGTCTTCGAATTTCTTTATTTTATGTTCTCTAAATCTACGATATTTTACAGGCATTTTTTTGCAGTGTAGGTCTCTTTTTCAGAACTCCGGGGTGGGGGAGGGGGGGGGGGCTTCCTCTCGTACACCTATTGGAAATGACATGATGTTCCATCAGGAGAATGAAATGGACTTTGAAACCCAGAGTTACAGGACTACCCTAATTTGCATTATTTATGCATCTTAATTGACGAAATTAAACATTTAGCAACTTAACTGTACCATGAAGTTATTATACGAGGATTGCATTATAGGTATCAAGTATGGGGCTTAAAGATCTGAAATAAATGAGAGCCTTAGTTTCAAATGCTAACGACCTACACGATACAACTTTGCAACAATAAAGCTTCACGTAAAATTTACTTTTCTTCAAAGAGAAATTTAAGTGAAAGAGGAACTAAATATAAGAAGTCCGGTAAACCAGGGAGATGCTACTTGTCAAATAGCAACTCCCTGCATGGGTAAACTTTGCATTCAGTTCCTGTGTGTAATTTTAGAGAAATTAGGGGAAGAAGTTGTAACATCTTTAATCCAAAGAAAATTTAAAACCAACTTAGGTGACGTTATATGCTCACTTTAATCAAACCTGTTATGTTATTCTTTAATCCTAAATTTTCTCATCCATAATGCCATTTTTTGTCGCGTCAATGCATCAGAGACACGGTGGATTTTTCAAACTCAAGATTTCCCGTACGTAAACTTATAATGCTATCTATTTCAAGTTCAAAACAATAAAGTGAAGAACAAAGGAAGCAGGGCATTGTTCATCAATGTGTGGTGATACCCGGCAAAGAAATTTCTGTGGATGATACTATGAAATAAATCCATCTTGTTTCAAGTTAAAATTATATTGGGCAACAATGAAGTAAATGTTCCAACTAATATCTTGAAAACTATCCTCAGATCAATTAAATCCTACCATCATCAAACAATATCTCAAGAACATCAACACATTTAAAGAATACATTACAATCATTTTAGAAATTGAGACAAATATCTGAAAACTTGAAGGTAATTGATGGGTAGGGGAGCCAGAAATTAGCAGAACTTTTCTAGTCTGGCCCCTTAAAGAAATACACAAGTGAAAGAAATGTAAATAAAACAGCGGAGAGATTAGGATGGAGAAAGGGAACACAAAGGTAGAACAAGCAAAGTGAAACTACTCATGGGACTAAAATTCACCAGAATTTCCTTTCTGATATATCAATATCATATATCAATACCAAATTTTTGCTTTTGATCCCTCTTTTAAAACGAGCCAGGTTCGAATAAATTATTTGGTTTCGCATTTTTGTCGAACAGAAGTCTTGACTTGTAGATTGCATGACAGTGAGTGTAAAATGTCCCGTACCCATGGTAGGTAGGAAGTACGAACCTCGGAGGTAGTACTTCCTTCATGGTGACACTATCCTTTTCTTCCTGGTAAAGATCTGTACCCTTTTAATGAGCTCAGGGAAAAAGCCAAGAGATAAATTTCATATCAGTCGTTTCCTCCTCTCAAAAAAAAAATTAAGCAGTCACCCAAGCCTAGTTTCTCGTTTAACCACAATAGAAAGAAGCCAAACGTAGGTGTAGGAAATATTTTCTAGCTGGGGGCTGTAGGTATTGAACCACCCTTCTGGGGATAAGTCTACGGGGCTTCCCCTTCCTCTTTAGAAAAAAATGGATAGTTGAGGGCCCTTCAATGCTATTTGATGCTACGTTTTGTATAGTTCTTGAAGTACATTTGTTGCGATACTTTACTGAAATACTTTGATAAACAGTCACAGAAGGGACAAATAAGGGTCTCTTGTCCTTGAAAAGTGGGGATGGTGGCATACTTAACTTTATCCCCATATTTATAAGGGTTTTCGCCCCCTCTCAGACCCGCTTTCTACGCCTGTGACCCAAATAATTTTCAAACAAATGCTAAAACTATAAGCTCTGCTTTCAATTCCTTTACAACTACTCGGTTGTCATGATTAACTTTTCAAGACACAAAATATTGAAAAGCACATGTAAATAAAGAGACAAGTGAAAATTACAAACGTTTGACTATAAAAACTTTGATACTAATTACTCAGCAATGTATGACGGGGATTTTACTGTACCTATAGACCGATTTCGCGATGCTTTCCTGCACACATTTACACGTTTAGAGAGACTGTGCTCCTTTCTTTCCAAAATAAAACGTTACAGTATTAAAACTTTTAAGTCCAACTTCAAGAGGTTTACTTTCAAGATAGCATTTTTTAAAAGCTAATCACTTACCCAGCAATTGAAGCCGAATACCACCATTGAAAGTTCGAAGATAGCGTGTACGTACAACACAACTACAATCCTTCCCAGCAATCCTATTTTATAGAACTGGTTATTCATCAACGAAAGTTTACCAACCATCCATGAGTTATACGCATAATCGTGTATCTAATTTCAGTTGAGGTGATTGCATTGTGAATTGAGGCGGTGGGGGAATTATGTGCAGATCTTTTCAACCAGGTTCCCATATTTTTGGTACTAAACTGTTTAATGTATGGAAGTTAAGTCTTGGTTTACGTTCTATATGCATTATTAATGTTCAAACACACGAAGACACATATACACACGGCAGCATGAACGGATTTGAAACATCCAGTTAAACATAAAGTGCCAAAGCTTGATTCCCGCTGCGTGCTCAATACAAGTCTGCATGTTACTATAAGCGTGGAAATACACCCTGAATATATTCACACAGCTTTGTCTTTTGAATTCTCATTTCGCTTCCTTTAATAAATCATAAGTACTTCACGTATCTTGAGCCTTACTTCGTGTAAATGTGAAATGATAAGGGCTGGAATATCGGGCTTATCACGTATCCGGTGTAGATTTGATTTCCGGACATATGGAATTTCATAAAGAATACTACTTATACTTAAAAGATCTGTTTCGTGTAGATAAAATAAATTGACGCATGATGTTAACGATACTTCAAGGGAAAGTAGGCTATTCTTGATGCAAATGTGTTCGCAAAGTTGATATTATGTACGCTCTTTAAGGAAAAGCATCGCCTCCCAAAGGGTAACAACCTTGTTCAACTTCATCAAAAACTTTAGCAAACTTGATATATGCTTTCTCGATAGGAATTAGTAACCCCCAAGAAACATAAATGATGGTGATTATTATTCAGTGGTATGCCAAAAGACTCACGATAAGTAATGATAAGTAAAGCTGAAACATTCACCACGTGACAGATACGATATTAGTCTGTTAAAACATACGATAATGTACTTAGTGTACATTGTATAATGGTTTCAACTATGTGATCATAGAACTTGACGCATGAACACAATAGCAGAGATAGAGGGGTTGGTCAGGGGTTGACAACGGTGTTGGAGCTATGTAGACTGGATACCCAATTATTCTGCCCTCTCTAAAGGAAGCGCCACCATAGCGAACCGAAAATATTTCCGTACATACCTACTAGATCTTCGGAAATGGCTTTTCCCAGACCTTGCAAAGTTGCAGGGAAAGTGTTTAGGCCTTACATGTAACGCGATCAAAGAATGGCAATTAAGAACAAAAGCAATAATAACGGTAAAAAGCTGAAAAGGCGCCACTCATAGGGCTGACGAAACCACGGCAGACTGAACCGTTTTCGGCCCAAAAGTAAGAAAAATATTAAATATTAAATAAGTAAAGGACAGAAAATAACATAAGGGACATTAGGAGGGAAGTTTAATGTAATGAAGGAATTTTGCAGAGTTAAATGAAGTAAAACACTACTGAACGCCATAAAAGTTACTTTGGTGCCCTTCGACCGCACCCGTTACATGTTGTAATTGTTTCATTTTAACTTTCCATAAGTTAGAGTAGGTGGAATTATTGTTCCGATGAGTCATACAGCCCCTATACTGCTATCTATCAATCTGTCAAGCTGTTGGTCCGAGTTACTCTATTGAAAAAAGGTAGTTTGAATTTTGTTTAGTTTTGTTTAGTGTGCATTCGATTTCATTTGAAGGTAATAAAATGCTTCATTGTAATTGCTCATATTTTTAAATACCCCCGAGCTTTCGGGGACTTTGCTTCCTGGTCCCATACGGAGGCATCCCTCAGGACTTTATCAGGGGCCATAAGGCGGGCCCCTGTACTCCTTCCCCGTTCCCGGGCGCCTTACACTCACACGCCAAAAATCTGTCGTCGAATTTATTCTGGCGGCCGTAGTCGCCGGGAGTTCCTTCGAGTCATAACCCGCATAGCGGAGGAGGCTTTTCATTCAGCTCATCCCTACGAAAGAACACGGTAGAGGCACTGTTACGTAGCTATTTGGGTCAGTGGCTCTATGGGCGGCCGTTCCAGCACATGATTATATTGTTAAATTCAATATTATCAATTCTTATGATGGTAAATATGATGTACAAGTAAATGTAAGATGCCTCTGACGAAAGGTGGGGGAGTGTGTTGGGGTTAAGTATATTTTTAACATCCATAAGTTTGTTCAAGATGGACAGAGCCTAAATGGATCCCTTCAGAGCCTTAAACCCGGGATTGCGTCTTTGCCCCTGAAACGTGCTCGATCCGACGCTACCCGATACTTGTTTGCCAGGGTACCAAAGAAGTCATCTTCTTGCAAACTAGCTATGAATGTACAAACTAGCCCCTGAGCAAAGTCTCCTTTAACCAAGTTCCCCCCGATAAAGTGACCCCTCGGCCTAGCAGAGACGTCCCTCCGAAAAAAAAATTGCCCCTAGCTTACAGGCTCTGCTGTGGCCGGCGAGTCGCAATGATTTTGAATTACTTTTGATCACTTTTCATGAAAGCATTGAAGGAGCATCTTGTCTTTTCTGCTCGATCAGTGCTGTCAACTTGAGTGCAGCAGCCAGAGACCTCGGAAGGTTTCTAAGTTGGGGGGGGGGGGGCGTAAGGTAGTTCCAGGGCGTTTCTAAGACGCAGTTAGTAATATAATTTTCAGATGAAGCACTTCAAACTACAAGTTATTGGGGTGGCATGTGCACTCCACCTCTGTAACCCTGACTGGCTTATCAGCTTCGTTGCTTCGTTCGGTCACTGTTTTATGATTTGTGTATTTTCTTGTCTTTTACAGAAACTCAGAGAAGCGATCCATCTCTTAACAGATCTCACCAATGGTTGGGTGCCACTGTTAAAAGTTCCGGAGGAACTGGCAAAGTGTTGGTAAGACTGATATTATGATAAATGTTACTATGTGTAGGTAGATCTATACTTCTGTATGAATCTACGGTGATTAATGTACAGAGCTCTCCAGTCTTCAAAGTTGAAACAGTAGATGACATTTTGAGGAAGAATTTTGTAAATGTTAACCAACGAACAAGGTTTACACAAGCTAAGGACGCTAGCAGCAAATCTGAGCCGCGAATCAGTATCTTTTCAAAAGATAAATCGTACCCACTCACCCCCAAGTAGTATAGTAATTTTCAGGTAATTAAAAACTATAATACCATTAAAACTATATTTATGTAGGATTTTAGCCCTTAATCGATATTGATAGGTAAGAGTTCTCATTGCCCAGTGCCCCTTCCAGCAGTACGGGCGTGGCGCCCACTGCTCTTTGTCCGGTCTGGCGCCCCTGGATCCAACTAATATTGAACATCATGCGAGGAGTAGGTCCATCTGTTGAATTTCGTGTATTAAGAGGCAAGTTGTTTTGGAGTAGAGCCTGGAGCCGTTATATAGCTCGTGATTATGTTTCAGGTTATTCTGATTCGACGATACGAGTAAACAAATTACAGAACTTAACTGACGCAAGCAGTCGCGCTAGTCTCACCAAGTAATTCTCACGATGTTTGACAATACAAGTACTGCAAAAGGGCTCTAAATCTTACAATTCTTTAACAAAAAATGATCACGTGACCAGTGCAACTATTAATAATGTAACCCACCCGGGGATGATGACTAATTGTGTAATGGTTGCGAATGCTTCTAGTGACGGGCTCGTACTTGCTGAGGAAACTTGTGAGGTCAAATCAGTCTAACAGCATCCATACTCATGTGAGCTGTATCTTTACATTCATTGCAACATATTAGAGAGTTAATCGTTCTGATACTTGTATTGTGTTACAATGTTTGATCCATGGGAACTTCTCGTCCCCCCCCCAAAAATGTATTTGATGTACCTTTAGAACCGCGCCATTACCCCTTTTTATCTTGATGACACTATATAACACATTCGTGTTGGTGTGTCGTTAAACCCCCATCTAACTAACAAATTTAGAACCGCGCTGTGGCCGAGCGGATAAAGGCGGTGGCATTTAAAGCGATGAAGCTTAGCAACCGGGAGGTTCGAGGTTCGATCCCAATCCCGGTCAAATTAAGGTCACAAGGTGAGTTTTTCATCCAAGAGCAATTTACGGTTTTCCTATCTGAACTAGCCTTTGAGAAGAAACCAAATTTGACCTAAGCTGTTAAGTTGGCTAGCCACTCGACGTTAGGTTGTAATTCACATGCATATGGGTTTCTCCCACATTCGGCAGGGGTTCGGGTCGCCTAGCATCGTAAAACAACTGCCCTTCAAAACCTGAATTATCATAATTATTATTATTAAATCAAAAGTCGTGAAATACGTAGATTCCTTACTCTTATCATGCGTTATCCATTCTGCGTATACGCGCACTTTAAGGTCTTGGACATGTAACCAAAACAGCTGTTTTACTCAGCAATGATAGCTTAAGATGAAAATCCGTTAGTATTATTTTAATATCTTTTACCCTTTTACCATTCTCAAGATATACATCTTCAAAGTAATCTTTAAGATTAAGAAATTGTGATGTGGAGTATTTCACAGGGTCTGTATTTCTTTTGTTAATCCTTTACAAATTATTCTTACTTAGTTTCTTACCAGCTCGTTCCTAGTTTAGTGTTTAATGTGAAGATTGCCCCTCCGGGTACACTTACATTATCACTGTCCTTGGAACGAAGGTTAAACGAACAAAGGAGAACATAACACGTATTTCATGAGTCTCTCTTTGAAGCAGGCCCGTAACTAGACTTGGAGAGCAGGGGGGCCAAACCAGGCTCAGAGGGGGACTTAGTATAAGTAATTGCAAAGGGGCCTGGCTATGCCCGCAGAGCAAGGGGGCCAAGCCAAGAAGCAGGGGGCCTGGCCCTCAAATGCTCCCCCCCCCCCACCTTGGTTACGGGCCTGCTTTCACGTCACAAATTCCGTATGTAACTCATATTTATTCATGATGTAAGTGCAAAGTAGAAATTGTCTTGCAAAATGGTTAGTATCTGATGAATTTTTATGAGAATTGAGACTAGCTTTAACGTTTTAATGCGCTTTTCATCAAGTAGGCAGGTATTACATTAACATGTCCATAGACTTTTTATGGATACGGTGCGCGCTAGTGAAATGGTCGTACATACAATGTACGAAAATCTTTTCGTTTTGCAAGAGTATAGCAATCGAAAAAAAACTTTTGCGAATGTTATATACTATTAATTTATTTTGGACAAGTATAGACCTATAGAAGATTGTTTGGCTAATTAGAAGAAACTGAACCGAAGTTAGTGCATATTCATGTCCCTAAGTTTTTAATGTAAGGGTAAGTTTTCCAGTCCGTATGGGGATTTTAACGCATAGGCCTACATGATCTTGACTGCGGACGGTGAACTCTAATATTATTGAGTTCGTATTTTCCTTTGTCTCATTATGTTTTGAATAGAAGTGTTGGGAAATTTGGTACTTCCGGTCGGGTCACAAGGTCAAGTGTACCATGACAACGGCAACGTGTTAAGCTCTGCATGCTCAGCATGCAACACCCGGGCTGGGACACTGTAAGCGTGGTACACTTCACCTTTGACCCATTCCCATATTGCATTGTGTGGAAACATTTCCCAACTAGTCTATTTGAGTGCTAAAGGAGATGGAGAGGTGCAGATCTCAGGTGATGTTGTAGTACCATTTTATGGGAGCAGAAGAAAATCCTTAACCAGGGCTGTAACATCCGAGTCCGGGGCTCCGGGCTCAGACTCAGTTCGGGACTTGAGACCTATTTTACTATACTCGAGACTGGCCTGGAATGAAAGGTCCCTGAATCGAAATTGGTCTTGAATGGACTACACATGGACTCGGATTGGGAGCAGATGCCAATCGAGCCCACAAACATGGGATTTACCCCATGATAAGTTTAGAATTCAGTGTTATTGGTGGACAGTGTTGGGTACGGGCGGTCACACGCAGCTAAGAAATATACTCCGTGGAACATTGTAAACTTGACGCCTAATAATGCCCGAATGAAGGAACTGTGCATTTAAAAGGGCATTAAACGTATGATTAACTTTATCAAATAGACCAGATGGGCTGTGGACTTGGCACTCGTCATGTTTTGCGTTCTTTTCTTGGTTGATACTCTGTTTGGAGGGAGTTTCAGGCTTTCGCCTGCAGTGAGAGGTAACCTGTAGGACTTTTCTTAAAAGGCTTAATAGTTTCGTTGTTTTCTTTTTCTACAGTCGTGTTACCCTCGTCGTAAAAAAAACTTTGACAATGGCAATTATGTCGAACCAATTGGTGGATGTATACTCAGTTTTAATAATTTTACCAGAACGGCACGTCAGTCTCCGTGCTCAACAAGTGAGAAAAGCTAAATTTTACCAGAACATTGCTTGGGATTCAAGTTTTCATTTGTACTTGCATGTAGTGAAACAATAGAAAGACTTGATAGAAAGAAACAAAGATTTTCCTTTAGGAGAAAAAATACCCGACTGTTTGGCCTAGTTGTTAGAGTGCTTAGGGAATCCGCCTTTCAGCCGGAAGACCCGGAATCGAATCCCAGTCGAGTCATACCAAAGACTTTAAAAATGGAACCTGTTGCCTTCTTGCTTGGGGTTCAGCATAAAAGATTGGAACAGGGTAATGTAATACATGGTGAGAGTTCAACCTGGTTCTTTACCGTGTGCGCCGATATGGCTGCCTGGTTGTATGGTCCCCAGGGTCCTGAGGTGGATCTATGGGATGGTTAGATCGTGAGCGATTGTGTATATCGCCTTGTGTATTCTGTATAGAATAAATACGTGGGCTCTATAAGAATCCAGGTAATATTATTATTATAATTCCTTTGAAATCGTTCGAGCGACTAGCAGTAACACAAAGGCGTAATATTCGAAAACTGCCCTTTCAACATACGTTTTTTGAAATACAGTGTTGCCATTTTTGGAGCTTTTGAGGGGCATGACAGAAGTGACGCCAAGCGGGACATGGGGCTTAGCCCATCTGTCGGGGCAAGCTGCTCTGACCCCGTTGGGAAATTTTTCCAATTTCGACAGGTAGCCTCAGTGACAAAGCGTGTAATCCTTTACTGCGACAGTTTACTTTTTAACTCAAGGTGCGAAGATTTTACTTTTTTAACTCAAGGTGGGAAGTTTTTTTAATAACACCCCCAAATTTTCAAATTTTCTCCAGTTAAAACCGAAAACTTGCGGCGAGTAGAGCAAACCCAAAATTTGGCTTTACCGTCCCTCAGACAACCCGTCGCTGTCGTTGAAACTTCGGGTCCCCCCCCCCCCCCGTTGTCGATCATGGCCCCGTCGGGCAAATCCATGTGCTACCACTGGGGCATGGCTTCTACTTGGAAGGGTACATGTGTGGTTCCATTATTGGTGCCTGTAAGTGAAGTTGCTTTAGGTGGGAAAATGAGGACATGTTCCCAAATTTCGGGGCCGGGAGGCGTGCCATCTCCCAGACAACAAGGTACCGTTGCAAGCAGTGAGTCACAACACCCCGGTTCTTTTTCTGGGCTATTCGCTCACTCGTTTAAAGGGTCCGAATCCTCTGTGAGTGAGATTTATGGAATTAATTTTGACAATCCATTCAATTCGACTTTAGTAGAGGCGATCGATTCTTTGACGTGGTTAACATGATAAAACTTAAAGGGAAAATGCAGTCCCCCAATTTGAATTAGTGTACCTGGGTATCCTAATTCATAAATGACTCTTTTAAATCATGGGCAACAATTTGATACCTTAATTTTAAAATTTTTGTAAAATAAACCCCTGGGTTTCATCGAGAATGCCACTTTTATGTTCTGAAACATTATGAAAGATACTTGCATAAGAAATAGATGCACATGTGTAGCATTTTGTTCTAGTGTCGAAGTATGTTTGGGGCCGACTGCTTCTTAGTATGCAGTAATAGTACCTTTTCTGTACAATTTCTTTGGTACCATGTTTGCAAGTTTCGTAATTTCAATGATGTTTGAATATTGGGGTGGCTTAACGTAAAACTGTTTTTTTTTCAACAGGTACACAAATTGGACATGAAGGAGAAACTCACTGTCAAGCCGGCTTTAGCGCTGATATGCTGGAGGTGTTTCATCTTTTAGTTTTACTAGTTGAAAAATTGATGTTTTTCTTTTTTCGAAATAAATAAATACTCCCCACAACCTCAGTAATGGATTTAAAAGAAAATTCGGAGACCATTTGGAAGTAAGCTATGCTTCCTACAGCTCTAATGACGGATGTAAAGGCTGCCGTGGGGGAGACCCCCACCCTCTATCACTAGACGCAAACCTCTTCCACCATACCGATGCCCCACACGAGGTAGAAACACAATTGTCGTGCCCAATTTTTGTTGTAGGGATTGGTGTTTCTGCAATCTTCATAATTTCAAGGTGCCAAATTTTCTGAACTCTGTCCAGCCTCTTCAGGATCAGTCCCCTATAAAAAATTCCTGGCCCCTCTGATGGATCCGCTGTATAAAATCTCATATCGCCAATGCTGTCTGCAGTAAGAAAGTTCGTACACATTCAACAGGAAATTCCACTGGAATAATGTAATGCAATGCATTACCCAACTTGCATCGACCCAAAGATACTTTGAAGTCCGGTTGTCTTAAGTCTCAATTGGTGGTTTTACTTTGAAAGACTTGAATTTAAACTATGTCTTTCACATATAAGCCAATCTGATTGGTTAATAATTTTCGCGGATCCCACACAGTAGCGCCTTTGGCAAAACAAGGCCTTGAGCAATGATACTGCAAGCTCTTGCCAGGTATGGATTAAACACAGTATTTTTTAAAATGTAAGAAGGGCTAGAAGCAAACTTATCGGGAGAATTTTCAGTCAGCCTGAGGGATGGGAAATTAGGCCTGTATCCTTCTTAAAGGTTTTAGTTTTAAAGTGTAGATAAGAGATAAATCACTTAAAATCAGTTTAAACCGTCTCCTCACCCCTTCCCCCTTTTTCACGTCATATATGAATGGGTATCCTAGCAAGTAAATGAAATTAAAAGCATTTCAGCCGTTAGGAGGAGTATACCCTCCGTACGAAATGTACTAACTTGGATTATGTTTATGACTATTTTTTGTTTCAGAATGGAAATTTTGTTCTTGGTGGACCTGGTAGGAGTAAAGGAACGGGTAAGAATATGACTGTTCGAGAGGTCATTGACGAGTTCTTTTAGTGTATAGTCTTGTACATCTTTTAACAACAACAATATCAGAAACAACACCACCACCAACATCATCAAAATATCAACAACAAAAACAATACCAAAAAAAAAACCTTATCCCTACTTCAATGTTCAAGTTGCTTCACTATCTTGGACTTTGCACAAGGCTAAGGTTTCTTCTATGAATCGTGTCTGTGGGTTCTAGAGGGTAAATACGATAGATTTTGTAGGATATCACTTATATGCAGCAGTTTCAAGTTTAGCTTGATGGAAATAGCTCGTAGATGCTCATGAAAAGTACAGATGATCTCTGTCAAGTTTACAAAATGCCTGCGTTGTCAACGTTACCCCTAAGGAAAAACTAAAACACACTAACATTTCTAGGGATTTTAATTCCAAAGTGTCTCAAGGGAGTTGTTATTCGAATGTAGATAGCTCTCCAAAGCTTCTTTTGAAGTTAGGCTTGTAACATCAAGGTCAGATAATATTTTTCGATTATCTTCTTCTTCAATTTCTATAAGAACTAATCTGAAAAAAAAAGTTAACACAAAAGGGGGTTTGTGGTCTGCTACCTCAGTTCTGTAGAACTGAGGAAATTTTGTCCATTGCCATGACATTTCTTGTCGCCTGAAAAATAACTTGTGTTTATCTTCCATACTGTCGCCTGGTGTCGCGTATGAGGGCATATCAGCTTGATTATATGTGAAAACGTAAGTCAGGTTATTTCAGGAAACTTGAGGAAACTTTTAAGACCGCTGTGAAAGATTTTAGACTTTTGCCCCTTTAGCTCACTAACATAGACCTATGGTCTCTTCAGATCATGGAAGCACTATACCGGGGGCAGTATTTCCATGTTCAGATGGGTGTAGGGTATTTTGTATTGATCTGTTTCTATTAAGTTAAAAGTAGTTTCGAGTTTGAAAACTGTCATTATAGTGCTGGCAGTATAAGCCTACACATCAAACATTAGAGTATTACTAAATGTGTCAGTGAATCATATCGCCAGGAGATGGAAATCAAATTGAAAGCTTCAAAGGAAGGGCATAAGTACCTGTGAGCCTTATCATCACTTAATAGTACTCTTGAGTATTAGCATGATTTAAACTTTCCTCGTTATCTCCATTCCTGGTATCTCTCCATACTATTTCGATATCTATATGCCGGCAGTAGGTGGTATACTCACTGCGTTTACCACGTTAAAGCCTAGATAAAATTAAGTCGGTTTCGCCTCTTTTTTATGACGTCTCTATGTTCCAACACAGGTAACCCTCATAGTCTCACCCTAACCCATCCCTTACTAACCCTAACCTAACCCTTATCCTAACCCTGACCTTCATGTAGACTTGTCGGAATACAGAGACGTCGGAACAAAGAGACCTCGGAAGAGAGAGTAGTTACCCATTTTCTTATTTTCATTAATTAAACGGCCCTCATATAGAAACATTATGCTTCATGTTTTGAAAGAATTTCTTTGTACAAGACAGACATAGTAATGAAAGCACTAACAATGCTTACAATAAGCTTTTGAAGTTCAAACAAAGTCAGAGACAAATGTGAAGAAGAAATTCGTAGAAAAGACTTTGCACTTCCTCCGATCTGCTAAACCCCACTCTGTTCAGAACCCATGGGGTTGTGCTTCTCAGACCTGCACTGTAGTCTACGCTGCTAAGGAGGGGGATCATGAGAAAGTTTGACTCCGTCCTTACACAGTGCAGTTCTACTCTCTTAAACCTTTGGAGTGAAAAGTCACTCTTAAGAGTGAAACTAGGGACCAATCTAAATTTGGATTGAAAGATTTCACTCCAAAAATAGTCTTTCTCACTCTTTTAGAGTGAATATTCAGTCTTAGTTTTAGATCCCTCCCTAATTTCACTCTTTTGGATTTAGAGAGATGGCATTAGATATGAATCAAATGATTATGTCATCACAAGGTCATATATGGATCTTAAATTGTTAAATTACCCTTTACGTAGTTACTTTAAAATCACCCTGGCTTAAATAACCCGGATTGTGGTCACCTATCATACAACCATTTCCTAGTTTAAAATAACCAGGAAACTTTCGTCAACATTGACACTTCCTGGTGTAATTAGCGACTGGTCAAAAATCCTGGTAAAAGAATAATTTTTTACTTATTAAATTTAACCAGGATTTCTTTTTTTCAAGAATATGTTTAAATAACCGGTGACCGCAATCCGCACTGGTTGCATTTAATCAGGATGCTTTAATGAATTAAGCAAGAGTGTTCTTATTTTTTTCAGGAAGCATTTACTTTCGCAAAGAGAGAAGATGGCGTAATTCAATAAATACCTTTCATTTAGAAAATGATGCTTACTTGGGTAAGTTAAGAAACATTTAGTACCGTTTGCTCCTTGAAAATGACGTGACGTCAGGCCTGCTGACAAATAGTAACGAATAATGATTACTTGCCTCATAAAACACAAAAAATAGAGAAAGAAGAGTTTACACATTAAGCAATTACAATCGGACCTGAAGAGCAAGGCCGTAAGTTACTTAGTTGAGCCTATATATTCTAAATTCTTACTATTATTCTGATCCGACCTCTCACTTCTTCTTCCTTTCATGCTTTGTTCTCCTCGTTGTTCCTTTGTTTACCTATGGTGCACGAATGTACACTTCTTAGTCTGTGTCTCCTAGTCTCACATTGCCTGATGATGAAGTCTTGGTGACTTCGAAATATTGCAACATGTCATCCCTAAATTCGCTTGTGTTACATTCATTTTATCTGTGTGGACCAAACCTATATTTGCAAATATAGTATACATATAAAGTCAAAGTACTTGGTAACACTTTAAAACTCCACGTTTCGGGTTTAAATCCTTCATCAGGTGGCAAAAAATGCAACTGATCGTAGGCACGACCAAAGGTACCTAATACGAAACACACACACACAGGCGCTGGGTTCAACTTTCCCGCTCATTGCCTAATTTTCTCTGATTTATTTCTTCTGTTCTTTCCCTTGTTCATAAAGTCTACTATACTTGGGATTGTTATAAATTTCATGATCGAAACATTTCATACAACTTTCGACCTACTTATCCATAGTTCGATCTACCATATTTCGATCTACTATACATAAGAAATAAGGTCCACGTATATTCCAATAGAAAAGCACATACATGAGATACAAACCATGGCTGACAGAGGGGGAATACTGATTAAACATAAATATTGTCGAAATGTTCCGTCCCCCTCAGCACCGAAAATTTCGTCAATAAATTTCGTTTTATCAGTATTCTTTATATATATAGAATATGTTTATAACATAGAACATGTTTATAACATAGAATATATCTGTACTGATCCAAATAACTGGCATGTTTGTGACACACTTCATTTGCTATTAATATCATTATATTTTCGTTTCCAGGCTACACCGTTGCTCAAGGAACACAAGGTTTAGATGTCGTAACAGGCGCTCCACGTGGTGGCAGGCTTATGGGCAAGGTAAATTTCACTTTCTCTTCTAAAGGAAGGGGGATGCTTTACTCTTAAGACAACTGGGATGAACTCTTTCACTCTCTGTTAAGAATTCCTTTTCATGAAAGATTTCTAAAACATATTTTAATATCTAAACTCTTCCTTTTAAGAAAGTCCTGCTGGCTATCTTTCACTGCAGACGAAGACCTGAAACTATTCCCATAAGAAGTTACACCTCGATACGACAAGAGACTTAACAATGAGTCTACCAGACAACCTCGCGACAGTGCAAGCAAGCCCTGTCTTGAGAGGCTTCTACAAACTCTAATCTGAGTAGTCATGTATAGTTCTAAGCATTACTCAGTATGACTCCGCGATATTCCTCTTTAAAGCTTGACCAGGAAGTGGCCATGTTTCTGATCATTCCTTAGGTACTTCTCAGCTTTGCAAAATGAAACAATGTGGAATGTTCCACAGCGTCAATATTACTTTTGATTTCCATTGTTTCCCTACATGCTGTATTCAATGTGCTAAAAAGTTTTTACAAACCCCACGATTCTTTTGTCTAAGAGGGGTATGTTATGTTACTAACCCCGCCTTCTGCCGTTGTAAATGAAAGGAACTCTAAAATGAAGGTCTGTGGAAAATGTTTGTGTCCATCAATTGCGTCTTCGAGCTCGACGTCTCACATGTACTGTACACACTTAGACAAAGCTAAGAGAGTAAAATAGCTGATGATTTCAGGGAGAACAATGGGGCTGCCCGGCGTTTTCGTCTTACCGACAGAGGGCGCTCTTATATGGTTCCTACCAAAGATATTACAAGCATAGATTCCAAACTTAAAATGGCGCGTTGACTCCCCATGGAGGCCAATATATCGGGGCGGAAGTGCTGATCACTGCTCAGTCGTTTTGAAAACAAACAGGCAAATGAATATCTTACAAAAGTAGTAATACTTGTTATTTTGGAATGTTGTTGACTGAAGAAGTAATACGCCTCAATAAATTCCACTTGAACAAGAATAACTTATTTCTTCAACGCAGTATTCCACGTATTTACACTTGAAAATGAACGCACAATGACTGGTTTTGCAAGTTCATGGACATTTATTGGTCAGTTTCTATGGTATCTTCAAGTGACGCACTTTTATATGCGCGTTCAGTTACTTACGCTCTCACAACGGGAAAGCAACTAGCGCGTTTGTTTCCAGAGCGCGCAGAACTGTGCGTCAAGTAATCCGGATAATACACAGAGAAATGTATTCTGCGCGAATAGAACGCGTTGCAAAAGTGCACCCGCGCTAACCTCTTTGAACAGTGGAATTTTCTGTAACGCGTTCTTATTTTTGTACGCAGATCGCAGAGTAGAACGACGCGCATGTCAAATTTACACTTCCGCCCCGACATATGCGTCTCCATGAGGAGTCACTCAGCGTTAACAGTGTAGGTATAGGAGTTTGGAATCTATGCTTATAATATCTTTGGGTTCCTACTAAGAGTATTTATTGAGTAGGTCAAAATGGCGGAACGTCCGACCATGGAGGCCACAGAAGGTACGAATTTGCAGTGTCTCGACCAACCAGTCGTTTCTTCCTTGCGTATACTTTCTCTAACACTCGTGCTATTTTTAGGGCTTGCCTGCGTATGCTGTGCACAGAATTAACCTCAACATACGCCGCATCGCGTCTCATAATCATACAGAAATATAGGCGCTTTTGAAATACAGCGCTTTATCAGGTTATCTGCAGCGCATCGACGCGCTGTACATAGCCAGTTATACGCAGCGCGTCGACGCGCTTTACATTAGCTTGTTATGTGTAGCGCGTCGACGCGCTGTAGCAGGATAATTGTGTGTGCACACTCGCGCGTCCTTAACAAAACAAAAATACGCTTGTCTATGAAAACTGAAGTACGCGCTCACGAGCGCGCTCTGTTTTGCCACTTATAGCCTACATACAAGTCACAGCAATAGTTGCGTTTGCGTTCAAATTTGCTCGGCGTATAGTTTGATCTTACAAGCAGTTGTCTACTAAGTCAGTGTGAAATTCTGTATGTTTGGCGTTTTAGATATTTAGCCTAGGATTTGTAGTTCAAGGAGACACGCAAAGGTAAGTGCCTATTATCTATTCCAGTGTATATAATCCATGATAGACGACTAAAGCTTTCATTCGTTATCGTCGCCTAGGGTTTCGTAGTAAATCCTGTTGCTAAGGTAACGTTTTGTTATCTTAGCGTTACATTAGCGCTGTATGCGTTAGTAATGTGTCAAACATAGACAGAAGTTGACGTTAAGGATTGCACAGTCTATGCGTAAGCGAGGCGGCTCAGTAGGCAACTCTGTATCTCTTACCTTCGCTTTGCGACTCTGAAAGTTGAAAATAAATCTCAGACATAGGCGACATGCCACTAATTTGCAGCTCTCCAACTATTACATAATCAAACTAAAGGTAAAATAGTGTTCCTACACCAAAAAAGTACTGCTTTTCTTTTACTCTTCGGGAATTGCGAGGGAGAATATACCTCTTCTTAACTTACGAAAAGCACTAAAATGTTGTCGCCATGTTTCGCCCACTAGATGCGCACAGCGCAACGACTGATCGTCGGAGACTAAACCATTTTGTACCTTGCTCTTGCTTTCAAATTGGCCAAAAGTTTGTACAGGGCATGTATTAGACCTTGGTCTCTAGTCAATAAATACTCTTAAGCCGCGGTCACACTACAACGAATTCGGATCGGATTCCGATCCGATTTTTGTGAGTTTTTATTAAAATCTTCTCCATCTCTGGTCAGAAAGAGCCCAAAATTTGCCAACCAGTGTAAATATATGATTTGCATCAGAGGTATATGAAAATAAAATGTTAACTGATTTTTTCGTGACGTCACACCGACAAACAGCTTTTATCGGACACGCATAGTCCGATAAAAGCTGTCTGTCGATGTGACGTCACGAAATAATTCGCATAAATTTAATTTTCGTAGTCCTGCGATAAAAATCATATAATTACACAGGTTGGCAAATTTTGGGTTCTTTCCGACCCGAAATGGAGAAGATTTTCATAAAAACTCACAAAAATCGGATCGGAATCCGATCCGAATTCGTTGTAGTGTGACCGCGGCTTTAGGGTTCCTACTAGAGTCCCGTTGTACGATATACCATATAGGAACCCTAGTTCCTACAAAGGTATTACAAACACAGATCACCCAATCCGGACAGTATATCATGTAAAAAAAAAGTTATATTATGCATGAGATCAAGTCTCGAGACGCGAATGTGATACAAAACGGAACAAAACGTAAGGATTTGGTGCATAGATACCATTAAACTCCTATACCGACCTACACTGTAAGACGCGCTGACTCTGCTGACTCGGGGCGGAAGTGTGGATTTGATATGTGCGTCGTTCTGTTCGGTGATCTGCGTACAAAACTAAGGACGCGTTATGGAAAATTTTATTGTTAAAAGAGTTGACGTGTGTGCACATTAACAACGCGTTCTATACGCGCGTAATACATTTCTTGGGGATTTTCCGGAATAATTGACTCACAATACTGCGCTCTTGGAAAACGAACGCTTTGGTTGCTTTTGCGTTGTTAGCGCGTAAGAATTTCAATGCATGTATTATGAAGTGCGCTAGTGAAGATACCATAGAAACAGATCAATCAGTAGGTGAACTTCAAACCAGTCACTGTACGTGCGTTCATATTCAAAAGTACTGGAAGAAGAGAAAAGTGTTCCATGAAAGTGGAATTTATTGAGGAATGATGCTTCTTAGTACAACTACCGGGCTATAGCCGAGCGACCTATCTTTGACTCTTGCTGCAGTGAGTTGGCTACTAGGCCGCTACTGATACTAGGTCCATATTAGGGATGTAGTCTTCTTTTCTTCTGGGTATGTTAACACTGATTATCCCTTTTACCTTTGGGTACTGCCCAGGAACAATGCTTTGCGGCGTACTAAAACCGGGGAGCTCTTTAACATTCAGCTTCAACAGCAACTTATGAGAGAGTACGTAGGCCTAGACGTAATAAGCGATGTTTTGTTTACAAACTTCGCCTTCGCGATTACGTTTCGCGCAACTGGTAGGAACCATATGATGAGCGCCCGGGCAGCCCCATTGGTCATCGTCATTTAGTACAGTCTGGTGTGCTATCTTTATATTTTTAAAGCACGTAATCATCACAAATTTTCTCAAAATAGGTTGGATAACCAAAGGATAATATAACAAACAGTTTGCAAACCTTTCCTTTTAATGACAACACAAATTCGTATCTCATGTAATGTTTAGTGTTACTATGTGTAAATAGAAATAAGTTTGTAGCATGGTCAATGTTGTATTGATTTTTATTTCTTACATCATCAATTGGTCTATAATAGAATTTTTGTCGACAATCTTTTTAAATGTAGGCAACGTTTTATGTAAGAAAGATTTTTGTAAGAGGATTTTGCTACAAAGCAGTAAATGATCACAGTTACAGTCATTCCCATTCACAGTTGTTCAATATTTGATAGTAATATCGATGGCGTTTGATTTGGGCATAAAATGGGTAGTCGATTGAAGTATTTCGCCTTTGAATGAATAAAACAAATAACCTAGGCGCCATATTACCAGTTCATAGAACCTATGACATATTTTATACTTATCATATACTTCCCGCTAGCTCTGTGTGAACTTTGTCGCAAGACACAGTTCTTATAGTTACAACAGGTAACATAAACAAGTGTGCCCACTCACTACGCATAGCCAAGTCAGGCTAATTTTATCACAGTGCGTTGATTGCCTAAGCAAATAACTTCACTGGAATGATCGTAGGTATGACACAAATATAATCGCTTGGACCATCGTGAATTGATTGAACTGTTTCCGACAATAAATATTTCGGAGAGTTATAATTGCAAGAACATCTGCCAAATAACATGATAACTATGACAACTATTACAATCGTCAGGGGCGGCCTTCATTTGGTAAAACGGTCTATCTTGAAAAAACAGCCTTTTGAGAAAAACTACTTTGAAGTTGAACTGTATGACGTTTCTGCATTTGCGGGTACATGAGTAAATAGCCTTGCCGATCATTACAGGCGAGGATATAAAGTATAATCTTCTTGTTTTCCAAGCACACTGGTCAATTTTGTAAAAGTTATAACATTTTTTGAGAAGTTAGACCTTTTTGCCTCGTTTCTGTGTTATGGAAAACAGTCCATGTTAAAGATAGTCTGTTCTGCTATGGTAAGAGCAAAACACGTTGATCATACTTTTGGGGTAAAACACGTTATCCATGTTGTAGATTGTTTTACTATATAAAATGCAAAACTCCTTGCTAAGTAGTGATTGTCGCTAAAGGGTCTAACGCGAGATAGCCCGTAATATATGTATCATATTTTAAGATAAAATGGTGTAACTTGAAGATAGACCATTCTACCATCAAACAGTATTCAGTGAAACATTGACACGTCTTCTGGGAAAAGTCACATTAGTTGAAGTCAACTCAGTTTACCGTAACAGAGCCGTAGTAACATGTGTTTATCTCACAGATAGGCTGTTCTACCATATAAATTTAACTAAAAAGGTTAAAAACCGGTGAGATGGCCTATATTATCTCGGAAACGGTACGTCATAGAGACTCGACTGTACCACCATTCGAAAGAGTGCCTTCAATTCCATTAGACACAATGCTTATCTCAAAAAGTCAAAATTTCGAGTTAGACTATTTTACCATTACACGGCCGGGCGTTGGTCTCAGCTTTGCCAAGTGGGGATGATTTCATCGCCCTAGCATGGAATGCAATGTTTTTACTTTTAGAGGATGATATTTCAATGTCATTACGTCACACAAAGGGCAATTCTGTGTGACCAAGGCACCTGGTGGGATTGCTCGTAACCAAGCACTCCTGCTCAAGTGTTCTCAGGATTTTCCTCTCCATTTCCCAGACCACTGGGCACAAACCGAGAATTTATGCCAGAAAAGTTATATTTCTCTTTTCTAAACTTCTAACTAAGAATTTCTCGATGTAAAATGGCATTTCATAGTGACTAGACAGTGTCAAAGTGTGGAGAACTTATCGTTAAGTAAATGACAAGCGAAGGAAGGTGCGGGTGACTTCCTACAGGGGTAGTGACGAGACACGACACAGTTTCAGGAAATGCTTTTCTTTGCCTTATGACTTCTGATGCCCCTTTAGGAATGTTTCTTTAACTACTGAGTAGTGTGTTTTTGCGTAGATTGCAAGGCAGGGTCAGGCTAAATGTTTAAAGGCATGGGGTCCCCCAAATTTGGAGTAACGTCGTGAATCTGACTAAATGTGTAGTGCCACTGGTCGTTAGCACGGGTATGGGAACACGCATTTACCATGAGTGTACGCACGAAATTTTGCATTAGCACCAATAAACAGCCCTAAGGTAGAATATCCTCATCCAATTTCCACATTCCCGAAAGTAAAATTCTCTTACGCTTGTTTAATTCTAGTTCGCCCTTTTCCACTCGAAAACAAATCACGTGACTGTCTGTATCAGCTAGCTTCCAGACAATTGCAAGGATCTGTAGTTTAATCTCTCAAAGCAAGCAAAGTCACATTCTGTCGAGTACACAATACTGGGTGTGATCTGAATAATATAGCTAATCAAAGTAACTTCTACGGACAGTTTGATTTTTTGTCAATCAGGGTGCAGTCACTATTTGTGAATTTTAGACACCTGGCGTTCCTAAATATATTTGGAGTGATGCAAGGGTTGTGTTTAAACAGAGAGTTTCTATTTGACACTCCCTGGTTTAAAGCTGGGAGTGCAAATTCATATTCATAACAGAATACACTCTATAAGCATTAAGGCCAAAACATGAACATGAGCATTAAACACGAATGGTAGTAACGAGTCTAATAGATCAGATGTTAGAAACAGATTGACTATATAGATATACCTGAGTGTACATTGAAGCACAATGACCATCTTTGTTTTTTTAGCAAATGTACAGTTTTTCTGACTTAAAGGGAAATATTACGGTACCTCTGTTTTACAAAAAATTTTCATATTTTTAAACCAATATTTGTAGATGCAGAAATATGACAATTAAAAATAAGACAGAAAAGTAGCTTTCTTTCCAAAAAAATGTGGTTTCATAGAAAGAAATTCAGTTATTTCTTGTTCAAAAATAATTTTTTGGCCCAAACTTTCAAAAACTCAAACTATGCAACTTCGGTAACTTTTGTAGTGCATAATATTTTGGGGATATGAAGCTTGTGTTGGAGTTAATTGGTGAGACTGCATGGTTTAATAATAATTATAGCTATTTGCTTTGTACGCCATTTAAAACGAAATATTTTGCATTAATTTACGCACCGGATGCTTTTTATTTTTCTTTTCTTGTATATTTTACATTTTGTTCTGTTTTACGTATCTTCCTCTTACAGTTAGGATGGATAATTGGATAATCTCTTTCATCATGTGGTCCACTTAATGTCAAAGTAGTAGTACTATTGTTTTTGTTTGAAATCTGGTCTAAATAAACAGCTTTGACCTGTGATGAGGCTACTTACAAGTATTTTACTGTATAAAATGTCTTCATAATGATAAGTAAGCATTCAAACAATATTAAAAGAACCTTTTCGTCTTTTCATCATTGGAGTGGTTTATATTCTTCATTTTAAGCAACTTACAAAACCTGAAAATTCACTGGCTGCATACTGACTGACATTTAACAAAAGTGTAGCATTTCATCTATAGTTTATACTGACAGTACATTTCATCTATATTTTATACTGACAGGTACACATTTCATCTATACTTTATTCTGATATGTACACATTTCATCTATATGTTATACGTATAGTACATTTCATCTATATTTTATACTGACAGTACATTTCATCTATACTTTAAACTGACAGGTACACATTTCATCTATACTTTATACTGACAGTACATTTCATCTGTACTTTATACTGACAGTACATGTCATCTATATTTTATACTGACAGGTACACGTTTCATCTATACTTTATACTGATATGTACACATTTCATCTATAGTTTATACCTATAGTACACTTCATCTATACTTTATACTGACAGTACATGTCATCTATACTTGGTACTGACAGGTACACATTTCATCTATACTTATACTGATATGTACACATTTCATCTATATTTTATACCTATAGTACATTTCATCTATACTTTGTACTGACAGGTACACATTTCATCTATCCTTTATACTGACAGTACATTTCATCTATACTTTATACTGACAGGTATACATTTTCAAGGTCACCGACACTGCTGTAAAGAAACATCAACAACTAACTGGTCAACAGTTCGGAAGTTACTTTGGACATTGCGTGGCAATAATGGACCTTAATAACGACGGGTATGTAAAAACACTTTACTATTTAAATGTTTAACACATGGGGTAATTTGACTTCAATAATGATCAAGAGGAAACCGACTAAATGGTGAGTTGAATAGTTACCCAAATTTGGGTTAGGGTGACTCAAATTTGCGTCGAGTTAGACAACTTGGGTGAAAGTCCCTCGCGACCAAAGGTATTTTGATTTTATAGAGAAATGTCCACTGTTGGGTTATTCATCTTACATAATTCTCAGTTTTCATAAAACTTCATTTTTTCAATGAATAACGGGTTATTTACTGATCTAGCTCTTCCCGTTTAGCATAGTCTAATGCACACGATAGCGATAGAGACAACTACTTAGCCTGTAGACCTTATGCATTGACGTCACGCGACGTCATTTTGGAGGCAAAACAATGAAGCACATGGCACGCACGAAGCAGCCTTCGAACGCCCGTGTTGTATATAGACTTGCGCACGTATCCGATTGGTTCACAAACCAGCGGTCTGCATTTGTAATTTGCATTCTACCACCTCTAGCCATCCGTTATTGAGAATCCTGCATTCTGATTGGTTAAACACTGACCTGTTTTTCCACAACATAAGGTCAGTAAACATAAAAACGGATAAAAATGAAGTTTTTTACACATTTTCGGTGGTAGAATAGAAATAAACCACATTTGTCGGACTATTATTGTCTTATAAACCGTCTCGACTCCAAATTTGCAAAATAACTGTTTTAAGGGGTTAATTTCAGTGGTAATGTTCTTTGGTAGGCTCATGGTATATTCATACATTTAGAAAATGCTATTTTGAGCACAAAACTCGTTGATAAGCTGCACTGGATTGAAATTGTACAAGAGCAACAATGTCTTGTTAAGCTTAAAAAGGCAGGGATCAACATATGGGGTCATCCCAGACAACTGGATTTCGAATTCGGAGATCATTACAAGACCTGCAAATTGGCGTGAGATCAGTGGCGTCACCAGGTTTTTTGTGATTGGGGGCACCATAGATGATGTAATAATACCTCAGTTCCCCCAAGTCTGGGTAAATTACACCTTTATTTTTCATGCGTTCCTGCATATGCATGCAGCAGTTTTGATCTTTTGTTTGTCACTACATAAAGGTGTCGTCCTGGGGTTTGTTCCCCTCCCCTTTAAATTTTTTTTTTTTTAATTTAAGGTCTTTTAGATGCAAATTGGTGCTATCTTTGGAATGTTTTAGGAACTGATCATATATGGCCGGAAAATGTCCATAATTTAGTGAATGCTAATTTTTGGTAAGGTAAAAGAGGAAAATATATTGTCTATTTAGAGACAGATACGTTGTCAACAAATCTCCTCAAGCCCCCTCCCTTCTGTCTATTTTACTGCCTTCTATTTCGGGAAAGTTTTTACACAAAAATATGATGTGCGTGGATTCCACAGAAATATTCTTGAGTTATTACGAAATATGCCCTTTCCTTCATTGTGCATTATGAAAGGGTATCTAAGACTAGCAGATACCTGAATAGAACCTCCTGGAAGCTCTGCAATAATCATATTAATTTGGGGTGGGGGGGGGGGGCAATGACATATTGCGCATACTACCTGACATCCAAATGATAATATAGAGTACGACGTCGAACACTTAACAACTATCATATTTTTACTACTTTTGAACTAAAATTCGGACGAACAGCTGCCAGCAATGGAAAATGAGAGGGAGGGAGAGTATAGGTGCAGGGAGGTGATATTAGACCTCCCTGATATAGGTGTAGCAAAAGGGGTGAAGGGCTAATAAGAGCGTCACAGAATGCTGTTTTCGTCATAAGTGTATTATCAATCACCATCAATACCGATAATGGCTCAGCGCGAACTGTCGAAGCACTGGTAAAAATTTTTGAAAAATGTATAACGGCAGATACGTACTTTCAACCTTCTACATTATGCTACATATTAGATTGAAAGATCCCATATTGATGCGAGGTCCCCACAGATGTTTGGAGATTCATATCTGTTCTTCGGAAAGTGTTGTGATCAGAACAGTTTCGTGTATTATTACCTTAATAATGGTCATGACATGGAGTGTAAACAGTGACGAATAATATTACCATTACAAAACCTGCATTCAGACTCTACATCGAGACACTTTCAATTGCTCAATAAACCTAGATGCCACTGCCATAAGCCAGTCTTTTACCTATTAATTCGTAAACTTTCAACTTTTGCTGCTGTGCTTCTCCGCGAAAGTTGCTATCGGAAGTTATTGATAATATGAGTGACACTGACGTAAGGTTGGAAGCGCGCGGAGCGAGCGAAAATTTTGATAGATTGCCAACGATTTGCTAAAATTCTGATAGTCTGAGGAACATTTGTGATAGAAAGTGAAGCGAGATTGAAAAAATTTCTTACGAAAATGAAGAATAAAATATACTTTCCATCATACACGTATCTGTAGACTGAAACATGGGGGGGGGGGGATGATTACATGGGTCATCCCCCCTAGTTAAATGTTGGGGATATATCTCCCATCCCCTGGGATTTACGTCCATGCATATGCATAAGGTCTGTTGAAAGAAGTACTGTCTGTAGCCAATCTAAACGTCTGTGGTTTGATTGCTCAGGTACATATTCCACTGAGTACACTGTTGTGACTAATTTTAAAGCTTCATTCCTTTTGTTACCTGAGCACTCTGCTCTGTCGGTTTTGCAATAATGTAGCTTGTTCACTACGTATCTTATATTTCACCGATCTGCAAAACTTATTGACCAATCAGAGTGACTTATATGTGAAGGCATAACTTGAATCGGTAGATTTTTTGCATTAATGCAAGCGCAGTCACACATTGTAAAGTTTTGTCGTCCGTATTTTGAGTTGATCATCTTTTATGTCATTCCGAGTGCAGCCATTAATTGATAAATTTAGTAGCTATCATAAACCTTAAAGGCATAAACAGTCCCCCAAATTTAACAACTTAAACTCACAGATATCCTCTTATATTCCAATTCAAAGTATCGTTCATGATATTTCAAGACATTAATATTGCATATTCAAGGCAGACCAAGGAGTTACTCTGGGTGAATTTGACAATTCAGTGCAAAAAATTGTCCCTGGATTCTCAAGAGCCGTTTATGAAACAGAATACCCGGGTACACTTATCCGAAATGGGGATGACTGCATTTTTCCTTTAAGTGTTTTTGGAGTGACGATGTCTTCTCTTAAACGATCGAACGATGAACCTCCGCTAGCAGGAAAGCTATTCCGAGGAACACAATACTACCGTGACAACTCCTTTTCGGCTCAGTTAACTTACCTTGTAAATGAATAACATTTGCAAAAAACATATCGCCCGGATAATTGTCTTTCCGGTGTTTCCTAGGTTAACATTCTTTAAGAATCACATTTCAATTAAGCAATGTAGGCCTATTATTTCACAGTGGCAGGTATAGGGGTGTTATTTTCCAGGAAAGAATCCGTGTGCCCTTTACGATCAGGAAGAAGCAAGAGATAAATTTCATAATTTAAGTTTTCTTCATTCAAAATGAATGCATTACCCTTTACTTTCATCATGGAGATAACGCTCTGTAGGTTATGTCATATAACTTATAATACTAAAACAGCTTTAAATGTGGCGGATCCAGAGGAGGTGCCGTGGATGCACGTGAACCCCCCAAAATTTCCAAGAGAAATTTTCATGTTTTATGTCATTAATATTCTATCGCAGACATCTCACTATTGCTCTCCTCGTCACGGTTTTGATATAGAAACTAGCACACTATATTGAGACAATTTTTATATAAGTCCATCAGATGGACGACACTCTCCCACGGGTGAATCTAGTACACCCCCAAACAAAAATTCTAGATCCGCCCCAGCTTTAAGAATTCAACAGTCACTCACTTTATAATGCAGAAACATATATAGAATAAATCAATAAAGAGTGTGGTTCCTGGGACGGAATAGTGACAAATGGAGTGAGGATGAAAAGTGAAAATTTTCTGTAGCCTATGTGTAATAGTTTCTTGATAGGATGTCTCCCGATGCATCCATTCAATTTGCCTCCAACTTAAACTTGAATATTGGAATTTTTCTTACAGTGCCTCTTTGGAGTGGCGGGGTGTGGATGGGGTGGGGCTTCATCTCCTCCTTGAAATAAACTCTGTAAACAGTGTTAAGAAAGTCAACGTTGTGTCTATATACTTTTCTCTAACTTTACACATATAAATGCAAAATAATCTTTGACGTGTACATTCAACGTTAATACGAGTATCGATGTAGCAATCCATTGCTAAACAATTCAGAGTTTAATTTTTTACAAAATGGAAGTAAAAGTGGTTAGTTGTTAAACACAACTTTTGTAGTGTGAACTTTTATCATAGTTAGGGGGTGGGGATTGATCGCTTGTGTGGTGCAAACTTGGAAAACAGTGTTTGAGATTTAAACATTTTTTCTGAACCCATTTGTACCCACTTTGTAAGCAAGTTTAAGAGCTAAATGGTCGGGTCAAATTTCTGGGGGTTCTATGTAAAATCGCGTCTTATTGCTAAAAATAAAGTGTTTCATTTTTAAACATGTTTAGAGCTTAAACGGCTTCATACAGCTTCATAACACGTTTTTAGCTAGTTAAGCAATACTTTAACTTCGATTGTCAAGTGTTTGTGACATTGTAACTTTTATTTTCAGTCGAATATTTTCTCACTTTGTAACTTTCATTTTCGACTGAAATCTTATCCTCCCTCCTAGTAACCTTCTCAGCAGGTGTGTAATTGTACCTCTTTCTGACTTATTATAATGAGTGTAGCCAATGTAGATGTAGCAGTAATACATGCCGACCGAGCCAATCTTCCTGAAGTCCTAGCTATGGGCGTCTCGGGTCTCCTCAGCCTCTTGTGGTATGTCTTCACATACTACACCTGTGTTTCTGCTTCTCTTATCTGCATACTTATAGCAAGTACGGTGTGCCCAATCTATGGCTTGATTACACTGAAATACAAAAGAGATAAACCAATGAGTAAAAGAAAACTGAAAGTTTACCTTGCTTGAAGAAGTTTCATATAAAGAAATGGAAAGTTATCAATGCAAATCTATTCTTTAACGATACAGTTTAGATGATCTCATTGTGGGGGCGCCAAACTATTGGAATAAAGAAACGCATCAGATCAACGTCGGACAGGTCTACGTGTACTACCAGACGGCACAGGTACAGTGAGAAATATTTTAATTACAATGGTCCATACTCATCAAAGTCAACGTGACCATTTTACAAGACATTGTTTTAAATGAACAGCTAAATCTGTCACGTGTCAGGAGGAATAAACAAGAGATTTCTTATGGTGTCCTTTGTTGCTTCAACCTTCATTTCAAGGACAGTTATACTGTTCGTACCTATGTGCTTGTTTTGTATGAATTGTTGTGTAATTGAAAAAGGTAAATATTACATACACATCAACCTGCTGAGTGGTAGCAGGCAAGTAATTAAGAGATAATTCAAGTAGGGCTAAAGAAAGAATTACTAAAACTGTGTGACAGCCCTCACAGCCATCTTCACATAGCTAATGCGTTATTACAAAAGTCTTCAACCTTTGAAAATGCACATCTTGACAACAGCGAAAGATATTAACATTTTTCATAAACTGAGTGTATGCACCTCTTTTGGTTACCGTCCTGTCCACATAAATTTACATTTGGTATTACCTTGGGTGAAGAATGTTCCTAACTTTCAGTAACAAGAGAAAATCCTTTAATGGAGAGATACGAATTTTTGATAACTTTTCAAAAAAAAAAAAACTCACTTATGTTTTTATCAGTTAATATATTCTTGTTTGAAAATAGCTTATTTTTGCCGTAAGTTGGCAATAAACTTTGATCATAAAGTGTAGTGCAACACAGGTACTTGGTAACCAAATTCTAACCACGTAATCAGTGTGTTAGATACTATGCAGTACGTCAATTTTCTATTTTGAAGGAATCATACTAGTGCTCGCAGGGAAGGGTCCGGGATTTCTCGATGGAGGGGATGGGGGAAAGGGGGACCTCAGGGCAAATGTGGCTAATACCAAAATATGGGAACATCGTTAAACGAAGTGCTTCGGCAAAAATGAAAATAAATTAAATGGCGCTCGGGCTCCTAGACCCCATCCTGCATACGTCCTGGCTCATTGTATTAGAGAGAATATTTCGAATGGAAGGCTAAGAACACTACTGTTTAACTTTGTTAGGGTACTGTGACGTCACAGTCGCAGGTAGTTTTTGACAAATTTTTATGCACGGTTATTCAATTTACTTTTCTTATTTAAAAATGCCCATCTATCATAATCACATTATACGGGTATTTACCCACTTATTGTAAATGAATATTTTCTTCCAAATTCGTTTATTTCATCAAATTTGGTAAACAAATGCAAGAAAGGAGTTAAATATCTCCTTTTTGGCTAAAAACCTCTTCCTTGTTAAAGCTCTGGTTGGTGTTTAGTTCGAATCAAACGTTTATACTCAACATCAACGGTAAAAGTAAGCCTATACAGAATTTCAATAGTCTACGTCGGATTGAATTTGCTAAATTTTGTTGTAAAGCAGTTTTATTATGTATCAGATACGACGGTTTCATTTTAGATTTTGTGGAATTTAATATTAAAAAATGAGAAGTTAAAAGTGAATATAAGCAACTTCAACTGGGGGTTAAAACAACATCGCGTCACATTTTTTTTTTCTTTTGCAGGGAAACCTTGATGAGGAGCACAAATCTATCATCACCGGTCAAGTGACCAACGGAAGATTTGGTTTCACGGTTGCTCCCCTGGGTGACGTGAATGACGATGGATTTAATGGTGAGTATGCTGGGAAGACGACCGTTAGATATCAATTGTGTTCCCTGAAGAAAATTCGTTATACCGAGGTTTTAGGGTTCAAAACTTGGTTGTACTATGGTTGATTGAAAGAAATTAACATAAAAGACCACTGTGAAAGTAATATCCAACTTTAGATGGCAAAACGCGTAACATTCTCATTAATGTATGCATGCGGTTTAGATTAAGGTAAACAAAGCACTTTTCCACAGTCCCCTCTACTCTCTAGCGAAGAGCCGAAGACGAAACCAAACGTTACTCCCGAAGTTCTTTTTTCCCAAAGGAGCTTGTTTCCTGAAAGGGCAACAAACTTAAAGTGATATTACCTGTTTAAGAAAGGGAAATACATAACACTGCCTTGTCCAGAATGTTGGAATAACGTTTAAGCAGTCCATCCGAACAATAAAGATAAACAAGAGGGCAATCAAGGAGTTGCTGATCTCATCCCAATACATCCTTTTGCTTCTTCCGAGTCTGGTGTAGCACTCTGGAATTTTATTGTAATGAGAACACTAACGGGAAACTGGGAAAAGAGAAGGCTAATCTTGAGCTGGGCGGGATGTTTGTTCATTCCGGTATCTTTAAGGTACCAGCCAGCCTCCGGTTCTGATTGCAGTGTATAGACGAGTTGGGAAATTCGGTACTTCCGGTCAGGTCACAAGGTCAAGTGTACCATGACAACGGTAACGTATTTAGCTCTGCGTGCTCAGCATGCAACACCCGCGCTCGGACACTGTAAGCGTGGTACACTTAACCTTTGACCCATTTCCATATTGCATTGCGTGGAAACATTTCCCAACTTTTCTATTAACAGCACACACGCACAGCAAAACTATAGGCCTAGATACTACTGTGACACAATGGACGCGTGCCCTTCAAAGCCTCTAGAGACGCGCGATCTTGCCCTTCAAAAACCATAGAGACGGGCGATCTCGTGACGCCGTGAAACCCCTCTATAGACCTTATGCATTGAAATCACACTGACGTCATTTTGGGTAAAAACACTGAACTATATGCTAGGAAGGATCATTCCACAAGGTTTCGAAGCCACCATGGAGGGTCACGTGATGTAGGTTAGTTTACTCAAGTCGATTTCCCCGCCTATCAAGCGCTGATGCAACGGTGTACATGTATATGCTAACCACGGACTTCTTATGTACATGGGCAGAGCATATTCCACTAACGTCCTATGCGTAAATTGTCTCCACCGTACGTACATGAATAGGCTTACCAATATGGCTGCCTGCTATCATGAGACCCCCAAGTCGGCTTCAATTTTTAGGCGTATTCCGCATTGACGTGCGTCCTCCAGTTATATAGCTCAGTGGGTGAAAACAACGAAGCACACGTGCACGAACGGCGTGGATTTCGGCGCACGTGTAGTAGACTTACGCGCGTATACGATTGGTTGACAAATCAGCTGTCTGCATTTATTGGTGTAACTTGCCATGATAAGCGCTTTTCATTTTCCTCCAATAGAGGGAGCACTCTCTCCATTGTGACAGCATATGCATAGGCTCTATAGACGGATTTAAGTCACGTGACTTTAACCAACTAGACGCAATTTTGAAGGGCAAGATCGCGCGTCCTTTTTGTATTGAAGGGCAAGCATCCATTGTGTCACAGTAGTATCAATGGTTATGCCGTGCGCGTGAGTCGTAAATTTGCTTACTGCTTGTGCGTTTTGCCCTTCAGTGCCTGGGAATCCATTGTGTGTGATGTCACATCAAATCCCTCTATAGATAGTTCTCAGTGACGTCACACCTAGGGGTTAGCAACCGCCATGTCTGAGGGCAAGCCTGTACACACATGCCAGGGTTGCCCTTAGACATGGCTGAAATAATACACGTGAAAAGCTCCTATGACGTCACGTGGGAACTATCTATAGAGGTTCTTCACTGACTTCACTGCGCTGCGCGTCTCTCTATTTTGACGGTCAGGCGTCCATTGTACAACAATTGTAACTTAGGCCGTATCGTGCATGCGTATCGATAACACGCCTTCTGCGCACGTTCAGTATGCCAGACTGAACGCAATGACGTCACGTGAAGAAACTCTATATGTAAGACATGTGTGGGCCAAATGCCAGTCCTACATTTAGATCAGTGGATTGCCCTCTAGCATCACTCCGCTCGTCTCTCTGATTTATCAGTGTTGTTAGAGTCACTCAGTTTTGCAGAAGAGTCGAATCATTTACTACTTTCAATGTAACTCGAGTCATTTTCCTTTTGAAAATTAATGACTCGAGTCATGACTCGTTACAAAAATGTGATTAACATAACATAACATAACATAACATAACATAACATAACAGGTTAAAGGGCAAAGGAGGGCTAAGGCCCCATAAGATGCCCTGAAGTCCATACAACCTTGACTGAAAACAAAGAACCAACCAACACCAAACGAGCCCAGCACAACTAGATTCTACCACACTTATGGAAGAACTTGTCAATGTTAACCTTAAAGCAGTGCACAGATGTGGAGTTAACTACCCACTCAGGCAGACTATTCCACTCGTTAACAACTCTATGAGAAAAGCTGAACTTCCTAATGTCGAGCCTTGCAAAATTCTTAACTAGCTTCTTACAATGGCCTCGAACCCGAGAATTACATTGAACCTTTAAATAATTGCAAGAGGACAAAGGGTTCCTTTCAGAGAGAAATTTGTACACCTGAAGCATGTCCCCCCTAATCCTTCTCAACTCCAGGGTGTTAAGCCCAAGATGCTTAAGTCTAACATGATAAGGAAGGTGTCTCACCTTGGGTATAAGGCGAGTGGCTCTCCTCTGAACTTGCTCTAAAAGAAGCTTGTCCTTTTCATAGAAGGGACTCCAAGCCTAGGCTGCATAGTCGAGGTGGGGTCTTACCAACTGCTTATACAGATTTAGTACAATTTCTTTACTAAAACTACTGAAATTCCTCTTGATCAATCCAAGCACCCTATTAGCCCTAGCAGCAGCAGCTGCACACTGTCTAGATGGCTTTAAATCACCTGTAATAACTACACCCAGATCCTTCTCAAAAGTCACATCACTCAGAATACTACCATTCATGTTATAATCATAGCTGAAATTTTTAGGACCAAAGTGAAGGACTTTGCACTTATCTGCATTAAAAGACATTTGCCAAGTCTGAGACCATGAAAATAACCTATCCAAGTCTTTTTGCAGTAATGAGGCATCATCCTTATCACTAACCTTCCTATAGAGCTTAGTATCATCAGCGAACTTACTAATACTAGATGTGAGAGAGCTATCAATATCATTGATGAAAATTAAGAAAAGAAGCGGGCCAAGAACAGAACCCTGTGGAACTCCACTTGTAAGATTAATAGATGTTTTGAGTGCTTAATGTCCATACACCCCTTTCCGAATAATTGTTGGTGGTGACAACGTAGCGATCAATGTCCCTTCCAATTTTTCCTCTTGTATTGGCCCTATCAAAACTAACTTGCCCTGAAAGAAAGTATGAAAAGCGCAGACTTGAAATTCCCTATATTACTGACAGTGCATACTGTTTAAGGAATAAATCGCATTTGGCGGACGAGGCGAAACCGAGTCCGTTATTTTGCAAATTGGGAGTCCAGACGGTTTATGAGACAATAAAAGTCAGACAAATGTGGTTAATTCCTCTTCTACCACCGAAAATGTGTGAAAACTTCATTTTTTTCAGTGCATAGGTTTACTGACCGTATGTTGTGGAAAAGCAGGTCAGTCTTTAACCAATCAGAATGCAGGATTCTCAATAACAGATGGCTAGAGGTGGTAGAATCCATGATAAACGTATAAAGATGCAATTAGTGAGAGGCATAAGTGGCGAATGGGTGGGGGTTGGTTGACTAAAGCCTACCCCCGTCAAAAATGTGGTGGGCTCCTTCCCCCTCATTTCCAGGACAAAAACGCTCTGTAAAAATGTCAAAAAATTGCAGTCTTATTGCTTAAAATTTGCTCAAATATTGCACCAAGTGCATCTAATATACTTTCTAAAGGAGATGGGACCCCATACCCTTGGGTTCTTCTCCCGGGACGACATTCCGAAACAGTGCACAATCCCCCACCTCAATGGATCGAGTACAGCTTCTACGTCCATGAGTTAGTCTGTTCTACCGCACTTGAAGGGAAGTAGGTGTGCATAGTTTATAGAAAACCCATCGCTGTCTTTAGTATAAGTGCATTTAGGGCCATTTATCAATGAATAGGAAATAGCACCCGAAAATCCCCAAAGTAACACTCGAAATGGAATTGGGTTTTTTTTTGGAAAATAGCACCCGAAATTTAAAAAAGTACCTCGGACCCTGGAGTACAGTCAGTGTGGGTGCAGGAGCAACACACGTCGTCTGCCGGGCGGCCAGATCAAAGGCATGATTCACACGGTCTATTTGTGACGTCATTTGTTTGGAACTTGGCGCTGCTTATATGAGTGTATCCACTATGTACTACAGCAGCGCAGTCGCTCTCACACCATACCTACTGTACTTGCGTGCGTGCATTGTATGTCACGGTGCGTGTGTGATTTGAACTCGGCCCCTGCAGAAATATATGCACACGTAAGTCGTTGTTGCCATGCAAGAGAAGACATAGGCTAGGTAGTTCTTCAAGAGAAGGTAAGCAACAGAGTTACAGTCAGCCAAAATTCCGTGATGAGCCACAGTGCTCACAAATTTGGTCAAAGTTCTTAACCAGGCGTGTGTTTCAACTATAGGCCTAGGGCCTACCTAGCTTGTTAGCGTTATTATTACTATTAATAATTTAGCGTAACCTAAGCCTAAGTTAGGCCTAGGCATAACATCAGTTCCACCGTGCGCGTACTTAGGCTAGTTATGCTTCATACTGGGACGCGCTTGGACTTTACTAAGGTGGGGACACGCGTATAGTTTTACTTTTATGGCGCCAAGAACCAGTCATGCTTGACACGCGTGATCGCAGTTCACTCTAGGCCAGGTTTAGATAACTATTGGTTTTAGTGGAAGCCCAAGGTCATTTGAAGTCACCAGACGTGAAACTACGTGACGTTGCAAAACTTCTCGTAAATACGATACCTCAAAAATAGACAGCGGGCCATACCTCCAGATTGTGTCGTTTCGTGGCTAACGCAAAGGGAAGGCTAAGTGCTTGTCCCATTCCAAGGATTGAACTATAGAGAACAAAATAAATGTTTTCACAAATATGTATTTATTATTTATTACAGTTTTATTTTCGCAATGATGAACTTGCTTGAAGGATGTTGTGACCATATTACAATAAGTATTAAAAAGTGGTTACACGTGTATGTTGATGGTGTATTGGAAAGCCCTCGGATTCCAATTCTCGCCTACCGGGTTAGAATGCCGTGCCAGCATTTATATTTTCACTTTTTGTAATTCCTCTTTTGCCTTCTGTTCTTATCATGTTTGTTATATACATTTTTTTACATTGAGATGAAGAATTCTGTTGATTTGGTGGAGGTTACAGGTCATTAGAGGTTACAAGAGGTTAAAAACTAGAAGCCTCTGAAACACCATATCTCAACCTAAGAATTATGCATGTTTTTCATACTTGGAAAGTGGCCGCGTTATACTTAGAAAAATACACCTCTTGTTTTAGGTAGATCTCAACAGACAACTGAGGGTCTTCGGCGGTGAAACTACGAAAATCCCGTAATGTGAGGTATTTCACACTTAGATGCAGCATACTTATTATAAAAACCTTTGTGTTTAGGTGGTGAAAGTTCATTTGGAGTCATTCGAGGTCTTAGGGTGAAAACCTCCTAAATTTGAAAGATCAAAAGGGTAACATTGACGGATCTCATAATTGGCATGTAGACACCCCAAAATTGCGTTCAATAATTGAGTTGTTTTGGTGGTGGTCAAATGTAATCTGAGGCCATTTGAGGTCAGCGTGTGTAAACCTGACTGTCATCTGAGGCCATTTGAGGTCAAGGTGTGTGTACCCGTCTTGTTATTGTGAGGGATCTAATACGCAGCAGGTCCACGATCTCTGTTGTTAACAAGAACCCCATCACTTTGGTGGAGGTCAATGACATATGAGGTCACCAGAGGTCAAATTGAGAAACCATCGTAACACATGACATCTCCAGAAGGGTAAATTTGAGGGGTTAACCTCAGTGTGGCAATTGTACTTTTTCGGCAAGGAATCACTAAGCCTAAGTCTTTTGGACGTAAAGAAAAGAACATCGTCACCTACGCTCCCTAAGTAGAAAGTCACATGGGATTTCACCTTTAGTGCAGTAAACCTTCAGATCAGATAATGTGGATTATATATATATATATATATATATATATAAATATATATATATATATTTATATATATTTATAAGCGCATGGCCGTAGGAGCCGAATGATCTTGGGAATGTCTCGTCCAAGTTCGAGAAAAAACCTCTTTCTATGGCAGACTTTTGGAAAATTTGGGCAATTTTCTCGGGGAAGGCTTTCTAGGGCAAAAATCGCTCAGCCCCCGAGAAAAGTGTCCGGTATGCCAAGGTTCAGCTTTATTGATCCGATTATCCATGTGATGACGTAACAATATAACAGCACACACGAAAATTGTCGCTTACGACATAAGCCATGAGAGCGTCTTACTTTTTAAATATTTACTACACTGTTACTGGTCGGCGCAATGTCAAACAAGCGATCCAAGAGCAGGATCATTTTGAAGTGGTTGAAGGGTTTGTTACTTAGTACGTTTCAAACTCCTGTCCGTGAAGTGAAGAGTGTTTTAAATAAATCTTGTAAGAAACAGACGGGTTCTCTGTCCTTGAAAATCTATCAAATACTATACCATCAACTTTATATCATCCAATTAATTGATATATGAGGGGTCAAAAGTGATTGATATTGGCTCCTTTGATAAAAGCATCAAACTGAGTCAGTGAATTGAATCAGGACTTCAAGATCATCAAAAATATTTTTTATACAGCTCTTAAAGTTATGATACAGCATTTCTATTTTATTGTAACGTTACTCAAAAAATAAAAACAACATTGTAAACCGTTTTATTTGTGACTTCTTTTATCTGAATGTATTCTAAATGAAAATAACACAAAAGGCAACCAGTATTTATTCTTTAAGTTGTGTACTAAGACTTACAGAAAACTTCATATGTCTTAAAACAATAACTCGCTTTGGTAACGACAATATGGTTTGGACTACACTTCTTCGAGCACAACGCTTTGAATGGTACAGTACAATTGTAACAAAGATTGGGTACATATTTCTCTTACTCAACAGTCGAGTAAAAATTAAAACCAGTTAGAGGCAAAAATTACTCAAATTGGGTAACCTTTACCCCAACTCTGAGCAGTTTCTATCCAATAAATGAGCACGTGCTATACTTGCTGTAGTGCTATATATCATTAGTTCTTTTGAAAACCCGGACGGGTACCTTACGCGGACATAAACTACATTAGGAGGATATTTTCGTGATCCACTTAACGTTTTGTGACATAGGTCCAATCCTTTGAACATATTCTACGTTGAATTTTCCATATCTATGGAACTGTAATATGGTCCTTTTTATTACATTACTATGTATACGTCGAACACATATAGTTGACCACTGAAATAATACAGCTCTTATTATTCGGTTTGTTTAATAAAATATTAAATGTATACGATACAATTCAAACAAAATGTTGTAGTCTATGTTAAGAGCCATCTTGAATATAAGTGTGGTATTTTGAGAGAAAATTTACCAGTGCTCTGAGGCAAAAATATTCAAATATCTGATTTTAAATATGTGTCCTACTGAGGTCGTATTTTAGCAGACATGTCCCCTTTATTTATGTATACATATAAAAACTCGGCTCTCTGAGAAGCGTGTCCTTAATAGAGGATGCCAGCTTTCTGAGAGTCGAGCTGTCAAGACTGGTTTCGCAACCAAATTGTATTGCCCAATTTTTCCTCTGTCTTGCTGATTTGTGAAATTTATGTATTTATATACACGCACATACATAAACGTTAACAAGTAGCCCTGTAAGAGCATAATGTTAATAATGTTTAGGAGGACTTATTTAATATATACCTACATGTAAAATGAAACATTCCCTACTATATACTCTTTTCTAAAAAATATGGGCAAATTGGAGCACCTCTTTGGGGAAAGTTCAATGACAATGATTTCAGCTGAATACGTGAATTAAAAATTGAATGAATCTCAGTTTGAACTTCATTGAACGATGTTTACAATGAATAGGCTACGTTGTGCCATTTGTACAACACTTAGCCTAACGTTACTGTTATGCCTGTTATGCCTTTCAGCATGAACCGACTGCAGTGGTCAAGTGGTTAGAGCATCCGACTTGCAGCCGGAAGGTCTAGGGTTCAAATCCTGACCGGGTCATACCGAAGACTTTAAAAATGCCCCTACCGCCTTTGTGCTTGGTGCTCAGCATATAACAATGGAGTAGGAAAAACAAGCCAGTGAGCCACAACTGGAAAAAAAAACTGGCCGTTGTCGTCTCGACTTGAACCAATTGGTTGGAAACTGGGACGTTAAACCTCATCTAACGTAACCTAACCTGCAGCATGAACTGCTTGGAAGATAACCCTACCTTTTCTAGAGTATTCTCTTTCGCCTAACAATCACCTGTGTACTTGCTTTGCTTGTACAAATCTCCGCAGATAACTTCCCATTTATATCCAACAAATAATATATCCATCACTGGCGCGAAATGTTCAGAATACTTCGATACTTTTCCTTACGTTATAACGACACAGTTTCAGCTCTATCTTGAGTACTGAGTACGTGCATACCTACGTAAGAACATACGAAATGTAGTTACGTGGTGTACTATGTGCGCGGCGTACTTACGTAGTAGCTATGCTATGCATTGTAAGTCTGACTTGGCCAAGCAGAACACTCTTAAGAAATACACACTAGTGAAAATGTGTGTGACAAGTTTGAAAGCAAACTTGTGATTGGTAGAGATATCTTGCTATGCTATACGGTTTGTTTTCCACACTCAAGCAAGTCGTAATTTGGCCACGCTAATAATTCTAGCAATATTTTACGGCTTCTAAGTTCTTACGACAGTTTGTGATTTTTTCTGCCTATTGTGAACACTGAGTAGTGAGTATTGATCACGTTGTCATAAATAGAAAGAACCTGTACATGAAAACTTGGGATTCTGAAGCCATTAAGTGGGTTAAAACACTATGAAAAACTGACTACTGTCACTCCGTTTAATGCGGTCCCGGTTTTTGTTTTGTGCTTTGTGTTCCTTTCGTGTCCGTTTCCAAGCGCATAAAAAGTACACTGTTTAATGTGTTGTACATGGACTTCTTATAATAAGAAACCGTGGCGTTGTACTGCTGTGTACTGTCCGTGAGAAGCAACCGTCCAAAACTCCACTTATGACGTCATAAGTAGTTCGGCAATTCGTAGCTCTTCGGAAGTGATCGTTAAAGATCCTACCCCTTTTCGGTATCTAAGGGAAAATTTGGCCTTTTCTTCCATTTTCCGTGTAATTATTGTGAGGGGAAATTTTCAACCGCCAAGAAAGTGGAAATATGAGCCTTTTTAACCATTACTGGGTGATTAGCTGTAATACTTGATCTTTAGTATGTTATCTCCACCGGCATTAGCTATGAACTAATTGGCTAAAGCAAATGGTGATAATATTACTTTAATCACTAATACTCCATTAAAGTGAAAAATATGGTACTTATTGAAATGATAATTAGATGTCTCACTATTCACAACAGATGAAGCAATGAAAGAACTTTTAAAATCGCTGGAGATGTCTGCAAAAGTGAGCAAAGACGTGTTCTCTTTATGTGCATCAAATAGGAAATAAGTATTTGAAGCACATAAAAATATATTCGTATCACCGGTGCCCCTTTTATGAAAAAAAAAATTGGTTTTAAGGCTATTAGATTTCACACTATGCACACAACAGATGCAGCTGTAAAAGGGAATCGTTGTGCTTATGCATCAACATGGCGCAGAGAGAAAATTGCTGTTTTTATGATTAGACCATTGAGTGACACCAATAAACTCTGACGAAAGCTCTCCTGCCCTAAAATGTTATACATTACAGGTGGAATGAGTGATGCACCATTTGAAATTCTGGATGAACAAATTATTCATGAGCCACAAAGTAATGAATTTTCTTTCTTGAAATAAAGCGACCTAGTTACCTTATTATCTTTCCATATCTATAAATTACAGTCTTAATGGGAAATGCTGCGTTTTGTGGTACAGAAAATTATCAAATTATCAAAAAACCATTATCTATGGAAAGAGAATGATAAGTAAAATGATATGGTACCGGTAGCAGTGTTTTTTCGAAACTTAAGTTCTCCAACAAGGAAACTAAGTTATTTTATTAGCTCAAGAGTAATTTGTTGTCCTACATTTTTAAAGGTTTTAATGATGCAACATCCGTTACCCTTGCAATGCATTATATTTTGGGGAGATAAAGTGATTGCTTGAGTTTTTCAGTGAGACTTAATGGTTTAGTAATGGTTATAGCTACTTTCGTTGTATGCCATTTTGCCATTTTGGTGGGTTGTAAACGCAATATTTCCTTTTAAAGATGAAAAGCTTTAAGTATATTTTTTTACAATTTTTTATACTCTACTGGAGTTGAAAAGACTTTTTATAAAGATTAATACGTAAACTGTGTGCTCTTTCTTAAATTTCTACCTGACAAATACAAAAAAAAACAAAGAAAAAAACAAAAAAAACAAAAAAACAAAAAAAAAACAAAAAAAAAAAAAACGAAGAAAAATGGTGATCTGTTGTCAACATCTTAAATTCCTCAACCGGCAAGGTATAAATTCGAATGAATTAGTTATAAATTAGTTAAACCTTACAACCGTATACCGTAAAACCTTCTAGGAGTTACCTTTTTCTACATTTGCAAGTTAGAAAAATTTGCGTTTACCTATTTGTCTGTGTATTGCATTGCACATTAGAAATAAATCATTCAAGTTATACGAAACCTTCTCAAGATTTTTCTGTAGTTTTTATATTTTCCTGTCTGCTAGTGCGTGTAAAATAAATTTATAACTGCTTGAATTTACCGTAATCTTTTTTATTGCAATTCCTTCTCTTCTATCCACAGCAATGTTCTACGTGCAAGAGACTTTAAACACCGACAGTATCCAATTTCCAATTATTACTCCCAAGTTTTGTTCCACTGAACACACACTAAATAACAACTTTGTTGCTATGTTCGTCACACCTCACGAATTGCATTATAATATGCTTCCAAGTGATGTCGTTTGGAACACACTACATCAAGGACACCAGATTTTCCCATCACGCGTTGAAACTACACCACTTTTACCGTGGACTGGAATCGTACCCAAATCTTCTATCCAAAAAGCCCAAAATCACATCTCTACCCATCTTCGAGGAATGCGATAGTTGTTGAAAGTTTGCAACCATCGTCTAACATCAACCCTTTTATAGTCCCCTTCCCTTCCCTTCCCTTCCCTTCCATGGCTTTATCAAATTTTACCTCAATTGTCGATTTTACATTGCTATGAGGGACTCACTCAACTCTGTTCACTTGACAGTCGTGACTAACATGAACTATTTCCATTCCCTTTCCGTTCTTTTCATCTCCGTCCTCGTCCAAAAGTTCATGCATTCGTCGTACTCTGTTTCGTTTAAAGAAACCAACCTGAAAAATAAGAGGCATTTTCATCAAATTGAGTTTGATTGAAACAGGAAGTTGCTCAATGTCACAGTCCTGGTTGTCCTTCGACGAAATGCCGTTTCCCCTTGTCTTCTTTGCTTATGTAATCAATTGATAGGCCCATATTATTCCATTTTCCGATCACATAGTAATGGCTGATTCATACTTACAGAGATATAAAGTTATGAAAGTTGAACACTGTTCAACTCTGATCTATGTCCATAAATGGGAGTAAGGGATGACTATATTATACTTCTTATACCTTCACAGCGTGTAAAAATTTGTAAGTATGAACTCGCCTCATAATTGGATGTGAAGTACACAGTTCATGGGGGAAGCACATACAAGGGTGTGCTGAGTTGGACTTTAACATAGATCTATTCTTCCTAATTGAAACTTGGTATGATTCAATGTCTCGCTTCTCTGTCTTTACGCTTAGGTCTTATGCACAGCATCTGTTCTTTTCTACCCCGCGGAGCGGACTCTGTTTGCTCAGCTCCTCAGTTTCCCAAACCACCGTCCGCCAAAGCGAAGAGGACTGCGTCCAATTTTAGACGCAAACTTCATTACCATAATTCATGAACTCTCTCATTATTCATGTTATTGTTTTTGGGTGAGAGTGTGAACTCCTGTTGTCGTAAAACTGAAAGCCTACACTGAAACCTGAGACCTGAGACCTGTATTGCATAACTACCTGCGCAGTGGGCACTACCAGGGAGTGGCTATTAAAATGACGACATACCACCTCTATGGGTGGCATAGGCTACTGCAAGATCTAAAAGGGACCAGATGTTGTCTCCTTGTAAATATTTACTAACATTCAACCAGTCCTGAGGCCACATATTTCTATGAATATCCAAAAGAATTTGTTCCGTGTTCACTTTGGCAGGCGTTGGGGATATGACTGAACAAGAAATATGCCGTACAGCCTGCTACGTAGGCAAGTTCTTTTTAGGAAGAGTTTAGGCCAATGAATGACACGCATGATTCAAAAGTCTGTTTGTTATCATAAAGACACTTAAAGACAGACAGTCATCACCCCAAAGTATATTTTTAGTGTATGTATATCAGAATTCTCAGTTGGTGACTGCTCTTTGATCGACATCAAAGTTTGAAAATTTGAAAGATGCAGAGTAGCTCACATTCCACACAAGGCAGAGAGAGTACTTTTATTACATTTTATAGCCTTGTATGCTCACCAGGACATGGCCTTAAGCAATAAAGCAGGTTTATTCCTGCACAAGGAAGAGCTTCATACAGTTATGGGAGGAGCTAGAAGATGCATAGTTGGGAGAATTGGAACTGTCTGGGATCATGAAAATTCCCCTTTAGATATTGTTTCCTTTTAGGGTCGTGACACATTGAAACGGTGTAAAAAACTTTCTCGCCTGTAGCAAGATGAAACCCACCGGACTTTTCCTAAAACGCGACAACAATGGAACTGCATCTTTAGAATAATCATGTTGTCATGTGTACTTCATCAATGGTAAATTTACAGTGTTTACCTCTCAACATGAAAACATCCTTTCCTCCCATTTTTGGTTTAAAACTTCCCTAAATCCTTTGTTGTTAATCAATCTAAACGATTGGTATTAGGGATCAGTCCAAATTTGGATCGAAAACTTTGAATCGAATAAGATTAACTTTCAATCTACTAGACTAAATATTTCAAATGACATTACTAAGTGTTCCCTAGTTTTCATCTTCTGAATGATAAATGATGGGATTAAACAAGAGAAAAAATCATGGAAGAGAAATAAGGAAAAATGACGATGCTCATAACATGAAAGAGGTCATAGGTCACTAAAACCAAACCGATAATCTGCAAAGCTGTATGAATACACGTACAACGTACATTAAGTGGTACCGTTTACGCTTGTAATCGCTTTTGTCTTTCTTTTAATTACTCTTATTTTATCTTACTTTTTAATGAGTTTAATTTTCTTATCTTTCACGTAAATGTCATTCAATATCTATTGTTAAACTTTGTATTGCTTGCTCGAACCTTTGTTGGCATCTGGTCGAGTCAGTGTATTTGGTGAGCATTCTGAATACAGCTATTATCATTATGAAACAGACTGAGTACAACCTTGTATTAACTTCTTGCTTCAAATTATTCACATTGGTTTGCAGATAAGTAAAAGTTATGTAATAATGAGTGCTTAAAAGATACCATTTTCATCTTACTAAGGCTTTCTTTTTAGATTGTAGAAATTCCATATTATGCGCACCATGAATTCAGCTTTAATACAATTAATAAGGCTGAAGACTGCGTGACGGGATAAAGAATGCCAAAATATTTCTTACTCCTTCCTAAAATGAATAAGTGAAATATTTTAGATTCTCACCTTCCAAAGACAGAATATTAAACATATCATTAACAAGTTTCCCAACGCAACAGAGAGTATTATCGCCCACAGAGGTACTGAATGTATCAAGTTTCTGGTTTTAGGCGTTACCCATAACGAAAGCTGAGAAGAGAAATTAATTTTGAACATTATTTGGTAAAAATATTTCTGAAAGGACGGTTATGGACAATCGCTATTCCTCTTATTCATATTAAGAACATGCATTATTGAATCTTAAAGGAGAGAATGCAGTTGCCCAAATTTGATGTAGTACAACCCCAGATCCTAATTGGTGAATGGCTCTCTTCAGTCATGTGACAACATGCATCTTTGTTGCTGACTCGTAAGCTCATGCAGAAGGACCACTTGGTTACTTCTAGTATTCAAGATTTATGTTTGGAATCATCTTGAAATTGAAATAAGAGGAGATTTGTAAGAAGAGATATGTAAGATTGAGCAGATACTGCAAAGTAAATTTTAGGTGACTTGTTATTCCCTCTGCTTGAAGATCATAGGTAACAGTCCATCAGCTTTTGTGGAATTTTTAATGACCTGCTCCTCTTTATAAATCATAATCTTATTGTAATGGGTACGCACAGGTTAAAGATGAAAAAGTTACATACAACTGCAAAAGAGAGAATCGTAAGTCCACCATAAAATGATAAATGACTTTTCTATACAAGTTTCAGGTTGCTATAAAGATAGAACGATTGATTAATTGCCCTGTTGTAAAATGGAGAAGAACGAGGTCAATTTTGAAAAATTATTTAATGCTTATGTTTCATGTTATGGCATATTTAATTAAAAAAATTCTCTTTCTGTTTTACAAATAATTGTACAAGGAAAACCAGGATATCATTTCCTTTAAGTAGAGAACTAAAGAATACTTTGTCGCTCGATAGAGATCGTCTCCTTTTCTTGTGACAATAAACAAGTAGATTGCAAAAGAACACTAATCATTATGTATTGTTCAGCAAAATGTACGGTCAGATATATATTTGTAAATAAATTGATGAAAAAGATTTTCCTTCTGATGAAACAAGCTTTATACTAAAGATAAAAAATACAAAGATTAACTTCAAATTATTACCTTTTGAGATTTGCTAGAAAGGTTAGCTGGTTGAGCGACATATGGTAACCGATTAATTGTGAAGCTAGCGCTAGAGACTATATTCCATGGTCTGGATTCAGGCTGTATGTAAAATTGAAAAAAGGGGATGACATTTGCATATGAATTTATGTACCTAATACATGAAAGCAAATTCATGACACGGCCAATTAAACACAAACTGGGTTGGGGATGGAGTAAAATGCCTTCCTGGCCCATTTTATTGCTTCTCCTGTAATCCATGTATCTGTAATTATGCGTTACTTTTTTGGTGTGCTCGGCCCAAAATTTCTTTAAAGGCACCTATTTTCCCTCGATTTAAATCACCACATTCTTTCCAATTTGTTTCAAAATGATTTTTTCCATTGACTTTTAGGATGTTTAAGGAGGAAACATAATTCCTTAGTATACTTATAAGAGTCCACGAAAACACTACGAGGATATCCTAGGCTTACTGGATAATAAAAATCTAATCTATCATACTCACTCTGAAATTTCAATGGTCACCAGTTTTCGCCCTCCAGAAAATTAAAAATAGCCATAATACATTTTAGTATATCTCACCCCCTAAAAATATTTTTGACCCCTGTAACTCGTCACGCCCCATACAGTACTTTGTTCAGCTACAGACCTGTCACCAATTGATAATATACAGTTAGTACCCTGGAAATGATGCAAGTGAAAATCTGAACTCATGTTAGTTGCAAGTAGAAATGGGCTTGCAAAAGTGGAAAACTGAGGCAACAAAATTAAATATTTGTTGCAATCGGAGGAAAGACTCTTCACATTTAGGTCATCCAAGGTGAACTTTCTGTTCAATGTCTTTTGTTGTCGCATTGTGAGATTTATGAAATCACCGTATTGCAAGACTTGTTAAGTGGTATTTTCGCCACGAACATACTAAGCCCTACCAGCCAGCCCTACACAGTGATAGTTATATTAATGTATTATAGACAGGCTGGAGGACAAATTCTAATTTGAACTATGGGTCATTGAAGGTTTTTAGATTAATATCTTACAGTGTGGTAGTTTGCTTCTCTGAGGATGGACCTTTGGTGAAACTTTGTAATTTATACAACCTTTTATCATCTCTGACGTGGTCTCATGTGCAAGGAACCAATTTATTGTTGAATTTAATTAATACACTACCGTATAAATTCATGGTCTGTTACAGGCGAACAATGGGAACGGTTAACCCCATCTTCGCAAAATTTCTGATTAAAAGGGTGTAACGGGAAGATGTTGAAAACTTGAAAAGTAATAATATGACCCTGTGACTTCGGCCACTGCAGTATTAGTTTGAGCTACTGAACACTTCTTTGAGGCATGATACGAAATTATATTTTTCCCAAATCTATAATAATTTGGGCATGCTCTCAAATACCCCTTTTTGAGATAATACTTTAATTTGTCGTTGCTACTGATTTTTCCAGATCTAAGAGAAAGTTATCACAAACAAGTAGATCTAATTGTTACAATTTAAAAGGACAATCAAATCTAAATGTTAAGTGTGAAACGATAAAACGAAAACTAACATTTTGCACAGTTTTTGTATATAGACGAGATCTGATTGTTAAAACCACGTTTCCGGAGTTCTTCGAAAAGTTTGTAATATTGCAGACGATGTTAACACAACCTGCATATCCTTCAAAACAATTTGCATCGTATGCATTTTTGTTTAGAGGGCGCTCCGTCGGACTGAACAGCGTTTCACTCAATGCATCTCCCACACCAGTGTCACGTCTTCTGCGTGTGAAGATATCTGAGTAATCCGTTTCGCTTCCGTTGAACTCCTTTCGATGTGATACGTAGCTATCATATGGGTAATAATTCAACTGAAAAAGAGAGACTGAAGACGTTTTACTATTTCTTGTCAAAGAATATACCCTAAGAGGGTGATTAAAAATTCAATGTAGGTATTTTTTCTTCCTTTTTGAGGAAAAGGGTTGATTGTTTTTGCTGTTGTAAAGTTCTGTTACGGAGGGCTCTTTCTACAACCTCCAATGAGCTTTTTCTGAGTTTCCTTCTGAGTTTCTCTCCAGTTTTGATTTCAGCTGTATTATGTTAGATATAGGTTAAAATCCAGAGAAAAATAGACTCAAATAAATGTTGTCGAAATCAAAATATAAAAACGTCTTTGCTTTCTTTGATAACCCTATGAGTCACTGGCCATTGATCTTTTCACAAATATTGGTGGCATCGTTAGTATGTGTCAACCGCTACCCTGGTCGTCACACTCTTTTTTAGGATCATTTCAGGACGTCCATTAAAACAAAGACGGAATTAGCGCTCAGACTCCCTCTAGACAAGGAAAAATCACTTGCAACTTAGAAACAACAGGCAACCATGGAAGAAATATCTTGTTTTTATGAGGTTCGGCCAGGGGTTCCCTCTGGGGTTTGGTTAACCTTACGTGGTTCGGTAACGGATAAAGAAAGGGTCAAGTTATATTAGTTTAGGGTAACGTTAAGAGTAAGTGATCACTTGAATATGCCGCAATCTCCAAAGCACTAATGTCACAGTTATCATGAGACGGAGCACTTTTTACCCATATTTTGGGGTTTGAAGATGAATTTCTCTCCATAGACTGAAAAAACATATCCCTCTTCTTAAGAGGAAAAACCACAAGCAGAGGTATCTGATGACATATCCAACACCCTCAAAAGGGATATTACTGAATCGATTTTAAACATTACACTCACATTAAGTAATAAAAAATGTATGCACTTCTTTCAGAGCAAATGATAACATTTAATAAACCATCATTATTTTAGGGTATATCAGAGGTCGGAGTATTCAAATTCGGGCGAATAATGCCAATATGTTTGTTTCTTACGAAAAATTTCGGTCCAGGTTTGTTTGCTCCACCTCTATACCCACTCTACCCCCACCACTTTCAAGAAGGGTACTTCTCTTTATGCAGAGATATAGCGTTGTACCTTTTGTTAGCCTCGCAGCTCAATGATATAATTTACGTTGATTACCTGTAAAGAATCTGGATTTAAATCGTCTGGATCTACGTAACATTCTCCATCTCCAGTGATTCTCAGTTCTGCTAAGTACAAAAGATATTCATCATCCTCTGTCCGCATCGGCCAGCTGACCCTGAGGGTAGCGTCCCCTATCACCGCAGGTCCTTTGTTCTTAACCTGGCAAAAGAATAAAAAGGGAGACACATGCCATCAGGAGTTTTTGTTAGTCTTAAAATCTGATTTGCGAGTAAGACGTCCTTTATGGTCAGTCCAGTGGCATAGCCAGATATTTTGGATTGGGGCAAGGACCAGAATTTTCCCATAAATTACCATTTTCAAAGTGACAATTTGGTTACCTGCTCCAGTGTTACAGGGCATCAATTTTTCCTTAAAAACCGGAGGCACTAGCTTTGAACCTTAGTGATGTTATAAGGGAGGAGTCTAAGGTGATGATGTGCCCTTTCTCCTAAGAAAATTTTCAGAAAAATTTAAGTTAGCGCTTAGGTGCAGAGTTTGTTTGGATATTTTGGGTTATTATGAACCTCTCAAATAACGTCCTTTGCTATTACTGTGAAAATAGTAATGCGATTTTCAAAGTGTACTTTGTAGTTTAATAATCTGTGAACGATCAAGGTTTGAAGGTCAGGCCATGGAATTTGTACGTAAGAGTCGGGCAAACTTCCCAGAATCAAAGATATGTTGTTATTAGTAATTCATACTAAGACTTGACCTCATAACAAATTGCTAGGGAAAAAACAAAGAAAAAATTAAAGCAGGCTGCATTCTCGTAAGGTGCAGCCGGCGAAGGCTTTCACTGCGAACAGAGCCAAGGGGGCAAATCTAAAGGTGTGGCACTAGGGTCTTCCCTGGACATTCTGGACCATTTTCAGAGAACATCATGCGCCTTCCAAAATGTAATCTGCAATGCTACTGGAATATTTTGCCGATGATGACAACATAGGAGTGAAGATGATTTCAATTCAGATGTTGACCCAAACGTATTCCCAAAAGCACTTCTGGAGAGCTTCGCTTTTCGCCCGCTAGCCTACAGTCCATGGGCCACCTTATTTATTTGGTCCAGGACAACGTGCTCGGTGGAGTCCAACGACAAGACCCGAAGATCTGGCATAATTACAAGTAAAAGGAAGTTACAGCTGTCTACAATGGCACTGAATGCGCATTAAGCAGGCCAAAGCGATCATAACTTATACTTTCAGAAATTAACCAAGCTGTCGCACAGACGCACAGACGCACAGAAAATTATATGACACATTTCCACTAAAGTTGTGCAGAAATTAATAATAATGAGACAGGTACTTACATTCTGTACGTGTGAAACGCACCGACGCATGTTTAGTCAGGTGGCTTAGCAAATTTAACGTTACTGGCCGGACAAAAGTACCAAATTTGGCATGGAGTTTCTTTTCGACCTATCTATTGATTTTATCCGTGGAACCCACTTGATCGGCTCCGATTTTCCAAGATGGCGGCCAAAATCCAAGATGGCCGCCAGAAAAAAGGAAATGTCATATATCTGCCTGTAAAAATCGGAGATGAACAAATGAGGGGTCAATTTAGGTGTTTCCGGGGTCACTGAAACAGATGCTGGTAATGGCATGTTGCTTGGGTAACCCACTTCCAAGATGGCGGTAAGAATTCAAGATGGCACCCAAGTTGAATGAAATATTTTCAAAAATTGTGTAAAAACATTGCCAATTTCACACAATCCCGAATCATAATGATGCAACTAATGTTTTATATATAAGACCTAATTGTACAATCCTTGGCACAAGAGTACTTGACAGCCAATATGGCGGATAAGCACCAAAGGAGTAAAAACAATACAGTAAAAATTCCCTCAAAAAAAAAAAAATGCAGAAAAATCTCACAAAATAATCATAAAAAATATATTTCGATTAAAAACTCTAAATATCTTTACAGCAGATTGTACATAAAATTCAAAGCATGATTTTTAATATTTTATGCCGGACCCCAAATGAACCAAGATGGCGGAAACAACAAATGGCCGCCAATATAACAATCATAATGTATAAAAAATAATATGAGAAATAATCATTAAAAATACTTTTGACACAGTTGCCCTCAATATCTGGCCATATTTCATGACAAATAATCCCAAATGATATTTTAAAGTACTTCTTTTGAATTCCGGTCAAGAAATGTGGTGGAAAAGCAAAATGGCCGCCTATGCAATAATTATGTCAATATATTATAATAATAGGAAAAATAATCATTAAAAATACTTTTGATACAGGTAGACCTAATCTGTGCCCATAATATTTTATATATATTTTAAAAGTATTTTTCTGGACATTTCTTGCAACATCTGGGTCAACCAAGATGGCAGAAATAGCAAAATGGCCGCCCATGTTATTTTCATAATATATATACATGGGCGGCCATTTTGCTATTTCTGCCATCTTGGTTGACCTGAATTGCAACAGAAATGTGTTGAAAAATATGTTTGACACATATGGCTCAAAATATGGCCAAATATAAAGAGCAACTGTCACAAATATATTTTTTAAGGATTATTTTCCCTAATATTATAATTTATTGAAATTTTCATATTAGCAGCCATTTTGCTATTTTCGCCATCTTGGTTGACCCAGATGTTGCAAGAAATGTCCAGAAAAATACTTTTAAAATATATACTATATAATATGGGCACTGATTAGGTCTACCTGTGTCAAAAGTATTTGTAATGATTATTTTTCCTATTATTATAATATATTGACATAGTTATTGCATTGGCAGCCATTTTGCTTTTTCCGCCATATTGATTGACCGGAATCCAAAAGAAGTACTTTAAAATATCATTTGGGATTATTTGCCATGAAAAATGGCTAGATATTAAGGTTAACTGTGTCAAAAGTATTTTTAATGATTATTTCTCATATTATTTTTATACACTATGATCGTTATATTGGCGGCCATTTTGTTGTTTCCGCCATCTTGGTTGACCTGCATGACGCGAAAAATGTCCAGAAAATACATTTAGAATATTTACGAAATAAAGTGGGCACAGATTAGGCCTACCTGTGTCTAAAATATTTTTAATGATTATTTTTCCTATTATTAAAATATCTTGACATATCTGTTGTATTTGCGGCCATTTTGCATTTTCCGCCATATTGGTTGACCTGAATCCAAAAGAAGTACTTTGAAAAATCATTTGGGACTATTTGGCATGAAATATGTCCAAATATTCAGAGCAACTGTGTCAAAAGTTTTTTCTAATAATTATTTCTCATATTATTTTTATACATTGTGATCGTTATATTGACGGTCATTTTGTTGTTTCCGCCATCTTGGTTAACTTGAATCTCGCCAATACAGTCCCAAAAATCAATTTTGGAAATATTGTTATTAAATATGACAGAATTTGAAGAGTTGATGCCTCAAAAATATTTTTTAAGAATATTTTCTTTATTATTATTTAGTACAAAGTATTCATAATTTTTGCAGCCATTTTGTGTTTGGTGGCCATTTTGAATGAGTGGGATCCAATATTTCTACTGTTACCACTTGATTTTGTGTTAAGGGGATCCTAAAGTTTCCAAAAAGTATTGGGTCGGAGAGTTGTGAGGGGGTGGGTGCCCGTGAAGTGCCTCTGGCCCAAGGCCTAATATGAAATTGCCCTTTTTCCAGGCGGCCATCTTGGATTCTAGCCGCCATCTTGGAAGTGGGTTACCCGAGCAACATGCCATGAGCAGCATCTGTTTCAGTGATCCCGAAAACACTTGAATTGACCCCTCATTTGTTCATCTCCGATTTTTACAGGCAGATATATGACATTTCTTTTCTTTTCTGGCGGCCATCTTGGATTTTGGCTGCCATCTTGGAAAATCGGAGCCGCTCAAGTGGGTTCCACGGATAAAATCAATAGATAGGTCGAAAAGAAACTCCATGCCAAATTTGGTACTTTTGTCCGGCCGGTAACGTTTTTCCTGAAAATTGTTGCTAAGCCACCTGACTAGTTAATATGTAGACAAAAGACACTTTGAAAAAAAAAATCAAGATAATGTACACTCTAAATGCAATCAAGTCGATACGGCAAGAACCAGAATCTTGTCAATTGTTTGACCAACTTTGGGTCAAAGCTGACTAGATTTGGTTCAGGTATGAACCCACATTGAGCTAAATCTGTCAAATATTTAACAAAATTTTGGTTCGTACCCGTATCGATTACGTTCTCTTCAGATTCGAAGGGGACGCTTTCAGGGTGTGCGAGGACTGAAAAGCAACATCTGTTCCCGCATGTCCCTATGCCTCCTTCCTATTGTGATACAAAGAACGAGTGACGAGCACAAAATTTCCAACAAACGAAGAGAAACATGACTTGATAATGTCACTAAAATCCTGTCATATAATCTATCTGTAACTGCATGATTAAGTTAATTACCCAGTAGCTGTGTACGATTTCAGCCCCGACTTCTTGTTCATGTGAGTAGTCACCATCGTCATTTTCCCTTTCTTTGTATACCAGTCTTTTGACATTGGAGAAACTAAAAGAGAAAAAAGAAAAAAAAATCAATTTGAAAAAGGTTGCCATTTTCGCCAAAGAGATGCAGTCTTGTAGAGCAAGCTAACAGTGTATACGGTGGGCCTATACAGTATTATTGAAGTTCTTTTCCATGTTTTGTATTATTTTGAAACAGGCAATTTGACTTGATCGATGATGAAGGCAAATGTTCCTTAACTTTTCCGTCTACATCCGTCGTTGTGAAACAGTTAAGTATTAATGTATTGTTGCACTAAGCCATCTCTAAACTTTGGGCGACCCATGGCAAATTGCGATTCGACAACCATTACTAATCGCATAATTTTGCAGTCTTCACCACTTTTGGTGCCATTTAATTTTTGTTCAATTTATGTGTTTCGGAAGTATAAGTTCCTAAAACATGAGATCGCAACACAAAGAGTATGTAGATGTCACTCATGACGCCTAGTACAGTAAGAGTCATTTTCTGCAATCTGGGATGCGTTTTAGCCATAATTATTTTGGTAAGTTGCTCAAGCCTTCAACCGATGGCGGTACCCCACCTATACCGTGACAAGTCGGTCCTTTTCAAAAATGGTACAACCAGTAGAAATTTCTTAAATGCGTGCGGCACTAAATTAAGTTAAAATTATTTGTAACGTAGCATATTGGAATAGGTCAAGCGGTAGGCTTTTCTTATTTTACAATATGGAGAGCTTTTAAAACAGACATTTGGAATTGATTTGTATAGAGGTCTTCCAATGACGTTATCAGTGGATGGCATCATGCAGTTTTTGTATGAACCTATGCGTTCACGTTTTTGCTACCCAGAGAGATACTATGGCGTCACGTAGAAGACCTTTATTCGCAATTAGCAGTAGAGCATAGAAATTGAAACGTAACGAGATACTTGAAGAGTATCAATTGTCACCGCCCCAACCTTTAAAACATCAGATGTTTATAGTGTCACATAACCCGTCTAAAGGATCTACCAAGGCTTTTTTACCAAGGCTTTCCACGACACAAAAATTGCATATCTCAGAAAAACCAAGGAGTTTTTGATATGTGTTGTAAAATGAACAATTCATGAACTAAACGATGGTCACGTAATTATAATGAACCTTACATGACTAACTATATGTTGTATTTGTCAACTAATGATTATTAAAAATAAAGAGTTAAGCAAAATTCATTAGCCTTTGCAAAACCAGCTTGTGCAATTGTAGAGCATGAATGTTACCATGGTAACAAATGTCACTCACCCGCCCATTTCCACCTCTACTTTAGGTATGAGTCTTATGGTGACTGTATGGTTATTGTCCATCAGCGTACTAGCCTCTTCCATTTTTGTGCTAAAAAAGGTGAAGAAAATTAATATTTCAATGTAATGTACTTATTTGTCTGGTTTAACACAGTATGGCAGGGGAACTTTGGCAAGAAATTTGTTTCCCTATTTTCTTAAATAAAGCAGTTTTGACTGAAGTACGATTAAATTTATGGGCCAGTTACATTATAATCAGTGCACTGTGACTGAAACGAAGGTAGCCTTACATTTTCTTATATAGTTAGTGGCCAATTGAGAAAACATGCGATGAAGGAATTTCATACCTATGGCATACAATATTCATGGTTTCTCAGCATGACCCACTAGGCATCGGCAAATGCATGGCGGCCCATACCATACACAACATATAGCCTACTGTAACCTTAGCAGAGTAGCGAGTTAACCACTTATGATATCTGAAATTGGATTGGCAACAATATGGCAACCTAGAATAGCAGTCTGGTAACCACTGGTCTGGGGCACTCAGTTCGAATTTGACTCCTGATGACTGATGAGAACTTTGGACGGAGTGTCCAATAACGTATGATATAATGTCATTGCTTTATGATCTAATAAATAAACTTTACTTAAAAGTACCTGTTGGTGGTTAGATTAAGGAGTAGTGTCTCCGTGTGGCCAGGAACGTCATTAACATCAAAACTGAGGGTAAATTTTGTTGTCTGTTAATGAAAAGATGCAGACAATGTTTGAAACTCACATTTCAATTATAATGATAAGCTCATGAAACTTTTTGAATGATCCTTTCACCTCTTTTTGCCTAATTTATTACGGTAACATGAAGCAGAAGTTCCTAAAACGGACAAAAGCTGGTTATCATCAGGAAGCAAGTATCAGAACTATCCTAAACCATTTTGAAATTGACATTTGTTAAGGCGAACAGTGGAAAGAACTTTTCCATGAGCCAAATTACCCCTTCCCCAAGGACTCGGTTTGTTCAGCCCCCCGCCCACCTTTAAGGCTTCTCAAACCATGACTGAACAAGGAATATGGCGTACAACCTGATATGTAGGAAATTTAGCCCAACATTCCCTCTAAATGGTAAAAAAATAACTGCGGTAAAAAAAAAAAATAACTGCTTCATTTTGCTCCAAACAACCTTAGCAATATCCAGTAAAGTCGGAAATTTGGGGCAAAGAAGATAATGTTAGGTGAACTCAGGGATACATTGCAGTATAATGTTCGACATAAAACCCACTCAATTATCCTCGTACAGACTCGTGACCAGCTGACATGTTATGTTGAAGTCAAGAAATCAATTTATGGTTACACATTTACATAGATCTTGATCTCAAAACATACATGGAGCTATTTTATAGTAATTGGTCATTTTAATTACCTAATTATGAACACGTGTGAAGGATGTTGTGACTAAAACATAACTAGAAATACTGTAAGTATAACGAGTTTGTCCATGGTGCAGTGGAACCTGCTCGATTTACCAAGGAATCAAATGAATGTGTTTTATCAAATGAATCAGTGTTTTATCAATTAAATAAAATTGTTATTATTGTAAATATTGTACATATTGCCTGAGTTTTTATGGGTGAACCAGTGGGTTCGCTTACCAATAAGAGAGAAAAAAAAAAGAAAGTGCTCGATTTCTTACACTTACGGCCCAGGTCCGAGTCCCATGTAGGGCACTTACTTTTTTCATTTTTTTTGTTTTTTTTTTGTTTTTCGATTTTTGGTGGAGTTCAAAACTAGGGTGTGTTCACCAGAGGTTAAATAGTGAAAATATCGTAAAACATGGTATCTCAAGAAGAATAATTTGAGGGATAAACCTCAGTGCAATAAAGCATTCTTTCGGCAAGGAATTTTTAAGCCTTTGGGCTTTCTAGTTTGGTTCATGTTTTGGAAAAAGTGGGGGAGGGGGCGACATGATGTCCCCTCCACTTGCAAAAGTGGGGAACATGTCCCCATCGCCTTCTGTTGAAACCAATGATTGCAGATCGTAGCGTTCAACAAGTATATCGATTTCTGTGACACCACACGCATGATTGAAGCACTCGTTTGGGCAGAGCTACCGGTCATCACAAAATTAAAAGAAAAGGGACATACAAAGCCCACCCTTACCATCATCGACGGAAGAGGATTTCCGATGTTACAAGAAACAACGGTCTCCATGGGAGCTAATAATTCACATGTAATTGAAGATTCCTGCAAAAAAGAGAGAAAAGAAACATCGACACATATTTATCGTGGTATCTTACTTTCAGTGCACTATTCCTCCTGTTTTCGAAAAAGCCCATCGCTGCCACTATTTCCGAAAAGAAAAAACAAACACACTTACAAACAAACAGACAAACAAAAAATAAAAGAACTTTTACATAGAAGGAAGGGGAGGTTCAATGAAGGTCTCCTGTACTAGGGACTATCGTAATCCATATTTCTCGAGCAACATTTGGAAAGGTAATTCAGTGCTGGTACTGTGACGAACAGCCACCATACGCCTTGAATGGGCAGCTATCTGTAGCATATCTGGTTTTTTTTTGGGGGGGGGGGGGCGGGGGATCTATACTTCACCACTGAGAGTCGGCATTGTACACTGCCTTAACTCAATGCGAAAGTATGGACTGATGAAAGATCCTTTGCATCGTACGTTAAGGTAGTATTAACTTAGCCCGCAGAGCGAACGAACGTTATCTTTAAAGGGGATAGGGCATCCCTTAAGCTAGCAACTCCCTGCCCGAACATATACAGGAATAGCCCTAGAGTTCTAAACACCGCTGATGACTGCACTTTGATTGACATTCATTCAAAAAATACAGCTTCACTCTGGTTGGCCCATATATATATATATATATATATATATATATATATATGTATATATATATATCTATATATATGTATATATATATATATATATATATATATATATATATATAAAGCCTTCTTTCGCTTTTTTACACCGTGTTCGTTCTGTGCGATCGGTTTGTTCGTGCCTTTCTTCAATGTGTTTCTTCTCTATTTCTATTTCTTTGTTGTTCAGTTGCATTTCTTTGCCACCTGATGAAGAGTCTATACTCGAAACGTCGTGGAATTTTCTGCAAACTTTTAGCACTTTTTACAACCTTTATCGACCTATATATATATATATATATATATATATATATATATGTATATATATATATATATATATATATATATATATATATATATATATATATATATATATATATATATATATATGTGGCCTCGAGCAAATTAAACTCAGAACAGGCTAGGAACTATGCCTCTGTTTTGAAGGTGTACTAGACAGGTGTCTTTTGTTTCATTTGGAGGAGGGGCTAAAGTAAACTGAGTGGGGAGAATTTTACTGTCAGTAAGAGTAAAGAACCTTTAAGATAATCGCTACAAATCGGAATTGTTGTAGCCGTATGTGGCGGAAGCTAAAGACCCGCTACGCAGGCCAGTGTAAAGGGTTCCTTAAGTCTCAGAAAAATTCCAAAATGCTGTGTGGGTAGGAGATAATTCACACGGTTGTTCGGATTGGAGGAGGGCTACAAGTAAATGTTATAAGGAGAGTTTAAAACATTCGGGGTGAAGAAATTGGCCATTAAAAGTAATCTCTCTGGTATTTTCGGTTTGCACCATGATTTAATCTGAAACGGAAGTTATGCAAGAAAGGAATTAATGTAATACATACCGCACGTATTGATTTGAACGAGCTCAGTTCAAACGACTCAGGAATGTAAACGTAAAGTTTGGCACCAAAAGCTTCGTCAGCACTGTTGGTAACGGTAACGTTAATAGATACTTCATCCGAGTCTCCCATGTACATGGAATCAGTGTTGCTACAAGAAACAGAAAGGAGTTAGGACACGGTTTCACTTGTGCCTCAAAATTTCACCTCAAACAAAGTAACAGACCATTGCTAAAAACGAAATAAGGAGGCAAATCCATGGAATTGCAAATGCAAACTTCATTTTTTCTCAATTTCTATATATATTCTGTGGAAGAAATTTTCCACATACTGACTGATTTTCATGGTCAGATACCTACCTACCAAGTTTCAGCTTGATTGGACTTAAGGTGAGGCCCCGAAGTTTTTCGCTTTGTGAATGCTGAATTCCGCTTTTTTTCTGCTTGATAAGTGACAGAATCCGTTTTCTTCCGCTTTCTTAATTTAGGCATCTTTAAAAGTTCGTATTGTTCCTCAAAAGCTGTATAAAACCTCAAACTTCCATTTTTAAAGGATATGCCGGAATAAAAAGCTGTACTGCACAATACTTACTGTGGTAGTACAAAAAGTACTCGCTCGATCCAGGGAGTTGCTAGAGACTCTCTAGCAACTCCCTGCTCGATCGACCGCCGTTATAAGGTTGTGCCAGTAGAGGAACTGTTTCGTCATGATTTTATCACACGATTCTGTGATTTACTTTCAGATAATAGAGAGGATAATTATGCTTTTTACGATGTTTTTTCAAAGATTTTATTCTTGTATTTATTAAAACCATTCGGATAACTTATAACAATTATTTGAATAGTAATTTCCTGATTTGTTTTTTCAACATCTCTTCAAAACTTCGTTGTCCGCTTTCTAATGCCAATTCCGCGATTTTCGCGGAAAACTTTGGGCTCTAACTTAAGGTTAAGGAGTTCTTGACTCATTTTTTTTTTGCAAAATTTAGGCCAATTTGATCTTTCGACTTTGACCCTTAGAAAACAAAAAAGCACTGCTATAAAATTTGCCCTGTCTTTCTGGACACATCATGTGGTTTCGTGACTTTTCCAAATGCTGCAATATATAGTTAAAACCTATTTTTAGCTAATGTGACTTACGATTTAGAAGGAGTAGACGACACATACTTTGCTAACGCTCACACACTAGTAGTCAGAGCAGGGAATTATTTAGAATTCCGAGGTCAAACGAGGTAACTGATGAAGCCCCAAGTGAAGGGTGACGTTGCGGGCTTGGTGGTTATACTTATACTGCCGTGCATTCGAAAGATCCACGGTTCAAATCTTGGTGGAATGGCACCTGGTGATTTTTTGGTGATATTTTGGTGAAAAAGACGTACTGGTACTCGCAGCCAGAGATAATACATCTGTACTTTTAATCCTGACATTGTACTCATATTACAAGTCTAATACATACATTTGCATACCTTATTTTGAAATCCCTTACACGTATGCAAATGCTCATTTTACACTTCATGTTCCCAAGCCCGTAGCCAGGGGGGGAGGAACAGGGGGCGAGCCCCCTAGGAAATTCAAGTCGCCATTGGCTTAACAGATTGTTACACATCTCGCCCCCTTGAAAAATGTTCACCCCCTGGCAGCCATCTCGTCCCTTTCAGTACCTTGTCTGGCTTAGGGCCAGCATGTTCCTAGTGACTCACCTCTCAACTTGTAGGGTCAGGTCAGGTGCACACGTTCCGTTGTTAATACATTCGTAGAAAACTGGAATCTGAAAGCAAATTCAAGAAATATAGATTACTTTTTAAAGATCTTTCTTACACAAGGAGTAGTCCTTTGAGTCTATTTCCTCTAACTACATCCGTCCCCTACTTGTGGAAATCTTTCATTTTAAACTTATGTTCGAAAGGGCCTATCTGCAACCTGAATTACTAGTACATGAGCTACGTTATTAGTTACAAGGCGCTAAACAAGGAGAGTAGGTTGGGGCTGAGCCCCTGGAAAAGATTTTGCCCCATAAATTCTTTTTTAGTACAAAGGCCTAAGTTTTAAAAGCACATACCCAAGGTTTTTTCTTGTTCCTCTAATTTTGTGATTGTCCCTTTGACTGAGAATTCTGGCTACGAGCCTGCTTAGTTAGAATAGCCTACGAAACATCCCAAATTACTTCAAACTTGTGTACCAAATTACACAGTTCGTGTACACTGGGCAGACGATAAAATATTACCTGTTCTTCCCAGTACTGGTTTGGCGTTTCTAGGTAAGGAGTCACTTTTCCTGCAGGAAGAAAGCCCTCGTCTTCGATTAAGGACACTGATACCCTGACAGGAATCGGTGAAAGTTTATCCTGGATTTGGTTTAAATCCTGCAATGAAACAATCAATGAGAAATTGAGTGGAAAGAGTGAAACTCACTTTGAATCTTAAAGCACTTTTAAAACGTTACGATTTCCTCAATGGCGAATAATAGGTTCATATTATTAGGGAGTTCCCAAAAATTCCTACCTATATAGGCCTATGTAAAGGAACAGGCTAACGATGAAGCTCTGGACACCAGAAAGATTCTTCTGTTCGGAAGATGTCATGCAGTATTACCACTGTCTTGATAAAGGTTCGGCATAGACGTACGAACCGGGGTGGGGCTGCATCTCCCGGATTTCGGGGAATCTCTATTTCCCGGGCAGATTTTTGAAACAATGGGACAACTTTTTTTGAGTAATAAAGATTTTTTGGGGTAAAAACGGTTCAGCCCCCTGGAAAAAATGTCCCGCACGTCCATTGGGTACGGTATAACTTTCAATGAAGGGGAGGGGAGCTGAGCGTTTTGTTAACTGTTATGCAAAATTGCTATAATTTTGCCATAATATAAATGAAAGTTTTCCCCCAAACAGCATTACTTTGCCTAAATTGGGGAAGGGTCTGTATCCTCCAGACCCCAGACCTTGTATACTCCTATGACTTTCTCGAATCTGCACCCAAATAGACAGCTTACGCACCTACTTAGACGCCTCGCGCATCGTTACACTTTCTTGTGCTACTCGCACCCGTTACACTCCCTTTTCGCAAAGGCTTAAGAAGTGGGGGCAGGGGTGTGGCCCAAATGATTTGAACGAGAGTGCCGAGATACCTTTGGACCCCAATTACTTGGGGTTAAGTCTCTCGGCATATAAACAAATACCGGTAGCTTGAAAGGTATTGAAAATTAATCATCGTTATCACATTAAATTTTGCGAAAGGGACAAATTTAAATCATTCTCAATACTATTGGTGTGAATTAGTCAAACAATTTTGGCGCGCTTCGCGCGCGAATGTAATTTCCCCTTTGAATTAATTATACCGTAGATAACGGTGATCTACGGAGTCATGAGGGTTATGCGTCACCTCAGAATTTTCCTTTCCTTGGATCTTGAAAATTCTTGGAAAAGTTTGCTTTTTGACCTCCGGTGACCCCAGATGATGATCTTGGGAATTCTTGGGGAATTTTGCTTTTTGACCTTTGGTAACCCAAGATGACCTCTAACCTCCACCACATTCAATAGGGTTCTTCCTTACATCATGACAAATCTATATACTAAATATGAAAAGTGTCGGTCATTCCTATCTTGCGATATCGTGATTACGAGCGTTTCAGCTTTTTACCTCCAATGACCTCTAATGACCTTTGACCTTCACCAAAATCAATAGGGTTCTTTCTCTTAACATGACAAATCTATATACCAAATATGAAAAGTGTCGATCTTTGCTATCTTGGGATATCATGTTTACAAGCCGTTTACGAGGTTTTCACAGTTTTACCTACGGTGACTTCAGATGACCTTTTACCTCTACCAAAGTAATAGGGTTCTTCCTCTTAACATGACAAATCTATATAGCAAATATGAAAAGTGTCGGTCATCCCTATCTTGAGATATCGCGATTACAAGGTTTTCGGTTTTTGACCTCTGGTGACCTCTGATGACCTTTGACCTCCTCCAAAAACACTAGGGTTCTTTTTCTTAACATGACAAATCTATATACCAAATATGAAAAGTGTCGGTCATTCCTATCTTGAGATATCGCGATTACAAGCAGCGTCACAAACACACATACATACACACACGCACACACACCCACACACGGCATCACCATCGCATAGATTCCTTGCCTGCCTACGGCAAGGAATCAACAATGAATCAATCAGTGCTCGTTTAATGAGATTCGGATCAAAACTCAAAATTTTAACAATGTAAACCTTTGTACAAACTATCTTCACTTATCATTTACTTTTACCAGAAACGGCTTTCTTACGATTTGCAAAGACTCTGCCACATATTTAAAAGAATATCAATTGTGGCAAGTCTGTTCTAATACTTGAACATGCTCCGTTCTTTTCTGAGATCGTTTGCTTTTTTATATTTTGTTTCTTTGTTTTCCATACGAGAACAGCACTTGTCCTTAAATCTCCTAAATAAAAGATATTACGCGTTCTCCACATGTCCTCACGCCGATATTTATGTTCATAACTCCAGATATTGGGTCAGATCCAAAACTACCTGGGGCGCGACGGGACGGAAATTGATAGTTCTTACTTCAATATTTTCCTAAGGTTTACACATAATACTACAGTTCTTTGTTTTATATACAAGTAGGTCACACTCAATAGTTAGCAGCAAAGAAAACTTCAGTTCTCATTTACATGTTGCCATGGGAACGAGAGTAGCATCATCATTATTCTGATTTTTTATTCCTTTCCATGAGGTCAAGGAATCTATGCATTCATGCAGGCATGTACGTGTACGTACTGTATGTATACGTGTGTGCGTGATAGTTTTGGGGATTTTGTGACACTTAGCTCGTTAACATGATATCTCAAGAAGGGAAACTCCGACAGTTCTCAAACTTGGTACATAGATGCCCCATATTAAGAGAAGAACCCTATATTGTTTCTGTTGGAGGTCAAAGGCCATCTGGGGTCACAGAGGTCAAACTCTGGAAACCTTGTTAACACGATACCGCAAGGTGGGAAGCTTGGATAAATTTCATACTTAGTATGCAGATGCATTATGGTGATAGGAAGAACCTTATTCTATTGTTAATGGTGGAGGTCAAAGGTCATGTGGGGTCACCAGAGGTCCAAAAGCAAAATTTATCAAGAATTTTAAAGGTCAAATGTGAACACAAAACTGCATTTTTGTATTCTGGTTTTGTATTGGAGAAAAACTTGAAAAGGGCTTAACACAGTATCTCAACAGGGCTTAGAGTGAAGTATCTTATACTTAGCACGAGAATGATCCATGTTGTGTGGATGACCTGTAATGTTTGTAATGGAGATAAAAGGTCATTTGAGTCACCAGAGGTCAATAGGTCATTAGGCTGTAAAGATAAGTCACTTGAGAACTTGGTAACCTTGGTGAATCTGACACTTGCAGGTCCCACAAACTTCAATCTGTATCCTACTCCACCACACAAAAATTTTTCCCACAATATATAAATTAATTTTTGGAGTTTGGGGTGACAGGTTTTGGATCTGACCCTATTCCTGTTTGAATACGTTATTCTTGTAAAGAAAAGACTTCCAGTCGCTTCAAGGTAACAAAACCTTATGCGGTACCCGCAGATTGCTTCCAAAATCTTTCACCTTTTCTTCCATTTAATTGTTTTGACTTTGAAACTTGACGTCAGTGAAACATTGGATAGTGTTCGTTATTAATTGTTGCAACACCAAAAGTGTCTTCATATTTCAGCTACATGTATCAAGACTAAAAAAGAATAAATAAATAATGATCACTGTAATATATCCTGTCATATCAAAAAGATGAAGTGAAAATAGCTTTTTCTTCATATTGCTAAATTTTATTTGTCCCGTCAAACTGTCGCAAAATCAACCTATATAGGCCTATGTAATGGAACAGGCTAACGTTGAAGCTCTGGACACCAGAAAGATTCTTCTGTTCGGAAGATGTCATGCAGTATTACCACTGTCTTGATAAAGGTTCGGCATAGGCGTACGAACCGGGGTGGGGCTACATCTCCCGGATTTCGGGGAATCTCTATTTCCCGGGCAGATTTTTGAAACAATGGGACAACTTTTTTGGGGTAATAAAGATTTTTTGGGGTAAAAACGGTTCAGCCCCCTGGAAAAAATGTCCCGCACGTCCATTGGGTACGGTATAACTTTCAATGAAGGGGAGGGGAGCTGAGCGTTTTGTTAACTGTTATGCAAAATTGCTACAATTTTGCCATAATATAAATGAAAGTTTTCCCCCAAACAGCATTACTTTGCCTAAATTGGGGAAGGGTCTGTATCCTCCAGACCCCAGACCTTGTATACTCCTATGACTTTCTCGAATCTGCACCCAAATAGACAGCTTACGCACCTACTTAGACGCCTCGCGCATCGTTACACTTTCTTGTGCTACTCGCACCCGTTACACTCCCTTTTCGCATAGGCTTAAGAAGTGGGGGCAGTGGTGTGGCCCCAATGATTTGAACGAGAGTGCCGAGATACCTTTGGACCCCAATTACTTGGGGATAAGTCTCTCGGCATATAAACAAATACCGGTCGCTTGAAAGGTATTGAAAATTAATCATCGTTATCACATTAAATTTTGCGAAAGGGACAAATTTAAATCATTCTCAATACTATTGGTGTGAATTAGTCAAACAATTTTGGCGCGCTTCGCGCGCGAATGTAATTTCCCCTTTGAATTAATTATACCGTAGATAATGGTGATCTACAGAGTCATGAGGGTTATGCGTCACCTCAGAATTTTCCTTTCCTCCACTTTCCCTTAACATTTTTGGTATCCTTATTGTCTTATTCCGTTCACTAACCACAACCCCTCACCCCGTAATCATGGGGGGAGCGATCACTTTCAGGGAAAGGGGTAATGTTCCAAAAGTATTTTGGTTAAGAGTTCAGAATACTTACATACATTTTTATTCAAAATGGGAGGGGATGAAATTTTTCCCCCTATTCCTTTCTTTCAAATGTATATCGTAAATCTTGTTTTTACCTTTGTTTTCATTTTTGCCCGAGAGAAAAAGGCAAACGACATGAAGGAAGGGCTCTTTAAAATTTTAGGATATCATCAAATTAAATGAAATTTGGGACTCTGCTCCATATGTTTTGGAAACATAACCTTGCTTATAACTTACCCTCATGACGGCCGTCCAAATCCTACAATGAGCTTGCTGTTTCGTAAGGTTGACCGTTAGTTCCAATTTGCTCGGTGCACCTTCCATGTCGAACAACGCCCTTGGAGTTGATTTATCAGCGTCCAAACCGAGCAAGATCCTAAATGCTAAGGAGGAACAAGAATTTTTTTTAGTCCCTTGTCAGGGCCTTTGACGATGAAGTTGGCAACAACATATACCCCACTTAGAAAATAAAATGGTTTGAAAAACAGCCTCGCAACATGAACAATATTCGCTTAGAATGAGTGTAAGTTACATTCATACATATTTTACACCTGCACAAATTCACAATTTAAGTTAATAATCAATGAAAAGAACGTTACATAACGTCGTTTCTGAATGACTTATATTCGGAGTGAAGCATTGGCTCTCCTGAGAAACTTCTTACACTAAGTCAGCATTTGGGTTTTAAAATAATGGAAAACTTTCGCAATTTAAAGTGAAAGAGAACATTGCGAACTTGAACAAAAGTAAGGGCCCAATGTGGTAGGTGCTCACTCTTCAGAGGCCTGATGCAGAATGGTGTCAACAAAGGTTTGGCATTGGTTGCACGTGCCCGTTTTGAACCGCACGTTGATTGTCGTGCTCGTCTTTTGAAGCACGGACACGACCAATCCGAGTGAACAAAGATACGTTACCTATTTTAATAATTGCACAGCAGATGTTTATTTCTGTGTCTGCAGGAGCTTATGAGTTTGTTTCGTTTGTTAAGAGTGGCTAATTAAGGAAGTTTTGTGTATGATGAAGAACTTTTCTTCGAGGCAGAGGTTGCAAGTATGATGTAGTGTAGGCACGGGCTTTGCTTATCAGTTTCTACTTCACAGTTTGCTCGACATTAATATCCTTTAGCTTCCAAATGTATTCGCTGAGTGTAGTTGCATTTTGTTTTTTGTCTTTGTGATTGAAGCTGGACTTGTGTGCAGTGTACCTGGTTTTGAAAGTGTTTTCTGTTAAACCAGTGTATGATTCTTGTTTGTTGTCGTGGCGTGTTACGGTGGCCTGGTACACTAAGTTATCGGCGAGGCAATTACCTCGAGTGGGCATTGGGTTTTTGCCCTGCAGTTGCAGTTGTTTTGCGTTGCTGGTTGTAGATTATGTTTTTCATGTCAGTATGTGTTTGTTGTGCGCTGGTATTACTTGGTCCATGTTTGTCATGCAGCTGTAGCTCAGTTTTACCGTGTTTCTGTTGAGTAATGGGTGTAGTTTGTGTTCAGGTGGGAAGCAGTTGTTTAAGAGGTTGAAAAACTTGCCAGTGTTGGTGGTGACATTGTCGCTGAATGGGGGGGGGGGGGGTTGAACCAGGTTATTTTTCTGGTGCGCCTCCGTTTTGTGGCCTTGTTGTGTTGACTGGTGTTAGGCGATTGAGGTTTGTACTTCAGGTGATACCCGTAACCGCTCTTTCGTAGTGCTTCTTGGTATATGGGTGTTGTGGTATTGAATGTGGTTTCGTTCGATGAGATGTTCGTCAGTCTCCTGTTGATACTTTCTGGAATGTTCCTTATGATGAGTGGTGCATGGTTGCTCTGTTTGTGGACGTAAAGTGGGGTGTTGTTGGGTTTCAGATATGGTTTGTATGTCCCGGTGTGAATGTCAAGTGTTAGATCTAAGAAATTTACTACTTTTTTGTTGGCTTCGATTTCTATTTTTGAGTTGTTGTTTGTAAATATTGTTTGTAGGCAGACCTATGAACGTAACCTACTGATTTTCTGTACTTAAAACGTCTGGAATTTTATCCTTAATCGCATAGTTCCCTTGTATTAGTCGCAAGCGACTGTAAACGGTTCCAGAGTTTTGACTTTTCCGTCGGGCAGTCAGCTGATTACGATGTAGTGGATTTTATCCCCAAAAGAGGTCATTCGGTTCTATCAGAGCATGGATAGTTAGTTAGTTAGATGAGGTTTAACGTCCCAGTTTCCAACCAATTGGTTCAAGTCGAGACGACCACGGCCAGTTTTTTCCAGTTGTGGCTCACTGGCTTGTTTTCCCTCCTCCATTGCTTATGCTGAGCACCAAGCACAAAGGCAGTACGTAGGTTCCATTTTTTAAAGTCTTTGGTATGACCCGGCCAGGATTTGAACCCTAGACCTTTCGGCTGCAAGTCGGATGCTCTAACCAGTTGACCACTGAGCATGGAAGTAGTTTGCTTCCATGATCAGAGAGATGAGATTTATTGTGCACTTCCAATAAATATCAACGGAGGGTGTGCCCCCACTCATCTGGTGCCATCCTTGATGAAGAGCACTTTATTAGATTGCTTGGAAAACGTCAACATAAAAACTGTTTGATTACAAGCCAGCCACCAATCTTAATATGATGACATGAACCTTATCATATGCAGGCACACGCTATGCCTTTCAAGTAAATCTACGTATTTAGATTAAGGTACTTACAGTGTTGATCCGTGGTGCCTCGAACTGAGTAAGACAAACACATTTCAAAACTGAAACTGATGGTCAAAAGAGAAAGAAGCATCATAAATTGGCGATCAGAATCGACAGCAATGAAACCAGTCAGTTATAGTTTTACAAGAACTTAACCGGTGCCTTCACTAAAGTTCCTTGTAACTGTGTTTATGTTGAAATATAGTACGAATGTTTTTCAGTTTCTAGCCTCTACTTTCTGTTTTCATAAAGCATTCACAAGTGGTACTTATATTTAAGAGTTTTTCCAGGCACTCAAAATGTCACCTGTAATATACGCTAGATATAACCCTGCTCGATTTCCCGGTCTTTTAGAATAGTTATTTCACAATGTCAGGCTATCTTAAATATCAAAGAAAAGATTGCAAAATTTGTCATGGGAAACTACCCAATTCGACATTTCTTCTTGCCGTAAGGTTCAAGAACTTCAAGTATGATTTCCATTTCTAATCTAGTGCTTGAAAGTGAAACGAACGCAGTCCATGAAAATGCAAATTATATGTGAAAGGTTACACGTGCTACAATGATAAAACATGATGAAGTTCATGAGAAGGCTCAGTGCCGTCAGAAGGTTACTAAGATTGAGGGGGCTAAACCATTCAACTCCCGAAGTTTGACTTCTCATGTAGTTTTGAACGTTTTTGTTAAATAAAAACTGAAAATTATTAGGGCATTCATCCTTACCTCAACCCGGTTTAGACGGCCCTGAAGCATCGTCGCGTTTACGGCCTTACCACAAAAAAATAGTTTACCAAAAAATATATCTACACTTTGTTAAGACTGAACGGCTGAACATCAAAGTGTGACGGAAAAGTCAAGCTTAATATAGATGTTATACTGATGCAGCCGATTCTTGGTTGGCCATGCATACTTTCACTAGCGACACCGTGACTGCTTAAGCCGGAGGTTGTCTGATATTAACATGGCCTCTATCGGTATCCGTCAATACCTTTTTGTATTGCACATTCAACAAAAACCAATCTCATTTGCGAAGCTTACATAACATTAACATTACATTGTGTGATATCATTACCAAGTGAAGGGGAAATAAAATAGTGGTAGACACACTTCAAACGGGAGTTCCCCCACTTAAAGGGGAAATGCAGTCACCCCAACTTGAAGTAGTGTAGTAGACTGTCCTGTTTCATGATTGGCTCTTTAGAGTCATGTGACAATATTTTTTCTCCTCAAATGTGAAATTTACTAGAAGTAACTGACTGGTTTACCTTGAATATGAAATATTGAAGTCCTAAAATATTATGAAAGATACTTTGAAGAGAAATAAGAAGTAACTTGTGAGATTTAGCTGTTGCTTCAAAATAAGTTTGGGGCGACTGCTCTTGACCTTTAATCTGCATGCAGTTTTATGGAACAATCTCCATTTTACCAGAATTTCAGGACGATCGCTTCTAACTGAGGGAAATCTACAAGTTTCTACATAGACGAAGATTCCTATAGGCCACTACATATTTACCCATTAAAAGAAGTAGAACTGTTTAAACGTGACAAGTGGACACCGTCCTCTGAAAACGAGACTGATATCTCGGGACGGATGATTGGCCTTGTCCTGAAAAAATAAAAAACAATGTCCATTTGACGTGATTGCTTCTTTGGCCATAAAAAGAGCTCTCAATATTTTTTTATTCATACTTAACCACAACATAAGAATAAGATCACTATTTTTTGTGCCTGTTTCACATAAACAATTTCAAGAACAAAAAAATCATGGGCGTAGCCAGAGTACGATGTGTGCCATAAGCGATCCTTGGCTTTTTCGCCCACGTGTAAAGATAGAACCAATCTTTTTTCGCTATAGTAAACCAAAAACTTTCGCCCAGGACCATCTCCTACGCTACTTAAGGTGGCACACCTCTACCATTCCGGGGATTTTTCTGTGCCAGCATTCCATGTTCACGTATTTCTTCGCACAGAGACAAACGCTTTGAGTAACTGGTTTCTTTTCTTTACACATTTAGCTGTTTAGACGTCATATTATTCAACCTTTTTCTGTCCACGCTTAAGAGATTTAATTCAAATAAAGAACTTTTCTTTCAAAATGAATTCCCTTTGACCGGGGAATGATGTCGAAAGAGCCATAATTTTAACTTAGGCTTGCTAATACAAAATACTAGTCTTGCACAGGCAGTCTCTGTGACGGTACACTTTCCTTCCCAGCAGGCATTGTAAACGAGGTTACCAAACATTAAAGCAATAGGATCGTTTCTAGTAAAGATAGAAAATAATCACACCGTTAGCCTGTCGTAACTAACTAACTAACTAACTAACTAACTAACTAACTAACTAACTAACTAACTAACTAACTAACTAACTAACTAACTAACTAACTAACTAACTAACTAACTAATTGATCAACATAGTGTTGTAATAGAGCATCGTGAATCTACATAATGTACATATATGTTTCAAACCACCTTTTTTGCACGTATAGGATCATTTACCAACAGATTTCTTTCATCGTTTTCATAAGATTTTAAAAGACGTTCTTCTTTGGACCCCTTCAATGAGAGCGTAGTTTGAAAAGATATTTGAAATGAATTGTAAAAAGTATGATCTTTTTGCACAAAACACTGCCTAAATATTATATTTTGGAAAGTGAAAATGGGTCTTTGACCCCCAAACATATCTTTTGTATTCTTGTGAATTTTATGATAAAAAATGAATGATCCCTTACCCTATTTTACTTCAAGAGAAGACACAAACTTTCAATGTAAGTGACACAAGCATGACATCAAAACTCAACTGGTTTAAAATAGGAAACAGTGAACTATTGTGGATCTCGGACTTTCTCGAAAGGGCAATAAACTTAACGTGACCTGCCTAGGAAATCAATGTGCAAAAGTTTGATGCTCCTTTGCATATTATGCAGACTACAAACGTGAACTAGCTTCTATCGGGTACAAGAAAAAAAAGGTAAGACTAAATTCCTATCACAAGAATAAGAAACGTGAACAGTTTGAAAGTTTCACTCAATATAAAGCTAAAAGTTCAATTAAAAATTATCAATAAATGTTGCCCTTATGCTTGCACCAAAATCTCAGTGGTTCAAGGAAGTGTTGTTGGGTTACCCAAGATAATACTACTAAACTCTGATTGTAAACTTTATGTTAGATGGCATGGCATAGGTCAGTCCAGGAACATCTGTGCTGGACATACAGGCTACCGGTAATAGACCCTTTTCCAAATAGCAATTACAAAGGATTGTGGGATAGAGGTTTGGTCTGCATCATTTCTGTCAATGGCAATTTAGTCTTGCCAGAAACTATGTGTACCAATACTCCATCCCATAATCCTTTGTAGTTGCTATTTGGAAAAGGGTCTATGAAAGAAACCCCGTTGGTACTTTACGTCTAGGAAGCTGAACGGAGACTCTTTATCTGAGCTTGTCATATTACAACCCTAACAATCTGGAATTTGAAAAACGTGATGGTTTAAACATTAAACATGAAGTTTATTCGTGGGGTCAAAATCTTATCTTAAAAAACACCCCTTCCTGTAGTAATAGGCCTAGAGAGTTAACGTTAAGAATATTGACGTCACGTGTTTAAAGTGAAAGTAAAAGTTGATTAAGATAGAACTGAATGAAACGGAAGCTTTAACAATTGCCCATGAATGGCAGCAGTGTGATAGAAACAACCAGTATTTTTGCAGACTTAGATTTAAAAGGGTAACAAAACATTCAAACAATCTCTCGAAGCAAACGGTGTAACCAAAGAACACAAAAGATGTCTCTTAGCGTTTAAGAATTGTTGTATAGTTGCAGGTATTGGGTAACGTACAGATCCAAGTTAACTTTAATATAAATGCTCACAGCAGCAACCAGCTACAGCTACGATCGATTACAGTAGTATTTTTGCTATTCTCATGATTTGCAGATTATAGAACTAGTAAGAATGGAAATTTGATTCCCACCACTTTCTAAATCAATTACAGACGTGGAACGCCCTTATAGAGGGATTTCAGTAACGTGACTTTAACCAACTTGACGCAATTTTGAAGGGCAAGATCGCGCGTCTTTTTTGTTTTGACGCGCACGCGTCCTTTGTGTCACAGTAGTATCTATGGTTATGCCGTGCGCGTGTGTTGCAAATACGCTTACTAGTCGTGTCTTTGGCCATTTCAGATACCCTGAGGTATCCATGCGCGTGAGTCAATGGAAGGGACTTTCATAATCAACGTAACGCGTAACGGTATGCTTGGGTACCATATCCACGGTAGCCATATATGCAGTGGTATTGCTTACTGTGTAGCATGCTTGGAACGCTAACCTCCTCGCCTCCCAGTCGCAGACACTGGAAAATTCATGCACCTCTGCCAGATTTGATCCCCTAAGGTTTGATGCAGCCCCCTGAACCCCCATAATTATTTTCTGGCTACAGTTAACATGCCATAGATAAATCCTTCGGTAGAGTTGGCACGGGAGAATGAACCAATTAAAAGGGTTTCATTTCAATTTAAAGAAAAATTGCCAACAAATTCGCAATAACGAAGGTCAAATGGGAACTTTTTAAATGTGTATCTACGATCGCTCATGGTTGAACGTGCTCTCCAAATGGGTATCTATATAAATTTAAAGGTAATTTGTACTTCATTTCTTGCAGTTCTTCCAGTGTTTTGTTGATAATTGGAGTAACCGTTTCTTAACATTTCTGGCATCTTTTTCACATTTTTGACATTCATCCGTGTCACTTGTGTACAGATCTTGCAGTGAGCTCTCCGTATGATGAGGATGGCGCTGTTTACATTTTCAATGGCAGGCGAGAGACGATCCACACAAGTGCGAGTCAGGTACGAAAAACAGTTAATTAAACCCATTGACAACATCTAGTGGGTGGTACTTTGTTAACACCATAAACTGATATCTAAAGCTATGTCTACGTTTGCTTTCTTGCCAAAATTTTCGTCACACTTTACCATTTAAATTAGCCCCAACTAAGTTTATTAGATTTTAATTTTATTATTTGTACCGAATTAAAGCCCAACTAACACTGCGCCGGCGTTTTTTTGGGGTGTCTGTTTTTTGTTTTGTTGATTTTTTTTTTTTTTTTTTTTTTTGTTGCGGCAAAAGAAAAAAGAAGAAACGCTCGGCGTATTTTAGCTGCGAATGAGTTTTGCAAAAATAATAAAGCATATGCCCTCTTAACTTACTTTCTTGTTGCGACACAAGGCCGCAAGGAGACTGTCGCGCGCCACCACCCATGGGGTTTTATAGTAATCGGTCCCCCGTAGAGCGACAGGCTCTTAAACATAACCCCCCCCCCCCCCCCGGCTTGGAACTTAGGCCATTCTTTTTTTTTTGCTGCTCAACCAGCCGTTAAATAGTTAGTTATTGCTTGTAATGAACAATTCTCGTATACTTGCCCATGCATAACACAAATAAATATTCACTGTTTGGATTCCTACTTACTTAAAGTTAACATTCGCACTAAGTTGTCGATGCTCGACCTGTTAGTGAAAGGTTAATAAAAGCCTAGGCCTTTAATAACCGGAGTCTTGGTCTTATTGTACCTGTATTTTTCTACTTTTGCTCTTAGCACATTTGAAGATCGTGAGCAATCCCTTCTCTTCCTTCCCTGAGAAGTGGCTACAGGTATGAAACAGCCCAGTTAAGTCTTTGTACCTCAGTTTCAGCAGGTCAAGGCAAAAAGGTCATGGTTGACAGTGATATTGATTGTAAAATTTAAATCGACTATCAAAAGAGTGCATGTTTAGCTAGGGTTTACTCACATAAAAGTAACAGTGCCCCCGAAACACAATGCCATAGAAGCTCAGCCCACCCGCACACGATTCGAAGACGAAGAAGGTACTCCTCAAAACTTGCCCCAAGTTAGAGTTAACCTCCTATAACAAATAATCTTATTTACCAAAAGAGACCATGTGACTAAATGTCATCCGTACAAATCTTTGCAGGTTCTTCGTCCATCCGACTTTTCATCCATTGTTATGAAAAGATTCGGCTTTGCTCTTTCGGGTAACAAAGACGCAGACAAAAATTCATTCCCAGGTGAGCTAGACTATACCTGTTGCGGTCACAGGTTGATTATCAGAGGCCACTATGAGTACGAAGTATCTTTCTTTTTTGTAATATGTCACAATTCAAAGGCTTGTTTGCAACAGTAGAGTATCTTGTAGGTCAGTGATTCTCAAACGCGGTCCAAAGGGCCGCATACGGCCCCGGGCCCTGTCGGTGCTGCCCCTAGAATGATTTTACCTTTTAAAAAATTATAAAATTTTTGTATTCTGCAAAAAAACTAAGCTAAGTTAGAATAAGGGCAAATATTCCATGCTGACATGTATTTTCATTTATGTATTTGGAGGTCACTATTTGAGTCCTAAGTTTGTTCTCCTGAGGTCTAGAAGTGGTGCTAGGTTACTCACGTAGCAGGCTGTACGGCATATTCCTTGTTCAGTCGTATAGCCTATAGCAAAAATTGGGTATTTTGTTTTATGTACCGTGTAGTTTTGAGAACGTCACAATGCGTTTGTGACGTTTTATCTGCGATTGCTCTATCCATGGCTCTGTTAAATGAAAAAGAATCATTCAATCAGCTTTCAAGATTTTGCCGGCATTTTGGAATGCGGCTCTTGTCCTCAATCACGCTTAACTTCATCCGTTTCTTCATCACTGACTTGAATGTCGAAATGAACATACGAATGCTAGATGCAGAATTATAGACAGGGTAGGGACAGGGGTACATGAACCCCGCCGGTAAGGCTAACCCACTTAGAGTAATTCCATTGTTGTCAGGGACAAAGTAAATATTCCTCGACAACGAACAGCCGAACCGAAGTTCTTGGCAGATTCTTCAATAAATACCTCAAATTTTTGACACGTCTTGAATGGGAGCCTTAAAATTTTGCGACTGTGCGTTTCTCAAACATTTCACAACACCCATTCTTTCGGCAACCCGTTACCTTTGTCTATGTTTTGGGCTGCTACCCCCCTCCCCCCGCCCTCATTGGGGATTTTCGTCCTCCGGCAAATCTTTTTGACCCCCGTTATTGTGGACACAAATTTGGGGTTAAAACTGCGATTTCCTGCGATCTAGGGAGTCTGGAAAACCAAATTTTCTGACCTCAGCGGCAAACTTGGTGGGGTTGAGGTCGGGTTTCTCCCGTAAGACGCTGTAAAAGTGTAAATAGCTCTCTTAAGGAACAGCATTGTTTGTAACATTCGTGCCTCTGAGGCTCTACCACTATTTGTCACAGACACAGCTTCGAAGCTCTAAGTATGGATGTACTTCTCGAGGGTCCTCCCGCTAAGCCCCAGATCCTCCTCTGCGGCCCTCGACCTCAACCCAACCTATGAATTTGGCCCACACCTTCAGAAAGTTTGAGAATCACTGGTGTTAGTATTGTAATGGTTCATATTGTCTGTTGGATATTTTTACTACGGTAATAAAAACCAGATTAAAATATTCAATATCTTTCTCTTTAGACCTTCTGATTGGAGCATACGAATCCGACACAGTCATCTTAGTGAGGTAAATCATGAGAATTTTCCCTTTTTTGAACATTCCAAAACAACATTGAACATTCCTCAACAATTTGGGTATTCTTACACTGCTTCATAGCACCGTTGTATAGGATCGAGAAAATTGGGATAAGTTTGTTCGGTAACACTTTTCAACAAGAAGTGCCTATGCGCACATGTGCTAAAACTTCAGAATTTAGGGTAACTGTAGCTCAATCTGAACAAGTTTTATCCAGGATTTTAGCCCTTCCAACTAAACTTCTGTAGTGTTGGACAAGGCTTGTCATCACCTTTACATTAGCTCCGCTGAATGTTGCATCTACGACATGGAATCATTGAAAAGTGTTTAATGAGTAGAACACTTTCCTTTAAAGGTATATCTAGGGTCTAAAGTCGCATGGGTGGATAAATATAACTCATATTTCTAAATATATTCGTAGCTCATTCCATTGCCGAGATCCACAATAGTTCACTGTTTCCTATTTTAAACCAGTTGAGTTTTGATGTCATGCTTGTGTCACTTACATTGAAAGTTTGTGTCTTCTCTTGAAGTAAATTATAAAATAGCCTAGGGAATCATTCACTTGTTATCATAAAATTTACAAGAATACAAGAGATACGTTTGGGGGGTCAAAGACCTATTTACACTTTCCAAAATATAATATTAAGGCAGTATTTTGTGCCCCAAAATCATACATTTTACAATTTATTTCAAATACTTTTTCAAACTACGCCCTGATTGGAGGGGGTCCAAAGAAGAACGTCTTTTGTAATCTTATGAAAACGATGAAAGAGTAGATGACACCTGTTGGTAAATGATCCTATACGTGCAAAAAAGGTCGTTTGAAATATATATGTACATTATGTACTTTCACGTTGCTGTATTACAACATTACGTTGATCAGTTTGTTAGATGAGGTTTTACAGCTCAGTTTCCAACCAATTGGTGAGGGTTTGGAAAAAGGTTCAGTGACACTAGCAGAAAGAAGGAAAAACAGAAGCATACAAGTAACCTGAGTTATCTGGCTACACAAAAGTTTCATCACAACTTACTGTCCTGTAAAACAGGAGTTGGACCAATCTACGATTTTACAACTGTTTTAGACCTAATGTATTCCTGTTGTATTTACAGAGTTTATATTCTCATTAAGTGGAATAGGTGGGAAAAGTGGGGTGAGAAATGTTGGCCCTTATGTGTAGAAATACATTAAAACAGTCGAAGGAATTTTACAAGACTACCTCTAGTTGGGGGCTTAGCACTTTGGGCCGAAACATTTACGCATATTTGCCGAAATAACATTTATTATGGCCAAAAGTAGCCCTAATGGGGTGGGGTGATTAGAACGCACAACCGCCCTCCCATCCCTTTACTCCTTTGTGGTCGATTTCTTTATCACAAAAGGAACTGGAGTTTATTTTTCTTTCGTTACGTCAAACAAAGATTAGTAAAGTTAGAAAAATTCCCGTTTGTCCTTTATATGAAAAATCCTGTTACGACAGGCCAACCGTGTGATTATTTTCCATCTTTTACTCAGCGGCGTAGAAAGATGTTTGACTTTGGGGGGGGGGCAGACCAGATGTGACTTCTCTACCTTAAATCCCCCTCCCACACTAAAACACATTTGCTCAATGTGATTCTTCCGATTTTAATTTGAGCAAAATAAAAATATTCAAAGCAAAAGGAAACAAAAACAACACCATGCAGAGTAAGTTTTTGTTTAGGGGGCTCTGGAGGACTGGAGATTGTGTGGGGGTGACTCCCGGTTACTATCTAAGCGGAGCGCCACCATAGGTTGGCGCGGAGCGTACCAAGAAAATTTTAGATTTGAATACGTCCCAGATCGCCGGAAATGGCACTTGTCAGGCTTGATAGCAGCCATCAAGATGTGCAATTTTTGTGAAAAAATGTAAAGCTTGATTTGATTTTTTTTATAAAACACATTTCTGTGAGGACAGATTAGTTGAGCTGGCCTGGACTTGTGGTCCGAGGATTGGCAGTTTGAACCCCATTTACTATCTAAGCAAAGCGCCACCATAGGTTTGCGTGGACGGAGCATACCGAGAAAATCTAAGATTTGAATACATCCCAAATCACCGGAAGTGGCGCTTGCCAGGATTTTTGAAACCATCAAGATGTGTCCTTGTTGTGCAAATTTTGTAAAGTTTGATTTGAATTTAACAATTTAAGTCTGTTACAATCTATCCGACTTCATTCAAAATTGTTCAGCGTTGAGTTATCCCCCATGGATTTCAGTGGATTAGTTGGAACTGAGATTTTCCACAGCCAGAGTTTTTTAACGTATTATTAAGTTGAGTAAAGGTAGCCCCACGATTTGCCCGGCGAACGGCCAACGACCCGAAACTCCGACAGCCCCAATGCCGTCGAGTATTGGTGAGGTGGGATTTGAAGAAAGCCTGTGTACTAGCCTACATTTCATTCGGGTCATATATTGCATAAAATTTGTATATACTAGAGAAGCTAAGTTCCGAGTTGATTAAATGTTTTTTCCAGAATCTAAACTGTAAAACTGCAAAGCGCGAATTTTTCGGGTCATTTTTCACAAAAAACATAGGCCTATGTAATTATTAAGAACAATAAGAAAGAAAAAGCTGTAGGGGTTCTAGACCGTAAAGGAGATAATATGCATTGTATCGAAACTACCTTGACTATCCGATGAAATAGCCAAATATTGCTCGGTGAGTCCTTCACCAACTGGCCGTACCGCATGACACACAAGAGAACAGTAGCTAGGCTTTGCAATATGGGATGAAATTTACGACCTCTACATAAACTGTGTGTCCTTTTCCTACGTGTTATGGTAAGGGGGAAAGAACTCGCGCTATCTAAAGAAGTAGAATGAAACTATTGAAGAAACTAGAATATCTCTCCTACGCGCATAGCGCACCGAAAATTTTAGGTTTTTATTAGAGAAATTGTCCTCTTAAGAGCAAAAATGGGTAAAACGAAACTGTAAACTGTCGCAATTATTGGGGAGGCCAAAATGACATTTGCCCCCCCCCCCTCAAAACATATTGGGGGCCATAGCCCCCTTGGCCCCCGGTTCCTACGCCGCTGTTACTAGAAATGATCCTATTGCTTTAATGTTTGGTAACTTCGGTTTACAATGCACGCTTGGAAGGAAAGTGTACCGTCACAGAGACAGCCTGTGCAAGATTAGTATTTTGTATTAACAAGCCTAAGTTCTTTCGACATCAAATCCGGGTCAAAGGGAATTCATTTTGAAAGAAAAGTTCTTTATTTGAGGTAAATCTCTTAAGCTTGGAAAGAAAAGGTTGAATAGTATGACGTCTAAACAGCTAAATGTGTAAAGAAAAGAAAACAGTTAATCAAAGCGTTTGTCTCTGTGCGAAGAAATACGTGAACTTGGAATGCTGGTACAGCAAAATCCCCGGAATGGTAGAGGTGTGCCACCTTAAGAAGCGCAGAAGGTGGGCATGGGCGAAAGTTTTGGTCTACTATAGCGAAAAAGATAGGTTCCATCTTTACACGTGGGCAGAAAAAACAAGGATCGCTTATGGTGGTACATCGTACGCTGGCTACGCCCATGAATTTTTGTTCTTTAAATTGTTTATGTGAAACAGGCACAAAAAATTAGTGATCTTATTCTTATGTTGTGGTTAAGTATGAAAAAAATAAAGAAAAAAAAAGTGAGAGCTCTTTTTATGGCCAAAGAAGCAATCACGTCAAATGGACATTGTTTTTATTTTTTCAGGACAAGACCAATCATCCGTCCCGAGATATCAGTCTCGTTTTCAGAGGACGGTGTCCACTTGTCACGTTTAAACAGCTCTACTTCTTTTAATGGGTAAATATGTAGTGGCCTATAGGAAACTTCGTCTATGTAGAAACTTGTAGATTTCCCTCAGTTAGAGTAGATTTCCCTCAGTTAGAGGCGAACGTCCTGAAATTCTGGTAAAATGGAGATTGTTCAATGGAACTGCAGATTAAGCGAGGGGTGGAAAATTAACTCCCCTTTGAAGTGTGTCTGCCACTATTTTATTTCCCCTACACTTGGTAATGATATCACAAATATGATGTTAATGTTACGTAAGCTTTACAAATGAGATTGCTTTTCTGTTGAATGTGCAATACAAAAAGGTATTGACGGATACCGATAGAGGCCATATTAATATCAGACAACCTCTGGTTAAAGCAGTCACGGTGTCTTTAGTGAAAGTATGCATAGCCAACCAAGAATCGGTTGCATCAGAATAACATCTATATTAAGCTTGACTTTTCCGTCACCCTTTGATGTTTAGCCGTTCAGTCTTAAAAAAGTGTAGATATATTTTTCGGTAAGCTATTTGTTTGTGGTAAGGCCGTAAAGGCGACGATGCCTCAGGGCCGTCCAAACCGGGGGTGAGGTGGGAATGAATGCCCTAATAATTTTCAGTTTTTATTTAACAAAAACGTTCAAAACTACATGAGAAGTCAAACCTCGGGAGTTGAATGGTTCAGCCCCCTCAATCTTAGTAACCTTCTGACGGCACTGAGCCTTCTCATGAACTTCATGATGTTTTATCATTATAGCACGTGTTACCTTTCACATATAATATAATTTGCATTTTCATGGATTGCGTTCGGTTCACTTTCAAGCACTAGATGAGAAGTAGCTATCATACTTAAAGTTCTTGAACCTTTCGGGGAGAAGAAATGTCGAATTGGCTAGCTTCCCATGACAAATTTTACAAGCTTCTCTTCGATATTTCAGGTAGCCTGACATTGTGAAATAACTATTCTAAAAGACCGGGCAATCAAGCAGGGTTATATCTAGCCTGTGTTACAGGTGACAGTTTGAGTGCCTGTAAAAACTTAAATAAAAGTACCACTTGTGAATGATTAATGAAAACAGAAAGTAGAGCCTCGAAACTGAAAAACGTCCGTACTATCAGACTATATTTCGACATAAGCATAGTTACAAGGAACTTTAGTGAGGTCACCGGTTAAGTTCTTGTAAATCCATAACTGACTAGTTTCATTGCTGTCGATTCTGACCGCCATTTTGTGATGCTTATTTCTCTTTTGACCATCAGTTTCAGTTTTGAAATGTGTTTGTCTTACTCAGTTCGGGGCACCACGGATCAAAACTGTAAGTACCTGAAACTACACACGTAGATTTACTTGTATGGCATAGCCTGTGCCTAATTTTGATAAAAGGTTCATGTCATCATATTAAGATTGGTGGTGGGCTTGTAATCAAACAGTTCTCATATTGACGTTTCACCAGCAATCTAATAGTGCTCTTCATCAGGATGCTCTTCACCAGCCTGGATGGCACAAGATGAGTAGGGGCACACCCTCCGTTGATATTTATTGAAAGTGCACAATAAATCCCATCCCTCTAATCATGGAACTATACTTCTTCCACGCTCTGATCGAACCGAATGACCTCTGTTGGGTATAAAATCCACTACTGTACATCGTAATCAGCTGTCTGCCCGACGGAAAAGTCAAAACTCCGGAACTACTTATGGTCGCTTGTGACTAATACAAGGGAACTATGCGATTAAGGATAAAACTCCCTACGTTTTACAGAAAATCAGAAGGTTTCATTCATAGGTCTGCCTACATTAGAATGCGGCGTGTACTGTATGCGTATATATATATATATATATATATATATATATATATATATATATATATATATATATATATATATATATATATATATATATATATAACGCTAATTCCCACCTTAAGGGGAAATTGTTATATCTGCTTGTACATAGGGCGAAAAAAAGATAATAAAATACATAAGAAATAAATTCGCCCTAACGTCTAAACATATAATTAACGTTATTTCAATGGCCAGCCATCCGTTCGTGTTAACAGCTAGGTGTCCGTAAATTTGACAACTTTGAAGTAATGGCATCTAGTTTGTAAATTAAGAGGGCGCCCTTGTAAGTTTACGTACTACTATAGGAAAAGTGTGTGGAAACGTTAAGGCGAGACTTATATTTCACCCGAAAAATTTTTTCCCCTTAAGGTCGACTTTTCAACAACAACTTTCCCCCTAAGTGCCGAATTAGAGAAATGTATATATATATATTTATATATATATATATATATATATATATATTGAAACAAAGAAAAAAAGCCTCAGCAGACATTGCTTCGCGTTTATGAATTAAGTTTATCAAGCTTTCGGCCAGTGCATCGGCCTTCTTCGGGATACTATATAAGAAAGAAATGGAAAGGAGATTAGTGTTTACAATGGTACTTATAACTAAGTCTGAAATAGAGTGGTGTAAGAGAAATAATTATGAGAATCAGATGCTTTACTAAACGAAAAAACCTACTTCCTACTAGAAACTACCTAACAGAGAAAGTCTAGACATTAAATGTTGATATCATACAGTTCTAGGTAGTACTTACATGGCAAAATTAAAGATTAGAAGATAACTTAAGAATCTACACAATGGTAACTTAAGGGAAGTGAATTGGTATGTTGCCATCTGGTGCTGCTGTAAGTGTGCAGGGGTCATGAAATGTCATTGTCTACGTTGATACCATTAAGGCTTAAAGTTTTAAGTTTTAATATATATATATATATATATATATATATATATATATATTTAACGAAATATAAGAATATACACGTAGATGTTGAGTGCTGTAAAGTGGCAGTTGCATATTTGTGCATATATATATATATATATATATATATATATATATATATATATTATATATATATATATATATATATAGGTCGAAAGTTGTATAAAATGTTTCTTCGATCATGAATTTAATCAATACCAAGTACTAGCGTAGCCCTTGTGAACAAGGGAAAGAACAGAAGAAATAAATCAGAGAACAAATTAAGCCATGAGCGCAGGACTTGAACCCAGCGCCTGTCGTTCACAAGACGACCGCTCTAACCACTAAGCTATCAAGGCTTTGCAGTGTCAAGCGTGGCAATTTAGGTACAAATACCGGCCCATCTCAATTTCCTCTCTCCTGTTACCATGGTAACCCCCCAAAGCGGTAAATGAATAATTCATTACCCCATCGACTTATTTTTAATTACCTTTCATTCTGTATCTATAAATTATGGTTTCAAAGACATGGAAATTTTCTGTACCGCAAATGCGGTATTTCCCTTTAAAAGCAACACATTCCAATACCTTTGTGGGTTTGTCTAGCGAAAAATCTATTGTGTAGGGGAGAGGTACGTGTCCCGTGCCACCATGTAACTATTGTCACCGTATGATACTATCATTCCATTTGATCTGTCTTATAGGTGGTAACAGTGAGACAAATATCTAAAAGGAATTAAGAGTGGTGAAAATAGCATTTTGTACTAGGCTTAGGCCTGAGCAATGTTCTCTTTCACTTTAAATTGCGAAAGTTGCCCATTATTTGACAACCCAGATGCTTAGTGTAAGAAGTTTCTCAGGAGAGCCAATGCTTCACTCTGAAAATAAATTATTCAGAAACGACGTTATGTAACGTTCGTTTCATTCATTAACTTTAATTGTGCAGGTGTAAAATATGTATGGCTGTAACTTACACTTATACATAGACCCCTTTCCAAATAGCAATTACAAAGGATTGTGGGATAGAGTTTTTGTGTGCATTATTTTTGTCAGTGGCATTTTACAGTGGACAGGAATGATGCAGACCAAAACACTATCCCACAATCCTTTTTAATTGCTATTTGGAAAAGGGTCTATTCTCAATGAATATTGTTCATGTTGTGAGGCTATTTTTCAAACCCACCATTTCATTTTCTAAGCGGGTTGTATGTTGTTATCAATTCCATCGTCAACGGCCCTTCCAAGGGACTAAAAGAAATTCCGTGCTCCTCCTTAGCATTTAGAATTCTACTCAGTTTGGACGCTGATAAATCATCTCCGAGGGCGTTGTTCGACATGGAGGGTGTACCGAGCAAATTGGAACTAACGGTCAACCTTACAAAACAACAAGCTCATTGCAGGAATTGGACGGCCGTTATGAAGGTAAGTTATAAGGAAAGCAGTTTTTCCAAAACTTCTGGAGTGGAGTCACAAATTTCATTTAATTAGATGATCATATCCTGAAATTTTAAAGAGCGCTTCCTGCTTGCCGTTTACCTTTTTCTTTTTTACGGGCGAAAATGAAAACAAAGGTAAAGATCTACGGGAAAAAGTTTCATCCTCCCCCCCCCCCATTTTAAATAAAAGTTATATATATATATATATATATATATATATATATATATATATAGAAAGTATAAGCAAAAATAATAGCAAGAAACACAACTTTTGCTGCTCCACTATAATAAGTATAATTCAATACGTTTCGGTCATTCGACCTTCCTCAGTTGAACTTTCTTATTCTCGTTATATATATATATATATATATATATATATATATATATATATATATATATATATATATATATATATATATATATATATATTATAAGTATTCTGAACCCTTAACCAAAATACTTCTGGAACATTCCTCCTTCCCTTGAAAGTAATCACCCCCCCCCCCTCCATGATTACAGAGTGTGTGAGGTTGTGGTTAGTGAAGGGAGTAACACTAAGGATACCAAAAATGTTATAGTTCATATTCAATAAGTTTAAATGTTAACGCTACAAAGCTTCTATTTTAAGTGTACGCAGCATAGGCTAAGGAAGATTGTCAAAATTGGTGGGGAGGCAAGATCGGAGGACCAGTATGTGACACTATCTAAGGCTTTTAGAGAACCTTTTAGATGTGGCATTGTACTCCGCAAAGCTGGTTCACTAAGCGAACTGCTCCCATTAACACGCCAATGGGTAGACAAAATAAAGCATTGAGGGAAAGTAATGGAATGACCAAGGGGCTCGTTTCAGGGCCTTCAGTGCATTTCCAGGGGCGAGTTAACATATCTTCAAATGGATTTGATATGCACTAATTAGTAGACCACAAATATCAAAATTTGATAATGACTTTTTTTTGGCATTATTTTTTGTTCTATAGCCTGACGCAGAATTAACGGACGGTCGGTTTTATGATGCATGGGGATTGTAAAGGGGGATTAGATCAACGATGGCAGGTTGCATAAGCTTTGGAACAACATTATCATACAAATTGTCCAAAAGTAATATGTGGCACGTACTTAGTTGCTATGGAGGTGCGCAAAGAGCGCTAAAGAAACGCCTTCTTAAGGCAATTTAGTAATTATCCGCATTTCATCGGAGGCGGTTTCTAATACTAGTCAGCAGTAGAAGAAGGAACGTATACATAGCTCTTTATATTTTTTGGATAAGTACCCTATTTTTAAGGGGAAAGTGGAGAGCGAGGAAAATTCTGAGGTGACGCATAACCTCTCATGACCTCGTAGATCACCATTATTTACGGTATAATTAATTCAAAGGGTAGGTCAGCTGCTTTATTCCTGGATATATCAAAAGCATTTGATACAATCGACCATCAAATTTGACTTAGGAAAATGTATATGTATGGTGTAAGGGGTGTAGCTCTGAAGTAGTTCCAAAACTATTTAAGTGATCGTACACAGTTTGTTAGATATAAGGGTAAAGACTCTTCTTCTAGGAACATTAATATAGGAGTGCCACAAGGGTCCATTTTAGGACCACTACTATTCCTTGTATATATTAATGACATGAGTCAGACGTCAAATCTTTTAAATTTCATCTTGTTTGCTGATGACACAACTAATTATATTCATGATCCTAGTGTTAATAAAGCTGTAGAAACCCTTTCTTTTGAATTTAAAAAAGTGTATGGTTGGTTAGCGGCAAACAAATTATCTTCAAATGTTATTAAAACTAAATTATGGTATTTGCAAATGCAAAGAAAGCCTATCTAGATCATACGATTACGATTAATGACACGATTATTCACAGCGTACACAGTACCAAATTTTTGGGAGTTCAAATAAACGATCAGTTATCTTGGAAAGACCATATTTGTGGAATCACTAAAAATTATCTAGAATAGTAGGTCTCATCTCTAGACTGAGAGAATTTTTGTCCAGCAAAACGCTTCTAACCCTTTATAATGCTCTCTTTGTTCCACATCTTAACTAAAGTATATTACTATGGGGCAACTCCTCAGATTATTTACTCAATCAGCTTTGCGTTTTGCAAAAGCGAACCTTAAGGCTTATCTGTAATGCCCCCTTCAATGAGCACTAACAGCCTCTCTCTTTTTCCAAAACAAAGTTCTCACCTTACATGACATTTACAATTACCAGCTGGGAATCTTTTTATATAAACACAAACATAGAAATCTCCCTTCCGATTTCATCTCATTCTTCCAGACTAATAGTGAATTCCATTCTTACCCTACTAGATTCAAAGACAGTCTCCTCTTTCCGCATACTAGGACTTCTTTAGCCCAGGCCCAAGTAAGAATTACAGGTGTAAATTTTGGAACTCCTTACTCGATCCCATTAAACAGTCTTACACCTTTAGCCTATTTAAGAAAAAACTAAAATATCACCTGCTCGATAAATATAATGAAGGGTAATAGTAGTCCCGGTTAAACTGCGTCATTGCAAAACTTATAATTTTTCTTCCCCCTTTTTTGTTCGTTCCTTTTTTTTTTTTTTTTTTTTTTTTTTTTTTCTTTTCTATATGATTGTATATGATCACTTGTTATCATACTGTACTTTGATAGGGACCAGACTAGAAAAGTGAAAACTTCCTTCTGGTTCCTCTTCCTTTCATGTAGTATTTTTGTGTTAAATATTGTATCGTATGGCATGTGCTTATGCAATACTTGTACTGTTTTGTTATTAGTACCTACAAAGGAAGGAAGAAATAAACTGAAACTGAAACATTTGCGCGCGAAGCGCGCCAAAACTTTTTGACTTATTTACACCTTCTTAGTATTGAAAATGATTTAAATTTGTCACTAATGCAAAATAATGTGATAACGATGATTAATATTCAATACCGTTCAAGCTATTTGTTTATTTGCCGAAAATTATTCCCAAATTATTGGGGCCCAGAGGTATCTCGGCCCCTCTGTCAAATCATTGGGGCCGCACCCCTGGCCCCCACTTCCTTAGCCTATGCGCAGGTATATAAAGGAACGGAGTGTAACGGGTGCGAGTAGCACATAAAAGTGTAACGATGTATGAGGTGTCCAAGTAGGCACGTAAGCTATCTATTGGGTGCAGTTTCGAGACATTCATAGGAGTATACAAGGCGGGGGAGGAGGAGACAGACCCCCCCCCCCCCCCCCCGCCGCCATTTAGGCAAAATTAATGCTAGTTTTGGGCAAAATTTTATCTATTTTGTGGCAAAATTGTAGCAATTATGCATATCAGTTTGAACAAAAGTGGGCAGCTCTCTCCCCTTCATTGAAAAGTCATACGGGACATTTTTTCCAGCCTCCCTCCCTCGATGCTGAACCGTTTATGTCCAAGAAAAACCTTTATTACCCAAGAAAGTTGTCCGATATTTGTCAAACATCTACCCCAGAAATAGAGTTTCCCCGAACTCCGGGGGATGTAGCCCCCACCCATGGCTCGTAGGCCTATGCCGAACCTTTATCAAGACAGTGGTAACACTACATGACATCTTCCGAAGAGAAGAATCTTTCGAGCCTGCTGTCCAGAGTTTCTCCCTCTCCCTCTCCCTCGATGCTCGTACAACTGGAAGTCACTTTTCATATATAACGCCACGTTTCGACAAATGAGAGGACTGCTCCATAACATATTTATAAGTTGATTTTACGACAGTTGGACGGGACAAATAAAGTGAAGCCATTTGAAGATAGCTATTTTCACTTCATCATTTTGATATGACAGGATATATTTCAGTAATCATTTTGATTAAAAATCATGCACGGCTTTGATTCAAAGCGCATGCTCCTTTTCATAACATCTTATACTTTTTAAAAGAACAGGAAGGGGGAAGGAATGGACACGGAAAAAAAGAATGTTTCGATGAAAAAAACAAAAAATTATATCCTTGGACTTGGAAAAAAATTGTATTACTCAAAAATTTCTCTTATTGATATCCGAACTGATCGACGTCTTCGAGTAAAGTTGCAAAAAGTTTTACTTTTAAAGAATGTTTCTTTATCTTGTGAACCAAATTATATTTTTCTTTTTGGTGAAAATATCAAGATCAATAACCTTATACTATTGTTAAAAAAATCTTGTTTACGATGAAGAGTTAAAAGAGATGGGAAGAAGGGGTCCATGCAGCTTCAGTGGAGTAAAGCAAAGGAGACGAAATTTTTCAACCTCGTGCCGTTATAACTTCCTCATACCTTGTTTCGTTGTAAACGTATTGCCGTTTTTACAATTAACAAGAAAGCTGCCATTTTTCAAGCAGTTGACTTAACCCAGGATTAAAAAACTTTCAACTTTTGCCCAAGACGTATTCATTCAACTTTTTTGAATGGTCTTGAATGTTTTTAATCCATGGGAAAAAAGTCTATTGCTATGTTTTTATGACGTCATACGCTCGCGTCCATTTAGTAGCGTGAATAATTTCCTTTATAATCTGTTTCCACTAATTTCGATGTTGCAACTATCACTTGAAACATTCACTTCAGAAATATGTGCAGTCAGCACATCATCCTGAAAATTTGTTACTTTTACATGATTTTCTGAAAACTTGATATTTCAAAGGATACCCCGGTGATAAGATATAAAAGTGTCATAAAAGCAAGTTATATTTGATCTCTATGCTTGTGTAAATCCCAGATTTTAATAATTTGTCGCCTTTGGAAAAATTAATTTACTAAAGAAATTTTCTTATCACACCAGTCTTCTGCATTATGGGATATCTGTTAGGTCTATGTTCATACAGGCAGACTGTTACATTTTATTTATTTACTTCTAGTCTTGATTCATGTGGCAGAAATATAATGACCCTTTTCGTTTTGCAGCTAATTTAAAAATTAACGCTATTCAATGTTTCACGGATGAAACAAGTGAGTGAGTGAGTGAGTAAGTGAGTGAGTGGGTGAGTGAGTACATACAACTTTATTACTCCATAAAAAGGAAATTCAGGTAGCAATCGAAAAAAAGGAAAAGCGAAAGATTTTGGACGCAATCTGCAGGTACTGCATAAGTTTTTGTGACCTTGAAACGACTGAAGTCTTTTCTTTACAAGAATAACTTACCTTCAAACGGGAATATCTGAAGTTATGAACAAAATATCGGCCTGTGGGCATGTGGAGATCGCGCATTATCTTTCATTCAGGAGATTGTCGCATGAATATTCCTTTAAGCAGTGGCGTCGCCAAGGGGGGCCAGGGGGGCACGTGCCTCCCTGGAAAACCTTGTGCCCCCCCCCCCCCCGTGTGCCCCCAACTGAGATCTGAGATTTTGAAAAAAAATGTATAGATCTTCTGTAAGTTCTGTAGTTAGAATATTTGACTACCATGTTTCATATGATTTGATTCTTCTTAGGACAAGAAAAGGCAGCAATTTGTATTTTTTAGAATAAAAAAATGGCCCCATCTCATAAAGCAGACAGTGTTCTCTGTGTCGGAGGCTGAGCATCGGTCTTGGTAATCTATCCATAATCCTCGCCGCCTCAATAGGTGTGAGTATACGCCTTGATAAAGTGTAGCGGAAATGTCTGCCTCGCGGACTCAGTAACCAAAACAGTGAATGGTGTTGTTTGGTACGTACAGTACCATGGAATTTGCCTGCCACCTGCGTTGCGAATTGTAATGTAAGCTCAGTGCCAGCAATTTCAAGGAGACTTTTCTGTATTTTCTTCTTCGAAAAAAATAATTCTAATAAATATTAAAAGAGAAATATATGATACAAAATTCTATGATCACTTTAATCCCGTAAGACTCCAATCACTCAGTTTGTAGATCATGAGAATTTCACGTTAATTGAAAAGTCCACAATCGAACGAATATTTGATCGTTGATTCGGCAATACACATGCACTTTTTTTCACTTTCATGAAAATTTCTCAATATATGCATAATTTTTTTTTTTTAGTTCCTAAAAATTCGTTATTTTTTGACAGAAATTTTACTTCAAAAAGGTAGCGTATGTGGCACCAGATTGCATCTAAGGACAACTAATTTTTCAAAAATTTTAAAAGGGGAGGGGGACACCCCCTCCCCTTAGACCCCTCCCCCCGGCCGGCGGTCACACAACATACTGCATGCGCCCCGATCTAGTTGTGCCCCCCTCATCGAACGGTTGTGCCCCCCCGAATGAAAAGTCTGGTGACGCCACTGCCTTTAAGGACAAGTGTTGTTGCCGTATGGAGAAAAAGGAAACAAAATCGAAAGAAAGCAAAAGATCTTAGACAAGAACGGAGCATGTTCAAATATCAGAACAGATTTGCCACAATTGATATTCTTTTAAATGTGTTTGAAAATCGTAAGAAAGACGTTGTTTCTAGTAAAAGTAAATAATAAGTGAAGAGAGTTTGTACAAAGATTTACATTCTAAAAGCCACCTGTTCAAATTTTGAGCTTTGACCCGAATCTCATCAACCGAACACCTATTGATTCATTATTGACGCAATTCTAGTCAAATATTTCACCAAATTTCGGTTCGGTGTTCTGTTGATCAGAGCTTTCCAAGGAGGTAAGATTTTCGCTTTATTTTTGCCCATCTGTTTTTTAATAATAAATTCAAAGGGGAGTTAAATTATTAAAAAAAAAGAAACTCCCCCTAATAAATATGAACCTTAAATTATTTTCCCCGCCCATTGAGAAGATCGTAAACGTTTTTACAAGTGCCCTTTTACGATTGAAAAAGTGAGGGGGTGTTTTCAACTCTTTCCCACTCAAAGTTTCTCCAATTTGATTTTTGTTTTTTTTTTCCCCATTGCAGGGATTTTTTTTAAACCAAATTACAGGAATAAAACCTTTCACCCCGATTTTCCCTTGTCAGGTGGTATCAGTGGTCCCCCCCCCTTAATCCCGAAGACCGAGGGCTTTTTTTCTTATCCCCTGCAAGGGAAAAAGTTGCTCCTTTACCTAGAAGACGCCAAAAACCAGTACTAGGGAATGAACAGGTAATATTTTTATAGTCCCCCCCTGCCCCCAAGTGTACACACCGAAACTGGTGGTAATTTTTTTGGTTAAACACAAGTGTTTGAAGTAAATTTGCGATGTTTTTTTCGTTAGGCCTTCTAATTATCTCTACAACTAAGCAGGCTCCTTAGCCAGAATTCTCAGTCAAAGGTGCGATCACAAAATAAGACGTACAAGAAAAATTCTTGGGCATGTAGTATTAAAACTTAGGCCTTTGTACTGCAAAAAGGATTTAGGAGGCAAAGTCTTTTCGAGAGTCTAGGCTCAGCCCCCAAACCTCATCCACCAAACCCTCCCTCGCTTGGGCCCTAAGACGTCCTTGTTACTAAAATAAAAGTAGGCCTCATTGTAACTAGATCAAGGGGGCCTTAAAATTTCCAACGCTGCAGGATAAAGGCCCCCCTTTTCGTAGTAAGTTTTTTAAAAATTAAGAAAAACAAAAATTTTGCAAAAAATAAGGGGAAGTAAATTTTAGTTGTTAACTCCCCTTTGGTGCAAGAAAGGATTTCTTTAACGAGTAAAACTTAATTTTCCCTTTGCAATTTTTTTCCCTTCAGATTACCAAATTTTTTTTTTTTTTTTTTTACAAAATGGTATTTGACAAACGGAAACATGCGCACCTGGGACCTGGCCCTTCTAACAGGTTTGAGAGGTGAGTCACTAGGAAACAATGTGGGGCCCCCCCCCCTTAAGCCAATGACAAGGTTACTGAAAGGGGCGAGATTGGCTTGGCCAGGGGGCCCGAAAAAAAAGTTTTTCAAGGTGTGGTGAGATTGGTGGTAAACAACCAGTTAGAGCCAAAGGCCTAACACTTTTTGGAATTTTCCCTATGTGGGGCCCTTTTCCCCCCCTTTTTTGGCCCTTACGGGCCCTTGGAAACAATGAAAACTGTAAAAATGAAAAAGCCATTTTTTGCATATAAACAGAAAGGGGATTTCAAAAATTGAAAAAAAGGTTTTTTTTGCTAAATTGTAAAATTTTTTTAATCTAGAAACCCCTTTTAATTGTGAAAATGTTTGCCCAAATAGTCCCCCCAGGATTTTTAAGGATACTACAAGTTCAGATGTGTTCTATCTCTGGCGCCTGCGAAAGTACCCAAATTACGTCCCCCCTTTTTTTTCACCCACTAAAAAATTATATTTCACCAAAAAAATCACCCCTACGGTGGCACCCATTTTCCCAAACAAAAAGATTTTTTCGAAAATCCGGGGATCCAGGGCCAGTATAGATAGTATAAAGGTATAAACCCCCCCCCCCCCCCCCCCCTCCCCACAAGCCAACGTTTCCCCCACCCCTTCAAACTTTGGGGCTTCAATCCAGTTTTTTTTTATATTTAACCCTACTCTGAACCTCCGGGAAATCCCTCATCAACTACCTCCCTTGCCTTCCCTTGGACTACGCCACCGCTATCGAAATTCGTAATTCCCATTTCCTTCCCAAGGGGTTAAATTTTAAAAAGATTTAAAATTCCATTGGGGAATTTCCCCCCAAACAACGTCCCCCCTGCCCCTGAGCTTTTTTTTTATCAAAAAAAGGTAAAAGGTAAAAATACAAATCATGAGATTTAATAAAATTTTTTTTTTAAAGGGAATTTTTTTTTTATGGCTCCATCTTCCCATAAACCTTGGTAAATATAATAGGGGGAGAAAGAGTTTTATTTTGTTACTTTCCCAACTAATACATCCAGAAAATGTGGAAAGTTGTATGTTGGAGTGTGCTAAGTAAAAAATGTGAAAAGAAGTGGGGGTGAGCTAACCGTTTTTTTGTTTTTAGGCAAAATAGTAGGGTTTTTTTTTTTTTTTTTTAATCACCTACCTCCCTTTGGTTCTATAAATTCCGTAAAGTCCACACCCCCCCCACATTTTTTAAAAAGCTTAAAAAAACATGTTTGTAACTAATATATTTTGCCAGCCATTGTTTTTTGGGAAAAAAAAGTCCCCCCCATGAACGCCCGCCACATGGAACTGTGTTACAAAAACGGAACCAGGGCCCCAAAAACATTTTTTTTTATAACTAGTGCCTTTTTTTTTGGTTGGCCCTAAAGGGTTCCAAGGAATCAAAAAGGTCCCCAAATTTTCGGGCCTAAATTTTGCCAAAAAAAAATCAGTCAAGAACTCCTCAACCTTAAGTCTAATCAAGTTGAAACTTGGTAGGTAGGTATCTGACCATGAAAATCAGTCAGTATGTGGAAAAAAAAAAAAGTTGTCATACACCAGAATATAAAATACCAAGAAATTGAAGACAAAAAAATTTGAAGTTTTTTGGCAATTTTTTGGCCAATTTCCCCATATGTGATTTTGGCCTCCCTTTTTAATTTCGTTTGTTTTTTTTTTTCAGCAAATGGTCCTGTTTACTTTTTTATGGTTTTTGAGGTGAAAAATTTTGAGAGGCACAAGTGACAAAAACCGTTGTCCCCCCCTAAAACCTCCCTTTTTTTTTCTGTTCTTTTCCCCACCACTTGGTAGCAAACAGCTGATTTTCCATGTACATGGGAGACTCGGATGAAGTATCTATTAACGTTACCGTTACCAACAGTGCTGAGGACGCTTTTGGTGCCAAACTTTACGTTTACATTCCTGAATCGTTTGAACTGAGCTCGTCCCAATCAATACGTGCGGTATGTATTACGTTAATTCCTTGCTTGCATAACTTCCGTTTCAGAATAAATCATGGTGCAAACCGAAAATACCAGAAAGATGACTTTTAATGGCCAATTTTCTCACCCCGAATGTTTTAAACCCTCCTTATAAAATTTACGTTTAGCACTCAAACAATCAGAACAACCGTTTGAATTTGCTCCTCCCGCAAAGCATTTTTGTTACCACAGGCCGTTTTTTGAGACATAAGGAAACTTTACACTTGCCTGCTTAGCTGTTCTTCGGCTTCCTCCACATACGGCTACAGCAATTCCTATATGTAGCGATTAGCCTAAAGGCTTTCTAATCTCACCTCAGACAGTGAAATTCTCTCTACTTAGTTTACTTTTAGCCCCACCTCCAATTTAAACAAAAAACACCTGTCTAGTACACCTCCAAAACAGAGGCACAGTTCCTGGCCTGCTCTGAGTTTAATTTGCTCGAGGCCATACATATTGACCAACCAGAGTAAAGCTTAATTGTTTGAATAAATGTCAATCAAAGTGCAGTCATCAGCGGTGCTTAGAACTCTGGGGTTATTCCTAAATATGTTTGGACAGGGAGTTGCTAGCTTGGGGGATGCCATATATCCCCTTTAACGATGACGTTCGTTCGCTCTGCGGGCTAAGTTAATACTACCTTAACGTTCTATGCAAAGGATCTGTCATCAGTCCATACTTTCGCATTGAGTTAGGCAGTGTACAATGCCGACTCTCAGTGGCGTAGTGTAGACCCACCCTCAAAAAAGCAGCTACGCTACAGATAGCTGCTTGTTCAAGGCGTATGGTAGCTGTTCGTCAGAGTAACAGCATTGAGCTACCTTTCAAAATGTCTGCTCGTGAAATACTGATTACTATAGTCCCGAGTACAGGAGACCTTCATTCCTCTTCCCCAATCCTTCAATGTAAAAGTTTTTTATATTTTTGTTTGTGTGTTACGTGTTAAGCTATTGAGAAATTTTCCCTCTGAATGAAGTCATTTAAGCTCTAAACATGTTTAAAAATGAAACACTATTTGTTTAGCAAAAGACGCGATTTTACCCACAACCTTCAAAAATTTGACCCGAGTGTTTAGCTCTTAACCTTGCTTACAAAGTGGGTACAAATGGGTTCAGAAAAATGTTTAAATCTTAAACACTGTTTTCAGAGTTTACACCACACAAGCGATCAATCCCCAGCGTCCCAACCATGAGAAATGTTCACACTACAAAAGTTGTGTTATAACATTTGAACACTTTTACCTCCATTTTGTAAACACGTTTAAACCTTGTTTAGCAATTGATTGCTACATCGATACTCATTTCAACGTTGACATGTACACGTGCAGAACCTTAAGAATTTTCCAAAGATTATTTTGCATTTAAACTCATGTGTAAAGTTAGAGAGGAAAGTATATAAAAGACCTTTGACTTTCTTAAAACTGTTTACAGAGTTTATTTCAAGGAGGAGATGAAGCCCCACCCCCACACCCCCTCCCACACACCCGCCACTCCAAAGAGATACGAAATGTTCCAATATTCTAGCTATCACACATAGGCCTACAGAAAATTTTCACTTTTCCTCCTCACCCCATTTATTACTATGCCTTCCCAGGAATCACAATTTTTATTTATTTATTATTCTATACATGAGAATACAATGCAAAGAGAATACTTAATTTTGCATTAAAAGGTGAGTAACTCTTGAATCCTTAAAGCTGGGGTGGATCCAGGATTTTTGTTTGGGGGTGCACTAGATTCACCCGTGGGAGAGTGTCGTTCATCCGATGGACTTAGATAAAAATGATCTCAATATAGTGTGCGAATTTCTATATCAAAATCGCGACGAGGAGAGCAACAGTAAGATGCCTGCGATAGAATATTTACGACACAATACGTGAAAATTTTAGTCTTGGAAATTTTGGAGGAAGAACGTGCACCCACGGCACCTCCTCTGGATCCGCCACATTTAAAAGTGTTTTAGTATTATAAGTTATATGACATAACCTACAGAGCGTTATCTCCATTATGAAAGTAAAGGGTAATGCATTCATTTTGAATGAAGAAAACTAAAAATTATGAAATTTATCTCTTGCTTTTTCCTGATCGTAAAGAGCACACGGATTCTTTCCTGGAAAATAACATCCTGATACCTGCCACTGTGAAATACTAGGCCTACCTTGCTTAATTGAAATGTGATTTTTAAAGAATGTTAACCTAGAAAACACTGGAAAGATGATTATCCGGGCGATATGTTTTTTCAAATGTCATTCATTTACAAGGTAAGTTAACTGAGCACTAGGAGTTGTCACGGTAGTATTGTGTTCCTCGGAATATATTTCCTGCTGGCGGAGGTTCATCGTTCGATCGTTTGAGAGAAGATATCGTCACTCCAAATACACTTAAAGGAAAAATGCAGTCACCCCCATTTTGGATAAGTGTACCCGGGTATTCTATTTCATGAACGGCTCTTGAGAATCCAGGGACAATTTTTTCCACTGAATTGTCAAATTCACCCAGAGTAACTCCTTGGTCTGCCTTGAATATGCAATATTAATGTCTTGAAATATCATGAACGATACTTTGAATTGGAATATAAGAGGATCTGTGAGTTTAAGTTGTTAAATTTGGGGGACTGCTTATGCCCTTTAAGGTTTATGATAGCTACTAAATTTATCAATTAATGGCTGCACTTGGAATGACATAAAAGATGATCAACTCAAAATACGGACGACAAAACTTTACAATGTGTGACTGCGCTTGCATTAATGCAAAAAATCTACCGATTCAAGTTATGCCTTCACATATAAGTCACTCTGATTGGTCAATAAGTTTTGCAGATCGGTGAAATATAAGATACGTAGTGAAAAAGCTACATTATTGCAAAACCGACAGAGCAGAGTGCTCAGGTAACAAAAGGAATGAATCTTTAAATTTCTTACAATAGTGTACTCAATAGAATATGGCCTTGAGCAATGAAACCACGGACGTTTCTTTGGGAGGTTCTACAGACAGTGCTTCTTTCAGGCTAAGCTGTGTCACTAGCACTATCGTGTACATTAGACTATAAAACTAAAACGGGAAGAGCTAGAGCAGTAGACAACCCGTTATTCATTGACTCAACAGTGGGCATTTCTCTAGAAAATCCAAATACATTTGGTTCTGGAGGGACTTTCACCCACGTTGTGTCAACTCGACGCAAATTTGAGTCACACTGACCCAAATTTGGGTAACTATTCAACTCACAATTTAGTCAGTTTCCTAGTGACCACTACTGAAGTCAAATTACCCCAAGTGTTTTAACATTTTAATAGTAAAAATTTTCTACATACCCGTCGTTATTAAGGTCCATTATTGCCACGCAATGTCCAAAGTAACTTCCGAACTGTTGACCAGTTAATTGCTGATGTTTCTCTACACCAGTGGCGGTGAACTTGAAAATGTATACCTGTCAGTATAAAGTATAGATGAAATGTACTGTCAGTATAAAGGATAGATGAAATGTGTACCTGTCAGTACAAAGTATAGATAAAATGTACTATGAGTATAAAATATAGATGAAATGTGTACCTGTCAGTACAAAGTATAGATGGAATGCACTGTCAGTATAAAGGATAGATGGAATATACTGTCAGTATAAAGTATAGATGAAATGTACTGTCATTATAAAGTATAGGTGAAATGTGTAGCTGTCAGTACAAAGTATAGATGAAATGTACTGTCAGTATAAAGTATAGATGAAATGTACTGTTATATATGTATCGAGGTACGACTTATCACACGTTTGGCGTTCCATGAACGGAGACCGGAAATAAAGCAGAGTAACATGGCCGTTGTTAGCCACGAATATTCAGTGCGTTGTCGGTGTCTTCTTTGAAGGTTATACCCACGTATATAACAAAGTTTTGGCAAAGAAGATGGCTTCAGAAGAAAGTACATCCACTGATGTAAGTGGGAACAAAATGAAGAATTTTTGGCAGCCTACACAAGCGTTCCTTCCAGCATTTGATGCGACCTACAACGGTGAGGAAGATTGGGCCAAAGAAAGACTTACCAACATTAGCAGCAGAGCGAAGGCTAAGATGGGCCATTTTGGGGCTGGATTTGATCATGATATCAAATATCGTAACACAAAGGACAATGGAAATGCAGATTGTCTTTCGAGATTACCAAGTGGTACAGAAAGCATGAAAGAAAATGGTACGGTGGTATCAATTTTTCATGCAGATATATTACCTTGTTCAAGAGAGGAAATTAGGAATTACATACGAAGGGACCCTACATTGTCCAAAGTGGTAAGATACACCCTAGATGGGTGGCCAAGAAAGTTATCTGAGGATGAAGGTACCTTAAAGCCTTTCTTCAATAGGAAACAGGAATTTACATTAGAACAGGGAATTCTCATGTGGGGAATGCGAGTTGTTATACCTTCAAGGTGCGGCAGTGTTGTATTACAAGAATTACATGAAGGACACATAGGTATAGTTAAGATGAAATCAGTTGCAAAAGGCTATATCTGGTGGCCAGGAATTGATGAACAAATTGAGAAAATAGCAGCAACATGCAAAACGTGCCAAGTGGTTCAAAATAATCCGAGAATGGCACCATTGCATCCATGGATACCTGCTTCAAACCCATGGAAAAGAGTACACATGGACTATGCTGGTCCATTTGAAGGTTTAACCTACATGGCCATGGTAGATGCATATTCAAAGTGGCCAGAAGTGTTTATTATGAGTAGCATTACTACAGAACGCACTTTAGCTGTGTTGCGTACTGTTTTCAGTCGAAATAGCATACCCCAGATACTAGTTACAGATAATGGTAGTCAGTTTACCTCACAAGAGTTTCAAGAGTTTGTAAAGGCTAACGGTATAAAGCACAAACTGAGTGCACCATACCATGCAAGTTCAAATGGACAAGCTGAGAGGTTTGTTCAGTCATTAAAGCAGGCTATAAGGGCATCTAAGCAAGATGGTGGTTCATCTCGAACAAAACTAGATAGATTTTTGTTAGCATCTAGAAATGCTGCACATTCAGTTACAGGTGAAACTCCAGCTATGCTATTCCTTAAGAGATCTCTCCGTATTAGATTAGATAACTTAAGACCGAATCTGGAGATTAGATACAAAGATCAGTTGTTTAAACAGGCTAGTTACCGTACAAAAAGGGCAAAGGCAAGGAAATTTGAAGAGAATAATCTGGTCCTTGTAAGAAACTACTTGGGGAAGCCTAAATAGGTCCCAGGGGTGGTCATAGCTAGAGAGAGTCCACTGAATTATCAGGTGAAAGTTGATTCAAGAGTCTGGAGGAAACATCTGGAACAAATCCTTCCCAGGTATGAATTAGAAGCTAGTGAGGAAGACATACAAACTACCAGTTCAGAGAATGGTCTTGAAAAGACAAGTGCTATGTCTGATAGATTGTTTGATATTTCACAGGGACAATTCACACCGTCTGAGTCAAAACAAGAACTCGTTCCAAGAGATTCTCAGTCTGTAAAGTCAGAAGTTCAAAGGCCTAAACTGATAACTCCCAAACAAACAAAAGATGTCCAAGCTGGTGATAGTTCAAATAGTAAGAGAGAGTTAATGATAGAGGGATAAAATGAAAAGTCTGATCATTGTGAGAATTCAGATGTGTCAGAGTTAAGTCAGCCAGTACAAGGTTCAGAAAAGAAAGATAAAGAGATAGTGTTGAGAAGATCGACCAGAGTTAGAAAACCAAAGAAACTGTTTACATTGTACTGGATTCTTCTCATGTTTTATTTCTGTATTCAGTAGTCAAACAGAAAACAATTTTAATCATATTGATTACATTAACTGTACATACGTTCATGTTTCAAAGTAAAAGAACACAAAAGGTTTGCACATGCATGTTACTCTATGTTGAATTAAAAGTAAAGGGTAAGCAACAATTTTAGAGTCATACTTAGCAATGATATTGACAGCCTAAATACAAAATTAATTTTTGAGTGGTAGGGGAGAGTTGTTATTTATGTATCAAGGTATGACTTATTACACGTTTGGCGTTCCATGAACGGAGACCGGAAATAAAGCAGAGTAACATGGCGGCTGTTAGCCACGAATATTCAGTGCGTTGTCGGTGTCTTCTTTGAAGATTATACCCACGTATATAACATGTACTGCCAGTATAAAGTATAGATGAAATACTACATTTTTATTACACATCAGTCAGTATGCAGCCAGTAAATTTTCAGGTTCTGTAAGTTGCTTAAAATGATGAAGACTATAAACTACTCCAACCGACGAAAAGACGAAAAGCTTCTTTTAATATTGTTTGGATGCTTTCTTATCATTATGAAGACATTTTATACAGTAAAATACTTGTGAGTATATATACCCTCATCACAGTTCAAGCTTTTTATTTGGACTAGATTTCAAACAAAAACAATAGTTTGACAATAAGTGGACCACATGATGAAAGAAAACTATCCATTCTAATTATAAGCGGAAGTAAATTATTAAAACAGAACAAAATGTAAAATATACAAAAAATAAAAACGAAAAGCATCCGGTTTGTGCCCAGTGGTCTGGGAAACGGAAAGGAAATCCTGAAAACACTTGAGAGGGAGTGCTTGGTTACGAGCAATCGCACCAGGTGCCTTGGTCACGCAGAATTGCCCTTTGTGTGAAGTAATGACATCTAAAGCGAGTTTTTTGTTTTATTTTTTGAAATATCATACTCTAAAAGTGAAAACATTGCATTCCATACTAGGGCGATGAAATCATACCCACTTGGCAAAGCAGAGACCAACGCCTGCCGCTTACAATAGTTGTCATGTTATTTGGCAGATGTTCTTGCAATTTTACCTTTCCTAAATATTTAGTGTCGGAAACAGTTCAATCAATTCACGGTGCTTCAAACGATGATTTTGTGTCGTATCTATGATCATTCCAGTGAAGTTACTTGCATAGGCAATCAACACGCTTTGATAAAATTAGCCTGACTTGGCTATACGTATTGAGTTGGCACACTTGTTTATGTTACCTGTTGTAACTACAAGAAATGTGTCTCGCGACGAAGTTCACACAGAGCTGGCGGGAAGTATATATAAGTATAAAATATGTCATAGGTTCTATGAAATGGTGATATGGCGCATAGGTTAGGCCTATTTGTTTTATTCACTCAAAGGCGAAATAATTCGACCGACTACCCATTTTATGCCCAAATCAAATGTCATCGATATTGCTATCAACTATTGAATAACTGCGAATATAAATCACCGTGACTGTGATCATTTGCTGCTTTGTACCAAAATCCTCTAACAGAAATCTTCCCACGTAAAACGTTGCCCACATTTAAAAGATTGGTGACAAAAAATTCTATGATTGTCTAATTGATGATGTAAGAAATGAAAATCAATACAACATTGACTTTGTTACAAAGATATTCCTATTTACACATAGTAAGAATAAACATTTAGTGAAATACGAATTTGTGTTGTCATTAAAAGGAAAGGTTTGCTAACTGTTTGTTGTATTATCCTTTGGTTATCCAACCTATTTTGAGAAAATATTTAATAATATTGTGACTTAAAAATGTGAAGATAACCCACCAGACTGTACTAAATGACAATGACCAATTGTTCTCAATGAAATCATCAGCTGTTACTTTCTTAGCTTTGCTTAAGATTGTACAATACATGTGAGACAACGAGCTCGAAGACGCAATTGATGGACACAAACATCTTCCACAGACCTACTTTTTAGAGTTCCTTTCATTTGCAAAGGCAGAAGGTGGGGTTAGTAACATAATATACCCCTCTTAGACAAAGGAATGGTAGGGTTTGTAAAAACTTTTTAGCACATTGAATACAGCATGTATGGAAACAATGAAAATCAAAAGTGATATTGATGCTGTGGAACATTCCACATTGTTTCATTTTGCAAAGCTGTGAAACACCTGAGGAATGAACAGAAACATGATCACTCCCTGATCAAGCTTTAAAGAGGAATATCGTGGGGTCATACTAAGTAATGCTTAAAACTACACATGACTACTCAGATTAGAGTTTGTGGAAGCCTCTCAAGACAGGGCTTGCTTGCACCATCGTAAGTTTGTCTGGTGGACTCATTGTTAACTCGCTTGTCGTATCGAGGTGTAACTCCTTATGGGAATAGTTTCAGGTCTTCGTCTGCAGTGAAAGATAGCCAGCAGGACTTTCTTAAAGGGAAGAGTTTAGATATTAAAATATGTTCTAGAACTCTTTCATAAAAAGGAATTCTTAACAGAGGGTGAAAGAGCTCATCCTAGTTGTCTTAAGAGTAAAGCGGTCCCCGGCCTTCCTTTAGAAATAAAGTGAAATTTACCTTGCCCATAAGCTTGCCACTACGTGGAGCGCCAGTTACAACATCTAATCCTTGTGTTCCTTGAGCAACGGTGTAGCCTGGAAACGAAAATATAATGATGTTAATAGCAAATGAAGTGTGTCACAAACATGCCAGCTATTTGGATAAGTACAGATATATTCTATGCTATAAACATATTCTATATATGTATATATAAGAAATACCAACCATTATTTGTATCTCATGTATGTGCTTTTCCATTGGAATACATGTGGACCTTATTTCTAAATATATATATATATATATATATATATATATATATATATATAATATTTATATGTATATATACATTTAATAGTAGGTCGAATTATGATAGATCGAACTATGGATAAGTGGGTCGAAAGTTGTATGAACTGTTTCGATCATGAAATCTAAATCAGTCCCAAGTATAGTAGCCTTTATGAACAAGGGAAAGAACAGAAGAAATTAATCAGAGAAAATTAAGCCATGAGCGGGAAAGTTGAACCCAGCGCCTGTGTGTGTGTTATGTATTTGGTACCTTTGGTCGTGCCTACCATCATTTGCATTTTTTGCCACCCGATGAAGGATTTAAACCCGAAACGTGGAGTTTTAAAGTGTCACCCAGTACTTTGACTTTAGATGTTTACATATATATGCAAATATAGGTTTGGTCCATACAGACAAAATGAATGTAACAAAAGCGAATTTAACGATGACATGTTGCAATATTTCGAAGTCGCCTAGACTTCATCATCAGGCAATGTGAGAGTAGGAGACACATAGACTAAGCAGTGCAGGGCGGATCTAGGATTTTTTGTTGGGGGAGCGCTGACGGTCGATCATCTGCCCGAACGAATATCTAAGCGGAGCGCCACCATCAGTTGGCGCGGAGCGTACAAAAATTTTTGAAAAATCGCGACCCCTCAGAGAGCCGGAAATGGCATTTCCCAGGCTTGTAAGTAGAACCTAAGCAGTCGCTACTTTGAGCTTTTGTTTGCCAAAAAAAATGTTCCCTTCAATTAAAAGTTAGAAAATTACAAAAACTTGCTTCATGAACTAAACCAAAATTTACTTGATCTTGATTTAAGCTAAGATCACTCTTTAAACACTTTTGATGAAATATCTTTCCAAAAATATGTCGTAGTGTTATAGGTCAGGGAAAAGTGGTCTAAAGATTAGGGGGATCCTCACACAAGGTACAGAGAGGAGAATCTTCCCTTTTTAATTTTGAATAAAAATTCGTTAAAACCTATAATTCTATGAACGTAAAAAAACTGAAAGAATTGAATTTTGGGGTCTCCAACAGCTTCAAAGACGATCGTGAAAATATCTGACCAAGAATACGATGCACTGCTGTAAGATTGATATTTGAGATCGCAGTAGCTTTTAAAGTCTTTTGCTTGATGAAATATACCACTTTATTGTCATGTGCATGAGAGATAAACATTGTTAAACGCTTGCGTTATCATTGATTTCATTAGTGACATGTAGATTCAGTCTCCACTCCCTCGGAATAGCAGAATTTTTCCATAATACAATTTTAAAGGAAAAATACTAGTAACATTACATTTATGGCAGAAATCATTCTAATTAAGCACTCAGTCGACACTTTCATTAAAAAAATTACTTTGTAAGTTTTAGTGACCATGAGAGCTCTGGCATAGATAAGTTTATTGTCAATTTTAATAAGAATTATTCAAAATATATTGATTAGCATACACATCCGGAGGGCGTAAAATAAGATCAAGTGCAACAGACATCATAAAAACTTGTTTCCAATGATAACATATTCATTGGAAAGGTTACATTAAAACACATATATTCCGCCATATTTCTTGAGCTTACTATCAAACAAAACTTTCCAAAAAGCAAAGCCATCCTGAAAATAATTTTTCCCTCATTTACACTTTAAGCTATAAGAAAAAGAGCATAATTCGACCATTCCTAAACCACCTTCACATTTTGCACATATTACAACAGACCGTTTTCCCTAATTGTCTGGTTTGTGTGACCAAATAAATTTATATAAAATACTCTCTAGTTCATGAAAAACTCCACATCTGATGAACCCAAATAGCAGATGGATTGTAAGAAAAAGTTTAGTGTTCTACATAAAGCGTGGTCCGAATAGGGTTGAGACCTTCGATATCACTCTATTGACATTTTATCGGAAAACTTGAAACTGTGTGCTCTAAATTGCTATTAGTTTGTAACAATTATAATTCCATAGTTTGAAACTTATAAGATAATACAACATCATGTAGAAACAAGTAGGCTAAATGATCTATTTAGTGAAAGTAAAAAATAAGCTTTGGAAAATTTGGGGGGGGGGGGCAGCCGGGTGCGCCCCCGCCTAAATCCGCCACTGCAGTGCACATTCGCTAAGCACAGGTAAAGAAAGGAGCAACGAGGAGAACAAAGCATCAAAGGAAGAAGGAATTAGAGGTCGGATCAGAATAATAGTAAGAATTTAGAATATATAGTCCCAACTGTTAACTTAAGGCATTCCTTTTCAGGTCAGATTGTAATTCTTTAATGTGTAAACTCTCCTTAAGGTACTTTTCAAGGAGCAAACGGTACAATATGTTTCTTAACTTACCCAAGTAAGCATCAGGATTCAAGCGAAAGGTATTTTTTGAATTACGCCATCTTCCCTCTTTGCGAAAGTAAATGCTTCCTGAAAACAAAAAGTAAGAACACTCTTGCTTAATTCATCAAAGCATCCTGGTTAAATGCAATCAATGCGGATTGCGGTCCACGGTTATTCAAATATATTCTTCAAAAAAAAAAAAAGAAATTCTGGTTAAATTTAATGAGTAAAAAGTTATTCTTTTCCAGGACTTTTGACCAGTCGCTAATTACACCAGGAAGTGTCAATGTTGACGAAGTTTCCTGGTCATTTTAAAGTAGGAAATGGTTGTATGATAGGTGACCACATTCGGAGTTATTTTAAGCCAGGGTGATTTAAAAGTAACTACGTTAAGGGTAACTTTACAATTTAAGATCCATATATGCACCTTGTGATGAAGCAAGTACTTGATTCATTTCTAATGCCATAGAACTGCAATGTGTAAAACCTACGTCATACTGTCCCATGATTCCACTCCTTAGCAACGTACAGTGCTGGCCTGAGGAGCACAAACCCATGGGTTCTGGCCAGAGTAGGGGTTAAGCAGATCGTAGGTTGTGCAAAGTCTTTTTGACGAATTTCTTCCTCATTATTTTGTCTCTGACTTTGTTCGAACTTCAACAGCTTATTGTAAGCATTGTTAATGCTTTCATCACTATGCCGGTCTTAAACAAAGAAATTCTTTTGAAACGTGAAGCAAAATGTTTCTATATAAATGCGGTTTAATGAAAATAAAGGAGGAAATTGTGACAACTCTCTCTTCCGATGTCTCTTTGTTCCAACGTCTCTACGTTGAAGCAAAATTGAACTTGTAAGAATAATTTTTTGTTGTTATTGTTTCTGTTGTTCATATTTTGATGTTGCTGGTGGTGACGATGTTGTTGCTGATATTGTTGTTTTGCAGAAAAATGTACAGGACTATACACTGAAAGAACCCTTCTAGGACCTCTCGAACAGTCATATTCTTACCCTTTCTACTACTCCTACCAGGTGCACCAAGAACAAACTCTCCATTCTGAAACAAGATATAGTCATAAACATAATCCAAATTAGTACATTTCGTACGGAGAGTATCGTTCTTCTAATGGCTACAATTCTTTGAATTTCACTTACCTGCTAGGATACCCATTCATGTACGACGTGAAAAGGGGGGAAGGGGTAAGGAGATGACTTAAACAGATTCTAAGTAATTTTTCTCTTATCTACACGTTAAACTTAAAACCTTTAAGAAGAATAAAGGCCTAATTTTCCATCCCTCAGGCTGACTGAAAATTCTCCCAATAAGTTTGCTTCTAGCCCTTCTTACATTTTAAAAAATGCTGTGTTTAATCTATACCTGGCAAGAACTTGCAGTTTCATTGCTCAAGGCTTTATTTTGCTGAAGGCGCTACTGTGTGAGATCCACGAAAATTATTAACCAATCAGATTGGCTAATAAGTGAAAGACATAGTTTAAATTCAAGTCTTTCAAAGTGCAACCACCAGTTGAGACTTAAGACAACCGGACCTCGAAAGTATCTTTAGGACGATATGCAAGTTGAGTAATGCATTGCATGAGGACATTATTCCACTGGAATTTCCTGTTAAATGTATACGATATGTGATTGTATACAGCGGATCCATCAGAGGGTCCAGAATTTTTTTTAGGGGACTGATCTTGAAGCGGCTGGACAGAGGTCAGAAAATTTGGCACCTTAAAATTATGAACATTGCAGAAAAACCAATCCCTAAAACAAAAATTGGGCACGACAATTGTGTTTCTACCTTGTGTGGGGCATCGGTATGGTGGAAGAGGGTTCGCGTCTAGTGACAGTGGAAAGACGCCCCCCCCCCCACCACAGCAACCTTACAACCATCATTAGGGCTGTAGGAAGCATAGTTTATTTCCAGATGATCTCCGAATTTTCTTTTAAATCCACCACTGGGATTGTGGGCCGTATTTGTTTACTTTGGAAAAAGAAAACATCAATTTTTCAAATAGTAAAACTAAAAGAAGAAAAACCTCCAGTATATCAGAGCTAAAGCCAGCTTGACAGTGTTTTTCTTTCTTATGTCCATCTAGTGCATCTGATGAAACAAAAAAAAAACAGTTTTATGTTAAACCACCACAATATTCAAACATCATTTAAATTACGAAACTTGCAAACATGGTACAAGAGAAATTGTACAGAAATTGTACTGCATACTGGTTTATTT